>CM035415.1:16053631-16243631 GCA_020310875.1 Ceratopteris richardii | reverse complement strand
GTTAGCCCGGTGATTTTGATGATCAATGCGTGCTTCGGTGATACTATCGTAATATTATGGCATGCCTGTTGATACTCGGATGGTACTATAGCACCATTATGGTGTGATTTCGGTGCTTGCCTTGGGATTCTCCAGTGACTTCCACTATACAAGCTCCTCTGGAATTACCGACACACTCGCAAAATGAAAATTGCAGTCATTCCACTGCCGAAGCCCCTGCGTATTGATGCCACCGTTGATGCTCCAGTTCCCTATATAGTGAGGAGTCCGATGCATCGCTTCTAATTCCATTCCTTATTCGCTTGCTTCGATGTTTCCTTGCTATATTTTCGTTGTGTTTTCGGTGCTGCTATGTGACTGGTGCAATCACTAGGTGCGTGCGTCTCTAATCTTTGCTCTGTACTTGCATATGGCGGTTTCCATTTCGGTTTCTCTCTGGTCTGGTGCAACTGGTGCCAACAAAAATTTTGGCAGCCATATGTGTTCGGGGGACTCCGGTGAGTATGTAGTCCGGTACAAGCACCACTTCCGTGGCCCTATGGTGGTGCATGCTGGAATAATCATTGCAGCTCTGAGTGCACACTGCGTTTCGGTTGTGCCATGATGCATATCCGACGTAAGCCATGGTAGAAGGGTCCTGCAATCATTACCCATCTTTTGGGTCTCGCTCCTTCCATGTGGACTGGCCGACTTTTGACACGTGACAGAAAGAGAATGCAGGAAGAAGTTCAATATATAATAATATAAATAGATATCTACACTTTAAACCGAAAGATCGAGAGAAAGAAAGAAACAGAGAGAACGACAGAGAAAAAGAAAGAAACAGAGAGAAAGACAGAGAGAGAGAGTGCGAGAGAAACTGCATTTCTTTTCTAAGTTTGGCCAATCGTCGTGATCTTTTTTGTGTGTCTAGAATTTTAATTATTAATCCCCATGTGACATTGGCACTTCCTATGGTCATGATAGGATTAATTATCTTCCCCTCTATTTGATGTTTCTGGTAACAAAGATGATGATTTACGTTATGAAGTTGTTTCCCTTGATTTGTTAGTATGTGGTGACATACGTTGCATATCATGATTCATGGAGGTAGGTTTTGAGGGCTATGATTGCGTTATGAAGACCCTCATCACATAACGGTTTGTATC
Source organism: Ceratopteris richardii (assembly GCA_020310875.1). NCBI lineage: Eukaryota > Viridiplantae > Streptophyta > Polypodiopsida > Polypodiales > Pteridaceae > Ceratopteris > Ceratopteris richardii. The sequence continues at coordinate 16,242,483 of CM035415.1, read as the reverse complement.
CTATAGTTTGGCTTGTTGCATGATGGATGGTGGTGTGAGTCTGTATGAGGTGGTGCGATATGAGTGTGAGGTAGCGTTAACTCATCAGAAGCACTCATTTGTTTTGTTTTCAGTACTGAGAGAGTGTGAGGTAGCATTAAGTCGGCAGAAACACTCCATGTGGATTGTGAATGTGAGGTAGCGTTCATTCGGCACAAGCATTCACTGATTTTCTTTTTCTTTTTTGTGCATGATTTGAGTGGTGGATGATGTGCGACTGTGGGATACACAACTTTCTGTTGATTAGAGTCTTCATATATGGTTATTTGATATAGATCATACTAATCCAAAAAGAGTAGCTATGCTTGATCATTATTTGATGATTTATGTTGTAGTACTTATGGGGCAAAGAATATGCAAAATAGAAGTGAAGATTGTTAATGATCAAGCCATGATTGGATGATCTATCCCTCTTACCAATTTACATAGATTGTATATGATAATGATGTATTGTAGAAAGACATATGACAATGATGTAATTGATGTATAAGATGAAGCAATGTAATTATGTCACTCTTGTACTTCATGTTAATGCATATAGGAGGGCAGACTATGGGTTGTGTCTAGTGTACTTGCATATCTTGGATTAAGTTCCAGGCACTTTGCTCTGTATTACACATTTCTCATAGTTGTGGACTTGTTATGGGCATTGTCTTACCTTCCATATCATGGATTTGGGCCATGCACTTTGGTTCGTGGATAATGTTTCATCAGGTAGTTGCATATAGTAACCCTAGGACATTGGTAAGCATGGTGTGGGATTCGAGTCCACCATGCGTGCCAGTGTTAGATGAGTTCTAGATGAGTGTTAGATGAGCATTATCATCTTGTGTTTGGGAATTCTCCTTAAAATGCATGGGATTAAGGTCTATTTGAAGGCTTGCAAAAGGGGTGTCATGAGGGGGTGTGAATCCTCTCCGAAAGGGTGCTTGAATTATGTATAAATATGTAATCTCACTTAATGTAAAAGAAGTGCCTTGGAATGCACCTCTGAGCAATGATCGGGTATGTCTTTCGCTGTCATTTTATCTTCTTCTTCGTTATCTCTATGTGTAAGATTTGTATGCTCTGTACGTTTCTTTTCTCTTTTCCCTTTTGATCGCTTGTTATTCTCTCTCTATTAAGTTCCGTGCATCGTCAACATCACATAATTAGTACCATGTTTCCATCTTCATCATCTTCACAAAAAGGAATGCCTGCGTAATAATCTGTTAATGGTGATGATGCAATTTCCCCATTAACATAGACACACACACATAGACACACACACACATTCAAGCAAAAATAATTCTACATGCACACATACATACAAACATGCTAGCAAACATATACATACATACATCCAAGCAACCATACACATACACATGCACATACATACATGCATACACATACATTCACATACGTAAAAGGTACCACAACAAGCATGTGTTTGCATGTGTCTAGTTGTCCAGACACATACACAACAAGCATGTGTGTGTATGTGCCTCATATGTATGTGTGTGTATGTTTGTACATCGGTCATATGTCTTGAATTGTATAGCCTCCTGAAAGCAAATATTGCTCAAGAAAGAAGGATTTCCTTCATCATTTGCAATGAACAAATATGAAAAAGCTCTCACAACAGCATCAAATATAAATGGAGGCATAGTACCATACAATTTTTTCTTAATTCAAGAATTCAATGGCATACAAATTTTTTGTGTACATAAGAATTTTAATCTCGAATGCCAACACCCCTCAACTCTCTAAGGATATTGTAGAAATGAATTCTAGATGGCAATGCTCTTCAAGTATGAGGAACCTTTGCACTCGTGTTCAGGATACTCCAATCGACCCTCCATGACCCTTATATTTGATTGTTTCTTTCTTAAAATCTGATAGAAATTCATTTCTTTGTAAGCCACTCTTCATATCTTTAGAATCTTTTGTGCTAATCATGGAATGAATATATATAAGGTACTCATTCCATAAGAAACCTTTCATAATATAGTTACAATGCTTGTAAAATAGAATAGGCCTTTAAAACTCTTGTTATTGAGAGCAATCTCTCCAGTATAATATGCGAATCTAGTTCAAGATGGTTTGATTGAACTTATATGAACCTAGACAGCTAAGCTAGTGAGCACATGTTCCAAGTAAGAGAAGCATCCTCTTTAATTCCAATGCTTTGTGAAGTGATTCTTAAAAAATGCACATGTGGATAGTCCCACCACCTCATCAATCATTGCAAGCTCTCAGTCACTCTATGGACTTCTACAAAGCTCTTGACTTATAAATGTATTTGGTCAATTGAAAACTGCCTTTGAGGATTGCGCAATCAAAAAGTTTTCCAAAAGGAAAAATTCACTGAACTACTTGTGCACCTCCTCCCACCACTTGCATACTTGTAATATAGGTCAACGATTCAAAGCTACCTTTTGTGTATGTGTGTGGTTTTCAATATGTGTGATAAAAAAAAAGGGTATGTGTGTATGCATGCACATGTATGCATGTGTTTGTATGCATGTGGGTGTGTATGCATGTGCATGTATGTGGTTGTTACTCGAATGTATGTGTATGTGTATGTGTACATGCATGTATGTATATGTGTGGCTATTGCTAGAATGCATGTGTGTGGTTGTTGCATGTGTATGTGTGCACTATGCGTTTGTGTGTGGTTGTTTCTATATGTCTATGTAACATTTTTGTGTGTATGTGCCTGTATGCATGTACATGTGTGCACGTGTGTGCATGTGCATATGTAAGTGTATGTATGTGCATGTGTGTAGATGATACCAGAATGTATGTGTATGTGTGAGGTTCCCATTGGAATGCATGTGTATGTTGATATATTTAGGTAGTGATGTGTGTGAACACACTAGGACCGTCGGGGCACTTTTTTCCCTCTTTAGGAGGTTTTTCCCCCCCGGCTTGTATATACGCCTATAGCCCTAACGGGTTACTTATCTTTGTATATTCTAGTGGTAATAAATTCAGTATTGTGTGTTGTGCTCCAAGCTTCTTCTTCTTCCTTGTGTTGTTCATGTGCTTCCGCAGACGCTAACTCCAACAATTGGTATCAGAGTAGGTCGCCGCTTCATTTAGGGTGTCGTCGACACCCCTCCCATCACAGTCTCAGATTCGCACAAAATTTGGTGAGCATACTCATTGTGATTAGGAGATAAAAACAACTTTGCTGTGTGGTGCCGAAATCGCGATCTAAGCTCGTTTCGGCCTTCGAACGCACTATTGCAGTGCTTGTGCAAGCTATTTCGTCTTTTTGTGCCAAAGATATATACATGTTTCGGTTCGCCAGTATAAGCGTCTCGAAGTCTGCTATAGGTCTAGCGAAACTCGTCAGGGTAATTCTGTTCAACTTTTTCAGATACAATCATTTTTTTGCATCAAGGTATTTTAGTCAGCGGACATGGCTGAAAGCAGTGATGTATTCCGTAGGTTGGTTGTTGAAGATAAGTTGGACGGTACCAATTACCCATTGTGGACTTATATGATGCGACATGTATTGGTTGCAAAATGACTGTGGAACATTGTGCAAGGTGTTGAAAAACGTCCTATTACACTTGCAAATACAGGTATTGAAGCTGATGCAGATGGCGTTGAAGATGTTGATATTCTTCAGATTCCTATTCGTGCTGCGGTTTCTGTTGCACCTATTGCAGAGCAAATTCGTTGGGATGGCAAAGATGCTGAGGCAAATGCATTGATAGCCTTGTTTGTCAAACGTGCCATTATTCCTCACATTCGCTCTTGCAAAATAGCTAAGGATGCTTGAGATACACTTAAGACATTGTACCAGGCTAGGAATGAGGCTCGTGTTGCTTACCTCCGAAAACAGTTGGAGAGTGAGAATATGAATGAAGGTGATTCTATGCAATTGATTTTTGCTGATGAAGTTATACTAGATAGCTGACTTGTGCAGACCGTTCTGAATAGTCTTCCTGATTCATATAAGAGTTTTGCTTCTACTCTTCGTTTGATGATGAAAGGCAATCCAAATGCCGTGTCATTACAAGGGTTAGTTTCTGTTATGTTGCAGGAAGATCAATCTAAGCAGAATAGATCCATTATGCGTGTTGCAAATCAAGTTTTCGTGGCTAGTCAGAAGGGCAAAGGTAAATGGATCTCATCTACTAGTAAGCAGAAATCTGCAAGTGCTCCACATTCGAAGAAGGAAGACAAAGATGAAAAGAAATCAGAAAAGCAAAAATTGTTTTGCAAATACTCTAAAGAAAATGATCATGTCATTAAGAGCTGTCCAAAATTGGCTCCTTAGGAGGCAAAGAAGAAAGAGGCCGGAATGGTTGTTGTAGAGGCCTCTACACCGAAAACAGAGTATGCTAATCTTGTGTAGAATGAAGAATGGGTGTTTACTACTGTTTGCAGTTTTGACCCATCTTCTCATGAGTAGTGTATGTCTGCAATAGACTCAGATGTTTGGTATTTTGATAGTGGGGAAACCAAACATATTACCTCGTAGCACAGTTTCTTCACTTCACTTTAGCCTACCCCTACAGGGAATACTGTCACATGTGCCAACGACTCTTATCCTGCTATGGGAGTTGGTAAGATCATTTTGACTATTGTTGATGGTAGTTCTTTCACTTTGTCGGATGCTTCATTTATGCCAGGGATTAAAAAAAATATGTTATTAGTTTTTGCATTAGCCAAGATTGGTTTGGTTGTGAAATTTGTTGATGACAGATGTACAGTTCATGATTTGTTAGATGGCGGCATGATTATTGCTTTTGGCATTTTATGTCGTGGGTTGTAAAAGCTCATATAGACTATGAAAGATCTGTGAATGATTCGGCATGTGCACTATATGATTCTCAGGCTATGTCAGATGCAAAGGTTTGGCAAGCACGCTTTGGTCATCTGAGTTTTGCTAGTTTGCTATACATCCAAAAATCTGAAATGATTTCCTCTTTGCCCAAACTTGAGGCACCCGGAAAACATGTCTATGAAGGCTATATTTTGGGCAAAATGCAGTGTTCCTCTTTTCCACAAGATGGTTCAGTTCGAGCTACTCAGAAATTGAAGCTTCTTCAGAGTGATGTCTATGGTCCTATGCAAACACCCTCTTTTGGAAACTATGTTTACTTTGTGACTTTCATTGATGATTTTTCCAGGCATGCATGGGTATATCTAGTGAAAGCAAAGTGCGAAGTGTTCATGTGCTTCAAATAGTTTTTGGTTTTGGATGAAAATCTATCAACATGTAAAATGGGCACCCTCCAGTCTCATTGAGGGGGGGAATATATGTCTTCTGTCTTTAATGCATTTTTGGCTGAACGTGGGATAAACCATCAGTGTATAGTGCCGTATACACCTCAACAAAATGGAGTTGCTGAACGGAAGAACAAAGTCACTCATGGAGATAGCGAGGTGTATGGTCAAGAGTCAAGCTTTACCACATAGTTTATGGCTTGAGACTGTCATATGTGCAACATATGTACTTAACAAGTGTCCCACTAAAGCACTGTAGCCTATCACTCCATATGAGGCTTGGCATGGTCGCAAGCCATCTGTTGCTCATCTTCGTGTTTCTGGTTGTCTTGCATATGCATTAGTGCCTGAACAACATCGCAGGAACTTGGATGATAAAGCAGTAAAATGTATTTTTGTTGGGTACCGTTATGAAAGCAAAGGCTATCGTCAGTATCGTCCACAGACTAAACGCATTTTGGTTAGCAATGTTGTTGTTTTTATGAAAGATGCTATTCTGCCTTTACTTTCATGTACAAAGGAGAGATCTGTTAGCTCCAAGGACATGTATGATACTTTGCTGCCTCTTTTTATAGGTGGATAGTCCAGTGCTGGTCCTAATGAGGCAACTTCTCAGCCTTTACAAGTTTCATGTGATGATGCAGATCATTCTATTTTTTATGCCGATTTACATGATGCACTTATTGATGAGAGAGATGATATTGAGGAGGCAAAAAGTATGCCAAAATGGCTGGTGTAGACTTTGCGTGACAACAAATTAGATGCACCTCTGTCATACCGTACTCGTTCAAGCTCTCATAGTGCCTCTTTTGCATTAGATTGCTATGCTATGGCTGTGTCTAGTCTCTGTGACGAGATTGAGCTTGTTTCATTTGATGAAGCATAAAATTCTGAACATTGGATGGCTACAATGCAATCTAAATACGATGCTATTATGAAAAATGGTACCTGGTCTTTATGTGACTTGCCTCCTGGCAAGAAGGCCATTCGCACTAAGTAGGTAACAATCCAACTGAAAGCACCTTATATGTTGAGCGTGCTAATGATGTGCTTCTGATCATTGTTGTATATGTTGATGACATGCTGCTCATTGGTCCTCATGAGAAGCATATTGCTGATTTGCATGCCCCATTTGAGATGTCTAATTTGGGCCATTTGCATCATTATTTGGGCATTTAGTTTATGCAAGTTGATGGTGGAATAGCTTTGTGTCAAATGAAATATAGTGACACATTATTACAATGTTTTGGCCTTGAAGACTGTAAACCTATAGCCACTCCTATGGAGACAGGTTTACGATTGAGTCTTCATGATGCTGGAGATGCATTTGATGCTGCTCTCTATCAACAGGTTGTTGGATGCTTGATTTACTTGTGCATTACTCAGCGAGATATTCAGCTTGCTGTCTCATAGATGAGCAGGTTTATGCATTGCCCAGGTGTCAAGCATTGGGAGGCGGTTAAGCGCATCTTTCGCTACTTGAGTGTTACCCGGCTACTTGGGTTGTTTTATCCCAAGAGGGGATCAATACCACCAGATTTGCATGTTTTTTCTGACTTTGACTGGGCTGGTTTCTATGACACTCGTGTGTCCACTAGTGGTTTTTGCTTCATGCTTGGTAGCTCATGCATATCTTGGTTGAGCGAGATGTAGCCTACTGTGGCCACTTCCACTTGTGAGGCTGAGTATAGGGAAGCTTTCACAGCGACTGTTGAGTGTGTGTGGCTCAGACGCCTTATGGCTGATTTGGGTGTTGGTCAGTCTTCTGCCACCACCATCTTCATTGACCATCAGAGCGCATTGGCCGTTGGGAGGAACCTTGTGTTCCATTCTCGCACTAAGCACATTGAGGTGCATTATCATTATGTCAGGAAGAGGTTCTCTGCTGGAGAGATGAGCTTGGCATATGTGTCCATGCAGGAGAACATTGCAAACCTTTTCACGAAGGCTCTGCCTAGGGAGAAGTTTGAAGCTTTCTGCAAAGCTTTGGGCTTACTTCCTGTTGTGGATTGATTCCACATAGCTTGGCACTTCCCTATACATGAGTGCCAGCTCATTATTCATCGCATCACTCCCAGGGGGGATTTGTTGATATATTTAGGTAGTGATGTGTGTGAACACACTAGGATTGCCGGGGCACTTTTTCCCCTCTTTAGGAGGTTTTTTCCCCCCGACTTGTATATATGGCTATAGTCCTAACAGGTTACTTATCTTTGTACATTCTAGTGGTAATACATTCAATATTGTGTGTTGTGCTCCAAGCTTCTTCTTCTTCCTTGTGTTGTTCACGTGCTTCCGCAGACGTCTAACTCCAACATATGTGTGCTTGATGCATCTATATATGTGTGTGTGTTGTATGTGTATATATGTGTATATGTGCAATGTGTATGGAAGTGCATGTATGTGCATGTGTATGCATGTGCATGTTTGTGTTTGTTGTACATATGTGTGCATGTGTCTATTTATTGGTTTGTGTGTAAGATATGTGTGTATGTGTTTGTTTGCATGTACATGTGCATGTGCATGTGCGTGGTTGTTTGTAGAATGTATATGTATGTGTGTATGCTTGTATGTGTATGTGGGGTTACTACGCGAATTCATGTGTATATGGAGTTGTGGTACGCATATGTGTGTGTGTAGTATGCGCATGAGTAACAATGTGCATGTGTGTGTGTGGTTGGTATGGGTAAATGAATGTGTGCTTGTTGGTATGTGTGTAAGATGTGTATGTGTGTGTGAGTGTGTGTATATGTACATGTATGAATTTAGGTGTGTGCATGTGCATGTGTGTGCATGATTATGCATGTGTCACCATTGTTGGAATCTATGGATATGAATGTATGCATGTATTTAGATGTGCAATACCCTTCAATATTACTAAAGCACTATAAATTTATGGCTAGTTCTTGGATCAAATGTTATAGTTTAAAAAGATTAAAACCATTAAATAGTTATATCATGAAAATAGATAATACCAATATAATTTAAAACATATAAAAAAAAAGATCCAATATACGTAGGAACTAAATTTAGTTATATCATGAAAATAGATAATACCAATATAATTTAAAACATATAAAAAAAAAGATCCAATATACGTAGGAACTAAATTTTGCTTTTCCTTTAGATATTGAATGTGCACTGAATATCAATCAAAATAAAAGTTTAATGAGAATTTCTAAAGAAGTCCAAGAGAAGATTAAAATGATCCCACGATCAGGTGATTAGTCTTATACTACGCAATCATTAAAATAACAAGATACGATAGAGTAAAAAAAGAAGCAAAATATAATAGTTGCGAATCAAATTCAAAATGGCAAATGAGCTTTCTATTCATAGAGTTTTCTTAACCATACAAATACAATGGGTGTAAAAGTATCAAATGAACAAAGGTGCTAAAGGAAACTTTCAAAGGCTAGTACGTCGAACTTTAAGCATCAAAGAGTTGATTTAAGATCCTAGCCTCTCAAGATGAACAGGATGACGTTAAGGTATGTGCCAATCAACCCAAATAAAAACACATTGGTGAGAAAAAAGTTCGTTCAGCAACTATTCTTGGTTGTTATCCTGATCACATGTTTATTAGCCCGAAAATAGACGTGTCCAAAGTAAGAATATTTACTTGTTTTAGAAACATCAGACCATAAGGCATTCTATTTCGTCCAATCCACTAGACGTATGCTTAGCGACAGATTCTCCGAGCTAGAAATTCAAACACTAATGATATGTCTGAGTGTGCTTGCATGTCATAAAAAAATTATCATTCCATACGTCACCAGTAATACAGGTCTGCTCGAGTTTTGAACCTTAATGTCCACATTTATTATTACTCAAAACCCTCATAAAGGGTGGTAATCATGTTGATTCCTTCCCTTGTCCCAAGGATCTTATATGGTTGTATATGTTTCTGTTACTATTTATAACAAGCCCTGATTCCATAGTAACTAAATCATAAGTTTATTGTCCAAGAATTGCTACAAAAAAGCTGTAATAGGAGAAAACCCTTACACATGTTTCCACATATGAAACCCTTTGTTCCACAACTTCTTTTCCCTTTGGAGTATTGACCTTGATGTATGCTTTCATTTTGTTCCAACTCTTTCACAAGGGGCAGAATAAGTCCGAACCCCTCTGAGTCACTAGAAAAAGAGAAACAAAAAAGTGAGCAGATCAAGCTCCTTCAACGTAGGAAGTCCCGCAAGTATTGGTTTAAAGTTGGTGATGGTGGGGTATTTTATACAAGAATCATCACTGTCGGAACACAATCTCTTGTTCAAAAAGATCCAATTTAAAAATTTACAATATCCATTTGTGTCCTTGAACATGTTTATTTTTGGGTGTCTCCGTATCATGATCGGTATGTACTATGATAGTGTGCGCGACGTGCGTTTTTGATCAATGATCATAGTACCAAAAAGATAGTGTCCACGTTAGATCCCTCTTTCACTCTCTCTATATATCTTCATCACTATGTACTCTTTTTATAAAGACAAGATGTGCTTTTTTATTAGTGATCATAGCTGAGTTCATTTGAATTATTGGTTGTGCTAACCAAAGATTTAATGTTTGCGAGATGTTGGTAAAAGCCGTGAAATGGGGAAACCAAGTTTCCCCTTCTTTTATGCAACACTCACATAACATTGAAAAAGATGGATAAACATGAGATTAGTGGGGTTATATTTGTCTTTTCCCTAAGTTCGTCATCTTGTCGAATCCCAACTTCATCCAAAAATATAATGGCAACTCACGAAAGGGTTTGCAAAGCAATGCCGTTTGGCTCAACATTTTGTTCCCCTACGAAAGTGGGAAGGACGGGATCCCAATGTTCATCAAATATGTCCCTAAACAATTTGTAGCAATACGATTAATTTGAAGGAAAGTCAATTGAATATTAAAGACGAGAGGGAGATAAACAAAATAAATGCTAATATAGGTGTAGCTATGGAAACTTCAAGTTTTGAAAAGGGAGGCAGAGAACTCATACAGTAGAAGCACGAGAACAAACCCTAAAACTAGCAGCCAATGCTCACAAAATCAGCATGCATACTTATGGAAGTGAGAAGAAGGTGAAGGCGAGCTTCCAAAATCCTCCAACGTCTCCATGAAACTCCTCCAAGAGACCTCCTAGCTCAAAACCCTAGAGCTTGTCTTGAGAGAGTTCAAGATTGAAGAATCAGAAGTGTGTATAATGGTCTCTTTATTACCCACACACCAGTCCAAATGATTGTCAAAAAAATCATAAAGCAAAAGCTCAAAAGCTGTCCACTCGCAAAATTTGCACCTAGAAAATCGTAAAAGTTGGGTATGCTTTTTTTCTAGTTAAAATTATGTTTTTCATTGTGATTTCGATCTAAAGTAATCTTAACCAATGGATCTTTAGCCTTTTGAAGTTTGAATCCTAGCCAGTGATCATATTTTAATGAAAAGTAACTTAGAGCAGAAAATGGGATTGAACTTTTCGATGTTGTTCAAGTGTCAAATGGTGGAACGTTATATACCATTACAATGTTCTCACCTACTACTTTCATATAATCCGATAAAGCTTTTTGACCATCTTTGATCAAAATTTGATTAAGTACCAAAATTATACTATTAAATGTGATTCAGCTTCTTGCATGCTAAGTGATTTCGGAAGGGCTATAATTTGTGTTGCAGAAATAATGGGATGTCTAATGGGATTCTACTTAGTATTTTCTATGTTTTCCTGATTTCAAGCATCATCATTATGCTATGACATGTGGATCTTCTATGTTTTCCTGAAATCTATGGCATGTGGATCTTCTATGTTTTCCTGAAATCTATGGCATGTGGATCTATCTTTATCTATCATCATTATATGGGAGGCTAACGGTATGATGGTGGCACCCAATAGAAACAAGCAGGCATTAAAGAGTGTATTACTTCATGTGAGAATATATATATATATATATATATATACATACACACACACAGAGGGAACATCTGAAATTACCTTCGATGTTTCCTATATTCGAACATTGCTTCTATCATCTTCGCATTTCAAATCATAACTTTCATTACCATAAAATGCATATGCATCCACCCACCTCAACAAGGGGTTACTCTTAGGGTGGACCACCTTATCATCATATCGACTACGTTTTTCTAGGAGGAGATGCCAACTATAAAACTTTTTTCTTTCTTTTTAAAAAGGAAGTATGTTCTTTGGATCTCCTTGAACATTGAAGGACATTGCACCCAGGGACCCCCAAATCTCACATAAGCAAGGGTTCAATGTCTAGTGCCTATTAAGAATGAACATAGCTCAAAGGCTTGTCAAGAGTAAAGATTGGGTGACATTGATATCAACGAGAGTGCTAGAAAGCTCACTAATTCCTGAAAGGAAGTGGTTTCCACTTCTCATCACTACATGTGGATGACAGATGTCTTGTCAACGAAACCCATGGGGCTTCAAGCCACATAAAGCTTGTTGGATGATTCCTTACCCACAATAAGAGTTTTCACCCTCGGTTATAAATGTGTGTTGTGTGGAATATGGGGACGCATTTCATTTGATCCTTCTAAGTTCTCATACCCCCCCCCCCCGGTTGAGAGTGGAAGTGTGCATTGCGCAGCATTGTGAGTTGTGACCACATCGGAAGTACGCTTAGCCAGCATGCTATACGTGGTGAATCATGTCCGTATGTGAATCATGGTTGCATAAATCGTTTCCAGATAAGAAACATCACGATGATAGAAATGACAAAAAACGGTAATGTTTGAATATAGGAATTTAGGAAACGTAGAGGAGGAGATTCAAAAGTTTCTTTTCTTTTTTCTTTCTATATGTACATTTTCTCCTTCCTCTCCCTCTATGAAAAAATTCTCTCTTCCTCTCTTTCTATGAAAATTAATTCAATGTCTAACGCCTGTTTTATTGGGTGCCACCATTATCCCCTTAGGTTTCCCTCACTCTTAGATACAATCTCTTGTTTAAAAACATAGAGGTTTTTAAATTTACAATATTAATTTGTGCCTTTGAACATATCATTTTTTTCTTATTTTTTGAGTGTCTTCATCTACCAATTTGCACGTTAGATCCCTCGTTTTCTTTCATTCTATATGCACCCATACCATATCTTCATAAAAATAGTGTGTGTGTGTATATATATATATATATATATATATATATATGTGTGTGTGTGTGTGTATGTATGTATGTATGTTGTGTGTGTGTACATGCATGCATGCATACATACATACATACATACATACATACATACATACATACATACATACATACATGCATGGATACATACATACATACATACATGCATGCATACATACACACATACACACACATACATACATACATACATACATACATACATACATACATACATACATACATACATACATACATACATACATACACATACATACATACATACATACATACACATACATACAGATACATATGTGAAATGTTATGGTGCTTGGCAAAGAGCTCAGTACCCATATCCCTGTACAAGAGAAAGAGCCATAGAAGAATGCCATAAATAAATGTTTTGGGATCAAAGGGGCCATGCTATTGATGGAATTGACAAAGATGCTTGGGACTAGGTTAATCTGCTTCATGATCTAGTGGAGGTCAAAGACATGCACATTTCCTCTTGGTCGAACCTCTAGTGGGGCGAAGACTTGCAAAAAGCTAGACTTGATAGAAGCTATATCACACAAAACATCATTGATAAGCAGGGTCCTCTAAACTTTCCTCAATGTGTGGACTTAGTTTCATCTAATCACTATCCTATGATTCTCACATTCAAACCATATCTTAGACATAGGAAGGCCCTTGGATTCATGATGATCCCTCAATACTCTTCCTTCCTTCGGCTCACAAGCGGCCTTACAGAATGGGCAATACAAACATACAATGATGAGGGGTAGACATTGCCATATACTAACAATATGTACCTTCTTTGCATCATCACAGGTTCAAAATTGGGAAGACACTTCCACAATAGCCATAACAAGCATAATTCAAGCCCATCTTGAGAAAATAAAAGGTTCTTCTAGTGTCCTTCATCCTTAATTATCATCCAAATGTCTAATGCTCATCCTACATTCCATAGTATCTCCACATTTGTACAGTTCCTTGATAGTGGTGAAGTTGAACTACTAGGTTATTGCAAGTGATTGTCTAGCCATTCAACATCTATTGCAAATTACTGGATGCAAGTATGTCATCACAACCATTTGAAGATACACACTTTACAAAGTTTTTTCAAATCACTGGAAGAGTGCAATGATATACTAACAAGATGTGGAAGAAAAGAAGAGTACAATTAGAAATTTAGAAACCAATCTAACACAACTAAAAGAGACTCCACTTGATATGAGATTTAGGAAATGACCATTATCATCCTTTGAGCTCTTTCAACTATTGGTGGAGAATGGAAGTGGCATGTTTATGCAATTAGGTTCGTTTTTCACTTGTTTATTTATGTTACAAGACTTTTTGATTCAGTTTCTTATTGTGCAGGTCATTTGTTGAAGATTTCAATGCTTCATCAACAATAGAGGATCAATTTAAGTTGTTGAATTCTTGTTTAAGCAACAAACATGTGCTTAAAATTTTGGAGTCACCAATAGGAAATTACATCAAGACACAAGTTATCAAAGATTTTGCATGTAACTTAGAAGATATTATTAGTTAGATGGTATGTGATGAAACATGTATTAGTACTAAAGGATACACTCCATTGTATAATCTTTTGAAGCAAGCACTACAAAACAAACGTATTTTGCAAAGTATTATTCCATACCCTTACAAGGTATCTCTAAGGAAGAAGATGAACAATGAGGATGTAGCTAATACTCTTGGCCATTACTTGCATATAGAAGATGTTATGCATGCATCCCTTTATCATTCTAGTACATCGAAGAAAGAGTTGAAAAAATAATCTAGAAAGGAATTCATCTACACAAAGTACAACAACATATTTGTCACTTTGGAGAGGCTTCAAAGGGAAATGGTTCACTTCCAATGCAAGAGCTCCACAAAGATGATGGAGGGCACTATAGAGCATTTGCAAAGATATGACACTATCAAAAATTAGTTGAACTTCTTATACCATGAAGAGCATTTACAAGAGTGGTAAAGGAAGCACTAAAACGCTATTGTGAGGGTTTATGAATACAAGGGATAACACTTGAGGCATTTGAAGAGACATCAGAGGCCTACCGCATCTCCATGCTTGAAGATTGTAACCTATGTGCTATCCATGCCAAGAGAATAAGCATACAACCCAAAGATATTTAGCTAGCTAGAAGAATAAGAGGAAATAACCCATGATCTTTGTAATTTGTAGCTTTTGAGAAACAGATTTTGCAATGTACTTCAATGATGAATGATTTTTTTTGTCTTACCCTATATTTTCTATTTGTTTCTCTCTCTCTCTCTCGCTCTCTCTCTCCTAATTATCTTGTATCTTTTCATTTGCTTATTATCTTACAAAATTGATAGTATATGTTCCAATAAGCCTCTCCATGGCTCAATAAATCTTTTGTAAGCCAAGAAAAGGAAAGGTATGTAGTTATAGGTAGCTTATCATGCTTCCAATAATTTTAGGCTTCCATAATTGATCAAGGTCTACATATAGAGTGCTTAGGATTTATACCAATACTTGTTGACTTCATTCCCTTTGAGTATGGACAATTAATGAGAATTCAATCCTTTTCTAGGCTTCAAAGTGTGAAAAATACCCTAGCCACTGTTGGAAGCAATGTCCAACAATGGTCCAAAATTGCTCAAAAATAGTTATAGTATATATTCTTTATATACATCCTTCAAGAAAACCACGTGGGCGCCTTGGTCTAGGAGTAACGTCTTGAAAAGAGCCCGCCCGGGTTCAAGTCCTATGATCAACATCGCATAGCAGCGAAGAGAGTTTTTTAACCAAAGTCTCTCAATTTTTCAAGGGTCGCGAAGAATTGACGTTCTCCGCTTTACGATTGCTAAGTTTGGCATTGGTTTCGTAGTTTCATGGCGATGTAGCTTTTCAAGTTATGCTTTATTTGTTGTGCTTTTGAAGGGAGTACACAAACTATATAAAGAGAGCCTTGGCTCATTATGTGATCATCACTCATCAAGTAAAGAGGAGGTGATCAAGCCAACTCTTGGTGTTCTGAAGCTTTGGAAGTGGAGTTTTGGTGAAGGAGAGGCTACTCTCTTGGAGCAAGAAGTCTTCTACAAGGTGGTGGTAACCATCTTTTGTGAGTTAACCTTATATTTTGTTTTTAGGGTTTCTCTACCCTAATCTCAAAATTAGGATTGGTTGATTTATAATTTTGTTACACTATTTTGTGAGAATAAGGTTAGCTTCGTTGCTCATTCACTTCACACACTTAGATTATTTCAACATAATCTAAATTTTGTATCATCATCTTCTTGGATATTCTTCCATTAGTGAGTGCACCACTTTATATGGTTGAGTAGTACTCCCATGTTGTTTTGATCTGTTTGATTCCATTAGCATCATTACCTGTAAGTATGATATCATCAACATATTGCCTCTGAATTACTTCTCTTAATGAATAGAGAAGTATCTCCTTTACTCATGACAAAACCTTGGTCCTGAAGGTATGTGGTCAACCTATGGTTCCATGCCCTAGGTGCCTGCTTTAATCCATAAAGAGCTTTATTCAATTTGCATACATATGTTACCTTGTTTGGATCCTCATAGCCAGGAGCTTGTGACATGTACACGTCCTCTGAAATCCAGCCATTCAAAAATGTATTTTTTACATCCAACTCATACATGTTCCAATTCTTTGATGTAGCCACACTTACTAATACCCTGATGGTTGGCATTTTGGCCACAGTTGAGAAGGTTTCCTCATAGTTAATGCCTTGGGTTGTGCAAAACCCTTAGCCACAAGTCTGGCTTTATACCTACTTATTAACCCATCAGAATTTCTCTTTATTTTATAGATACATCTAGAACCAATTACCTTCATAGAATCCTTCTTTGGTACTAGTTCCCAAGTGTCATTCTCCTTGAGTGCTTCAATCTCCTCATCCATAGCTTCCTTCCATTCTGCCTTGGTTTTAGTTTCTTCATATGATGTTGGTTCTTCAATTGATAAATCTTTGGCAAGATAATCAGAGTGCTTAGTAAGAAGAGAAGTGTCATACCCATATCTGATTGGCTTCTTGCTTTCCCTTTGTGATCTCCTGATTGCTTGATTAAAGGATTCATGTATATCTCTCTAATTTCTTCATCTTGAGTTTACCTTTGGACTTCCATGCCTTGAACTCTTCAAGGTGAATGATGTCTTCATCATCTGAATTGGTGTCTTCATTCTGAGTAGGCTACTCCTTAATGAGGCTTGGAAACTCCTCTTCCAAGTCATAAGGTAGTTTTACCTTCCTGCATTCACTATCAAACCAAGAGTCATTTTCATCAAAGACAACATCTCTACTGACCATGAATCCCTTGTTTAATGGATTGTAAAACCTGTAACCTTTCTGATTTAGATCATATCCAATGAAGATGCACTTTTTGCCTTTGGGTCTAGCTTTCCTCTTATCTATGAAGGGATATCCACATATGCTACACATCCAAAGATCCTGCAATGATCAAGTGAAGGTCTTCTACCATGCCATGCTTCATACGGGGTCATCCCATCAAGAGATTTGGATGGCAACCTGTTTACCAAATAAGTGGCAGTAGATACACTCTGCCCACAAATAGTTAGGTAATTTTTTCTCATTCAACATTGATCTAGTTGTTTCAACAATCAATCTATTTCTTCTTTCAGCTACCCCATTTTGTTCAGGAGTATATGTTGTGGTAATTTCTCTCTTACTTCCTCTGTCCTACAAGAATGCATCAAAATCATTTGAGAAGTACTCACCTCCTCCATCTGACTTTAGCCTTTTTAGATTTCTCCCTGTTTGATTCTCAACAAGTGCAAGATACTTTTTAAAACAATTGAATACTTCATCTTTGTGCTTCATAAAGTACAATACAGTCCACCTACTGTAATCATCAATGAAAGATACATAATACCTTGATCTAGAGATTGAGGGATCCTTGCTTGTCCCCATACATCTGTATGAACAAGTTCTAGGTAGTCCTCATGCATGTAGCCTTTCCTTGAGAAGGGTAACCTGTGAGACTTTCCAAATTGACAAGCACCACACTTATAAATCATGTGTTGCTTGGATACATTAGGTATCCCAAGCACACATTGATCCCTCCATATTTGTTTTAAGGTTCTTTCACCTACATGCCCTAATCTCTTGTGCCAAATTTCAAGCTCTGATAATGTTTGATCCTTATAACTATAGAGTGCTATGTTTCTTGTATCCTCAAGTTCAAAAGTGAAAAGTCTACCCATCTTTTCTCCTTTAGCTATTCTCTTGAACCCATGCTTGGGATCCTCCACAAATGCTCCATATTGGTTGAATCTAACCTGCAAAACTTTTTCCACAATCTGTCCAACACTCATCAAATTCTTTGTAATAGTTGGTACATATAGAACCCTACTCAACAGATTTTTGTTCCCATTAGAGGTCTTAACATTTCCAACTTTAATTACTGAGTGCTTGGTGTGATTACCTGTTTGTACCTGATGCTTAACCTTTGGTTCCTCAAGGTCAGAGAGAAGAGCTAGATTGCCTGCCACATGATTTGAGCATCCAAAGTCAATGTAGAAGAGATGGTCATCATTTATACCTGGTTTTGGTGTCATATTCATAATCAGAAGAGAATCTTCTTGCTCCTCTGTGTAGTTGTTGTAATCCTTTCTGGATTTGTATCCTCCTTCGTACTTTCCATTGTAGTTGTTATTGTAGTTGTTGTTATATCCTTGGTGGTGATTGAATCTGCCTCTTGATTGTGTGTATCCACCTCTTTGATATCCTCTACCTCTCTGATTCACTACAAGGAATACAGGCGCATAGCGACGGTTAAGGTGACACAATTTCATCGCTATAAAATTGCAAAATGCATCGCAATGAGTGTCGAGCGCGCACCGTCGATTAAAGGACGAGCCAAACGACGTTTTTTTTGACGTGTGGCATGACGGGGTGTGCGACGCTCGCATAGAGCATCGCGAATGCGACGGTTTTAAATAGCATCGCATAAGCGACACTTTTTGCATCGCATAAGCGATGCTAAAAAATGTCGCTTATGCAACGCTTGGCATTTTCACGCATCTGATCGAAGAGCTCTCCAACGTTCGCAATTGTGTTGTGCTTAGGAGGTGAAACAAGTATATGCAGAATTGTTGTTTTGCCTAAGCTCTCTTTGTCTCTGTTTCTCTCTTTCTACATCTTTCTCTCTTTGAATTCTCTCTCTCTCTCTCTCTTCTTTCTCTCTTTATTGCAGGTTATTCAAGAAGCTAACCAAGCAAAAGGTATGGCTAACTATTGTAAGTAGAATTTCTATTCTTTGTATATCATTTGAATTGTGTTATTTTCATTAGATAGCATACTCACACTTATTGATATGCACTTATACACTTATACATAATGAAGATGCACTTTCAAACATATACACATATACACATGCACATACACACACATATATACACACAGATACATGTGCGCATACACTTAGACATACACACATATACACATGCATATGCACAAACATTTCTACAACCACATAAAAGACTTACATGCATGCATTATTGCATATATATATACACATACACACGTTAACATATACGTAAATACATGTATATGCACATCCACATGCATGCACATTCACATGCATGCAAATGGAAATGCATCCACATACACATGCATGTTTCATACATATACACATGCATATACATACATTATACACATATATACACATAATAATGCACATATGTACACAGACATATACACATGCACACACACATGCACATACCTACATATACACATATACATGCACATACACACATATACACATAGAGTTACACATATACATGCACATACATATACACACACATACACATGCACATGCACATACTCATACACATATATACACTTACACATGCACATGCACATACATACATATACACACACATACACATGCACATACATACATATACACACACATACATATACACTTACATACACACATATGAATGAATTATATAATTAAAGTATTAAAACACATGCTTAATATAAACAATAATAACAATCAATAGAACAAAACTCTTCATTACTTAATACTATACACACAATGCAAATCATCATCAACAACATCATTGTTAGCCATTAAAGGCTACAGGCTCTGATTTCGGACTCCAATACTTTAGGAGGTTGGGAGTCCCTAACGAACTACTTTTCCGTATGCAGGTTACTACTATCGTGATGCTTAAAAGTAACTTAACTCTCAGCCACGTGGGTCCTTGGGAGTGGTAGGGGTCTGTTAGACAGAGGCCCTGTACTATTTTCCCAACTCATCACACAATCATAAATGCTCTCTCGTGTCTTAGCTCAGTACCCAACTCTGAACAACTGAAAACTGTTCAGTGTACTGGAATTAGAACTTCAGAACTGATCCTGCTGTAGCTATCTAAGCAGCAGTCCGGTTACTTGTTCTCAGAGCAAAATATACTTCAGTAACGAAGGTCACCTAATACGTACTTCTTCAGAACAGACAGGTATACCAACCAGACATCTATACCTTGAAGTTATGAGAACTCATCGTATGCTAAACTCGAACAACCAATCTCCTAATAACAAATGACTAGCCACAGACTTAACGGTGTCCTACTCACCTTCAGACCATTACAGATACTAGTCTTCCTGTGATCGGAATCAACAGTGAACGTAGACTACTGTATCGAATTCGGTCACTTACAGAAAACGTTAACAGGCAAATAGTTCGGGACTACTTTTCACATTCCCTTGCTTCGCCGAAGAACTGACAAACAACACACTGCACTTGATAACACTCAGAGACACACTCAACCATTACCGAACAGATTCGTAACGCAATACAATTGATTCGTAACTCTGTATTAAGGTGCGAATAAACGACTAGACGAAGCACAGAACAGAACAGAACAGAGCAGGATTAACGACTAGACGGAGCACAGAACAGAACAGAACAGAGCAGGAATAACCTTCTCAACAACATACACACTCAAACAATATGTTTACAATCCCCAAAACGGGGCTCACTCAAACAATACACTGCAATTCCCAAAAATGGGGCGCTCGGCCACTCTTTTCTCATTGCCTTATATAGAAGATTTTTTTACAAGGGTGCGCGAATCTTTAGTTACCTGTGCGTTCCCCGAAAGGTTCTTTTACATTTAAGACGCCTGTCCTAGTACATTTGTCCTTATTCGGCGGCCGTTTAACACTGGCACGCACGGTGGACTCGAACCCGCAGGTTCCTATGGTTCTGCTACGAGTCCTTCTAAATACATATTTTGGGCGAGCCTAAATGTTCGGGTAATTTTCTTTTTAATGGTTTCTATCATCTGAACTAAAGTGGATGGTTCTAATAACTAGGCATCCGTTCTAACGGAGCTAATAGCTATGGCTTGGGTTAACAGAATTTCGGCCTGGTTCTGTAAGAAGGCCTCTTGTAAATAAAATTCGTTGGATAATGCAGCGCCGCGGGATGTCTTCATTTCGGTGACCTTCTGCTGCATATCCGTGACTCGATCCTTACTGATTTCGCAATTGATTATCGAGTCGCTCGAGCTGCTCGTTCTGAAATTCAATCGTCTTGTAGTAGGCGTCTCGTTCTCTTCGAGCATTTGCTAGATCCTTTTGGTATTTGGCCTCCCGGGTTAATTGATGTCTCAGTAGTCTGTTTACTTCGTCCAAACACTCCTGGGCTCTTCGTAGCTCGTCTTTGACTTGTTCTGCTTCTCTCTATTGGTCTTGATTTTTCTGGATTGTCTCCTGCAATTGGGCCTTCGTTTCTTGGACCAATTCCTCCAAGGATGAGCTGATGTCTTCTTTTTCTTGGAGTGCGGTCTTTAATTCCCGTATTTCTTCGTGTGCTGTGTGTAATAGCTGGTCTTTGGCGGCAAGCTGCTCCAGTTCTGCATCCCTTTGTTGTATCAAGGCCTGTTGTGCCGAAAACTGTGCTTGGAGGTCTGCTAATTGCGTTTGTAATTGATGATTCTCTGCTTTTACTACATCAACTTCTTCTTGGAGAGGGATGATGTCAGCTTCCAGGAGGTCGACTGTGTGCTGTAGATCTTGCCGAATCGTATTTGTGACTTCACTGAGCTGTACTGGAAGTTGCTGAGAAAGGGAAATAAGCATTTGGCCCATGGCGGCCAGTTCGGAAAAGACCGGAACAGAGGGAAGGAGAAGTGGGTGTGGTGGTGGCGCAGAGGTTTGGGTGTGGATTTGGGGGGATGTCGGGGGTGAATAATTGGGGGAGGATGAAGAGGATTCGGAAATTGGCGGGGGAAGAGGGTTGACTGGTGGGGATTGAGGACCCGGGGATGCAGGGTGAGTTACCTGATGGATGGGTTGGTGTTCACCTGTATTGTGGGCGATGGTGGATTCTACGGCCTTCAGTAGGGTGTTGAGTGTGTTGTTGGCCACTTGCTGTTCATCTTCTCGTCGTCTTGATGCTTCTTCGGTGGAAACTGGTTCTGTTTCTGGGTGATTCTGCGGGTCATGGTGATCGGCCGATGATTCGTTGTGGATGGAAGTGGCTGTGTTGTGGAAGGTCTCTTCTTGTTCTTCGTTTTGGGTGTCCCGATCCTTTCCGGCGGATCCTTGTGCTTCGCTTACTAAAGAGCTGATCCGGATTCTCTTATTGCGGAAGAGTTGGTTGATCTCCTCCTCTTCTTCTTCATCGTCGTCGAGTGGTTGGACTGATTCTTCGTGCCTAAGTACGGGACCTTGGGGTGGTGGTTGTGCGGCGAGGATGGCTGGGAAGAGGAATGATATGATATGGGGAAGGCGAGAGCGCGGGGTGGTTCCCTTATTTACTTGCTTCACTATGGCTACACACTCCTTATGAATTCTATGGAAAAAATAAGAGGCGAAGTTGACGGGTTCTCGGGCTGCTAAATCTAAGGCGGAATAGAAGGGTCGGGAGATGCCGTAGGTGCGCTTCTACAGGTTGAGTATGGCGACTAGGAATTGTAGGGCGGATCGTTCGGGTTCGGGGCGACAGAGAATGGCGTATTCGTTGGATGAAGAACGGGAAAATAGTTCAGTCATACGGGCGGGGGGAATACTAGGGCCATTTTCGCGGCCTTGCGGATTGAGGCGGTAGGCTTCAGCGAAGGCTGGGAAGGTGATGACGGTTCTGGAGGGTAGCGAAGGGAAAACCCATTGGCGTTCGGTGGCGGGGGATTGGGCGATGGCAGAGATGATCTACGCGAAAAAGGGATGGGCTTCCACTGAGTGCCAAGGCAACTCAGCAAAGTTGGCCAATCCTCTGCAACACAGGTATTCACCTACCTCGGTAGGGATACCATCGCGGAAGGCAGCGTAGTTTGCTAGCGCTTCCATGGTGATTGCTGATATAGACTATGAACACGAATACAGAGCACAAGGGGTCGCACAGAACACTAACACTCGCCACAGTAGCGATTTTTGGCGTTGCCTAAAGGGTTAAATAGGAACAATACGGTGGGGTGGGAAAGGGGGTTGGGTATCATTGTGCGGTGCGGGAATGATACTTGTTTTCATGCAGGCGTGCGTACTCGAGTGACTGGTAAGGGGGCGGCTGGTACGTAAAGATTTTCCAAAACACGGCTATTTATAAAAAGAAGAAAGAAAAAAGAAAAGATTAAACAAAACGCGGTCCACCGCCGAAAAATTTAATGCGGGCTAGGGGCGTGATGATATGGCCGCAGCTTCGACCCATTGATTACTTTTGGGAGTGGATTTCCGGTCAACGTAGTCAACCGAAAAGTCGCCGGACCGATTTGTTATGAGATTTTGAAAGGGCTGAACCATCGTAGTTTGAACTTTCCTGCTGCTCTATCCGACTTTGCGCTGTAGAAGAGTACGAGCTGACCTACCGAAAAGATTGGAGTTTTCAAATATCGATCGTGTGTCTTGGCTTGCCTTAGTTGTACTTCGCGCATGGTCAAAAAGCTGAGCCATCGGTGCTCATCAAGTTCTCTGAGTGCGTCCATTCGTGCTGTCAGTGAATCTTCCGGTAGCATCTTCTGAGTGATTGCTACACGCAGACTTGGGATGACTACTTCCATAGGTGCTATTGCTTCTAAGCCATAAGCTAGTTTGAAAGGTGTCAAGCCTGTTGTTACCTTATATGTAGTTCGGTATGCCCATAAGATTGTAGGTAGTAGTTGATCCCATCTTTCCGGTGCTTCCATGATCAGTTTCCAGAGGATATTCAATAGTGATTTGTTTGTACTTTCGGCCAAACCATTGGCATGAGGGTAATATGGAGAGCTGAGTTTGTGTGTCACCTGGAAGGATTGGGTGAGTACCTTCATTAATTGGTTTACAAAGTGAGTACCTTGATCTGAGACAATTTCCAGTGGTAAGCCAAAACGTGGAAAGACATCATTCAGCACACACTTTGCTACTGCAACCACTGTAGCAGACCGTAAAGCCCAAGCTTCTACCCATCTTGTTGCGTAGTCTGTACAGGTTAGTATGTATCTGTTGTTACTGAAGAGTGCTGGAGGTTTGATCGAACCGATAAAATCTAATCCCCACTTCTGAAATGGTTCTAATGGCATGACTGGCTGTAAGGGAAAGAAGTGCCGTTGTAGCGGTTGTCCAGATCTTTGACAGTTATCGCAGTGTTTGACAAATTGGGCCACATCTCTATACATAGTTGGCCACCAGAGGCCTCCTTGCAGAATTTTCCGGTGAGTCAAATCTGTGGCAAAGTGACCACCAGTAGGGGTCGAGTGAGCCATCGTGATGACTGAGTTAATTTCATGCGGAGGGACACAGCGAAGTAGGATTCCGGTGTGATCTGCATAATATAGTTCTCCAGCAACTAACCGGAATCGGCGACTAAAGACTGCAATTTTCCTTCGGACTGCCTTGGCTGTCTGGGATGGAAAGCATCCTTCAGTGAGAAAAGTTAGAATCTGATCATAGTATGTAGGTGGTGCTTGTGATTCAGCAGTCTCATCGGTCAGTGGCTCAGAACTATAGATCGCTGGAGTCGTGTCATCTATGCCTATCGGGGCTTCACCGGAATCTAGGCGAGATAAGAAATCTGCTAAGGCATGTGCATTTCCGGGTCGGTGGATGACTTCATAATCGAATTCCTACAAAAGCAGCACCCATCGTGCTAATCGTCCACCTAAATGCTGCTGTCTTACTAGATAGACGAGGGCAGCATGATCCACATGGAAGGTGAATTTCCGGCCTAGTAGATAATGTCTGAATTTTTTGATGGAGTAAATTAATCCTAGACATTCTCTTTCGGTGGTAGAATAGTTCTTTTCTGCAGGTGCAAGCCTTCTACTGGCATAATAAACGGGGCGAAACCACTTATGTGTTTGCTGCATCAGAATACTGCCAATCGCAATATCTGAAGCGTCGACAAAACCATGGAACAGATTGTCCCAGTCCGGTGGTTGTAAGATTGGGGCCTGCGTCAATAAATACTTGAGTCGATCAAATGTAGTTTGGCATTCTTGAGTCCATTCGAACTGTCGGGGAGTTTTTGTGATTAGCTTGTTCAGTGGTACAGCCAGATGAGCAAGCCACCGTAAGTGTCTGCCATGCCACCGTACTTGACCCATGAAACGCATTACTTCTTTTGGAGTAGCGGGTACTGGGGCTTCTAAAATTGCCGAAATCTTATCTGGGTCTACTCGGATACCTTGGGTAGATACAATGTGGCCAAGTAATTTGCCACATGAGACCGCAAACACGGATTTGTTTGGGTTAAGACAGAGTCTGTACTCTCTACACTTTTGAAAACAGCATCGTAGATGAAGCAAATGTGCCATCATCTTACCAAAAATTGAGAAGTCATCGAGATATACTTGCATAAATGAAGTCAGATAAGGAGAAAAAATCTCCTGCATGCATCTTTGAAATGTGCTTGGTGCGTTTCTCAATCCAAACCACATTACCGTACAAGCAAAGACACCCCAATTGGTAATGAATGCAGTTTTTGGTATATCCGCTTCGGCCATTCTAACCTGATTGTAACCACTGTATCCGTCTAAGAATGAATACATCTCATGACCTGCTACCCTATCGAGCATTGTATCCAGAAAGGGGATCGGGAAAGGATCTGGTACTGTTGCTGCGTTTAATTTCCGGTAGTCTACAGAGATTCGTAGTTGCTTATTTTTCTTTGGCACGATCACAATTGGTGAAATCCATTCAGCATGTTCTACTGGTACGATGAATCCGACTTTTAATAATCTATCAAGTTCGGCTTTTACCTGTGATGCATAATTGGGATTCATCCGGTAGCCGAGCTGTTTGTTTGGTTTAGCTTCAGGCTTCAACATAACTTTATGCTGATAGATGCGCGGATCTAATCCTTTCATATCTTTGTAATCCCATGCAAAGATGTCTGAGAATTCGCAAAGAAGTCGAATCAAGTCAGCTTTAAATGATTCCGGTAAGTTTTGCCTTATCTTTACCGGTCGCGGATGATCTTCGTCTCCTAGATTGTACGTGGTCAACTGGTCTTCGGGGACATAAAACTGTTGCGGTGTCTCTGTATCATCTGTTGACTTGAACAGCGATTGTAATTCATCGTCATGTGTTGGGACAGTATCTTCCTGCTTAGTTTTTTCGGTGATAGGTACGATTGTACAAACTGAAGTGTTCCAATTATCTAAAACAGACTATAGATCAACAGTTCCTACCGACATTAAATCAGCGTTATTCTTTAGAAATTCCTCTTCTTCATCATCTGATAGTCCATCTAACATGTGGACTGGTTCAGCAAAATATGGTCTGGCGTGAAGTTCGCAAGGTTGTATAGCATCTAATTTTACCACATATCTACGGTTGGAATCTTTGAACGTAAGCTCTTGTGCAGACCAGTCCTGTATTACCTTCGCATGCTTCAACCAAGGTCGGCCGAACAGAAGGTTGTAATCCAAAGTGGATTCCGGCAGATCTAGTATAACAAAGTTCATTTTGAAGGTCGTACCTTGTAAAGTAATGGGTGCATTCCGCACAAGTCCTACGGGATGGACTCTAGATTGATCTGCCATTCTGACAAAAAATTGAACTGGTTCGATTTCCGTCCATCCTAACCTTTTGCATAAGGCTGTAGTTGCAATGTTAACACTAGATCCTCCATCAATCAATACCTGCGTAATTTTATGATTCTTGTACCATACTGTAATCAAGGGAACCGAATGATCGACGGTAGAATCAGGTTCCGGTTGAACTGCTGCTGTTGCCGGAATACAAGAAGGCACCGGACTGAACTGTTGCTGGAACTGTTGTCGAATTCCAGGTACTAATGCCAGAAGTTGGCCTAGAGGCAAGGTGATAGATGCCTTGGATAAAATTTCCCAGGCCTGTTGAGATTGGTTGTCCTGCTCCTTTGAACTTGAGGTCTCCGCTGATGCAGAAGTATCTGCTATTATGCCTACTGCTGATGATGGCTCCGCTGTTGCTTCCTTTTGTTGTGTTCCTTCCTTTGTTGACGAAGCTTGAGTCACCGGAATAGGTTCTGGGAACACTGGTGGTTCAGTTGTGGTCCAGTGACTAGCCTTGTCATACATCCTATGTTGTTCTCGTATCCCAGGTTCGAATATTTTTGCTGCCAACTGCAGTTGTTTACCGGATCGGGTCTGGATTGTAGCAGTCTATGTTTCTACTGGTGTGATTTGTACCATGTTGGCCATTGGGTTTTGTCTCTCCTTCTTCCTTTGATCATACTCAGCTGCATCTTTGCAAAATCTTCTGATGTGTCCGAATTCGCCGCAAAAATGACAGCGTGGTGGTGGTAGATTGGGATTTTCCGGTGGTGGTCCGTTTTGCCAGCGGTTTGTATTAAAATTGTTGTTCCTCTGTCCTCGGTAGTTCCGATATTTTTGAGGTTGATTGTTTCTCAATTGCGGAGGCACATAGTGATTCGCTGGCTGTCCATGTTCTTGTATAACTGCATTGACCGTTGCTATTCCCTGTATTCTAGCGTTGTAAACACAGTTTCCGATGGTGTGTCCGGCAGTGTTGCAGATAGCGCAAAACGTTTGATTTAGTGCACAATTGGCACTAGTATGACCTGAATTTTTGCATGTGATGCAGTATACTTGTCTGGTTATGTCTTCAGCCATAGTTTTGTTTGTTTTTAACCACTCCAGATCTTCTGTAAATCCACTGACCTTGGATTCCAATTGCAGAGCCATGGCAATGACTGCATCCAGCATCATAGCTCCGATACATCTTATGATCATGATCTGTTTCAGTTGTGGGGTTAAGCCATTGATGAACCACTGAGTGATGAAATCATCAGGTAAGTTAGCATGGGCCTGTGGTATCTGCCACAAGTGTGTTCTAAAGAGTGTAGCATACTCCTGGACAGTCTGATTTGCCTTTTGTCGGTTGTTCTGTAAATAATCAAAGATTTTAGTGGGATTCTTCTTTAGCCTGAATCGTTGCAGAAAAGCGTCTCGTACTGCGTCATAGGTACCGAAATGATTAATATCGTATTCCGTAAGCCACCTAGCTGCTTCATTAACCAGTGTGGATTGAAAAACAATGGCCTTATACGCCTGATCCGGTGGATGGTTAAGAACTGCATAACTTATCTCGAAAGTGCGTACGTGAGCATCCAGATCATCTCCTGGGAATCCATCGAATTTCATGTATGTTACTCTTGTTGGAGGCGGCCTTTGTTGACATAACTGTTGTTGCTGTTGTTGTCCGTTCATTGTGAGTGTATTAGGCCTTCCTTCTGTATCTTGAGGTTGATTGGTTGAACTCTCGGAACTTGTATCGCCGGATGGCGTGCCTTCCGGTGTGCTGTTTTCACTTAGAATGCGTCGGACTTCTGCTTCGAAGAGTTTTCCTTCCTTCTGGATATCCAATATCCGAAATCTTTCTTCCAAGCATGCTGGTTGGGCTGAGGATTCCGCAAAAAATGCGAAGCCTTCGCCGGCAGTTGGAGATTCTATCACCGGAATATCGCCGGAATGAACCAAAATTGTGCCAGAATGCAGTGTTTTTCCGCTTTTACCGATCTCTTTTCCTAGAGTGTTTCTGATCGTATATAACTCTGAGTCTAGACTGGTTTCTAACGACGTCTTGGTAGATTCTGAAATTACTATATCTTCGATAGGCTGGGTCGAGGTAGCACCAGACTCTACCAAAGGCGTTGATCGTTCCACCGAGTCAATTTGCTTGACCACTGGGTCAGATCGAGTTATGCCTTCTTCTCTCAAGGCTGTCTTTAGCGCTTTACGTGCTTCAGCCTTACGGTTCTTAGGATATGTTTTGCCAGACCGAGTAACCGGCATGTATCATTGCGCAGTAACACTATCTGAGCAGTTTGCAACAATCTGGGTCTGTTGCTACTACTATTAATCGAATGTTAACTGAATGTTTGCTTCTGACAAACAGCTGGCACTCTAATGCCACCTTCCCACAGACGGCGCCAATTGTTAGCCGTTAAAGGCTACAGGCTTTGATTTCGGACTCCAATACTTTAGGAGGTTGGGAGTCCCTGACGAACTACTTTTCCGTATGCAGGTTACTACTATCGTGATGCTTAAAAGTAACTTAACTCTTAGCCGGTCCTTGGGAGTGGTAGGGGTCTGTTAGACAGAGGCCCTGTACTATTTTCCCAACTCATCACACAATCATAAATGCTCTCTCGTGTCTTAGCTCAGTACCCAACTCTGAACAACTGAAAACTGTTCAGTGTACTGGAATTAGAACTTCAGAACTGATCCTGCTGTAGCTATCTGAGCAGCAGTCCGGTTACTTGTTCTCAGAGCAAAATATACTTCAGTAACGAAGGTCACCTAATACGTACTTCTTCAGAACAGACAGGTATACCAACCAGACATCTATACCTTGAAGTTATGAGAACTCACCGTATGCTAAACTCGAACAACCAATCTCCTAATAACAAACGACTAGCCACAGACTTAACGGTGTCCTACTCACCTTCAGACCATTACAGATACTAGTCTTCCTGTGATCGGAATCAACAGTGAACGTAGACTACTGTATCGAATTCGGTCACTTACAGAAAACGTTAACATGCAAACAGTTCGGGACTACTTTTCACATTCCCTTGCTTCGCCGAAGAACTGACAAACAACACACTGCACTTGATAACACTCAGAGACACACTCAACCATTACTGAACAGATTCGTAACGCAATACAACTGATTCGTAACTCTGTATTAAGGTGCGAATAAACGACTAGACGAAGCACAGAACAGAACAGAACAGAGCAGGATTAACGACTAGACGGAGCACAGAACAGAACAGAACAGAGCAGGAATAACCTTCTCAACAACATACACACTCAAACAATACGTTTACAATCCCCAAAACGGGGCTCACTCAAACAATACACTGCAATTCCCAAAAATGGAACACTCGGCCACTCTTTTCTCATTGCCTTATATAGAAGATTTTTTTACAAGGGTGCACGAATCTTTAGTTACCTGCGCGTTCCCCGAAAGGTTCTTTTACATTTAAGACGCCTGTCCTAGTACATTTGTCCTTATTCGACGGCCGTTTAACAATCATAATCATCCTGATCATCATCATCCTCATCATCATGATCACCCTGTGACAATCGAGATCGTCCCTCCTGTGTCTGTCTCTCCACCTCATCCATATCTGTCTCTCCATAATACTCCTGTATTACATATAACAAACATAAATAAATAAAACAATTAAACCATTCATAAAAATAAAATAATTATATAAAAAATTTAATAATACTCACAAAGGTATCATGATGATCTCGCATATACTCGCTAAAATGCCGATATCCAAAATGTGTAGCATACTCGATCTCATGTTTCGTAGGATATGGGCCATAATGCTTTCGCTGCATTGAAACAAATAAAAAAGATTAGTTGCTTGCATTTTAACTAAAATAAAAGATATACTCACAATAACACATATACTTACAAATGTAGCTACAAAACCATTATGGCCCATTTGGCATAGGTGCAATGTGTGGCCCGATTTCTACTCTCTTCTTTGCAGCAGCCTGTTTATTTAAGAAAAATACATAAATTAAATGTAAAAAATTACTAAAATATATAAAAATTAGAAATATAAACTATTAATTTGTGTACCTTTTGCTGAGGAAATGACTCCTGAAGACGTAGCTGTCTACGAAAAAACTGCCACGTCTCAGGTGGTATGTTAGGTTGCCTCTTATTTTTTTCCACCATACAATATCTCCTGTTAATTTAATCTCAAACAGAAAAAAAAATCAAAATACATACACATATATACACACACATACACATACACATACCCACATACACATATACATGCAAACATATACGCATACATATATGTATACATAACGATGAATCCTACTAGAGAGATGAAATCATGTGAGTCTTTTAAGTTACAACATGAAGCTCAGGGGTATGCCTAATTATTTTATATATAGCTTTATCTTTGAGGAGCAAATTTTTATCATGTATGTATGCATGTATGTGTATTCATGTGTATTATATGTATACATATGTTAGTATGCATATATATGTATTTCATGTATATGTATATGTTTGCATGTGTGTGATATATGTATACATGTGTTAGTATGCATGTGTATATATGCATATGCATTTATCTAAAATATTCATGTATTCATGTAATATATGCAAGTGTTTATAATTGTGTGCATGTATATATGTATATGTGTCTATGTGTAAATATGTACATGTAAATATGTATGCATGTATATATATATATATATATATATATATATATATATATATATATTTATTTATTTATATTTATGTGTGCATGTAGGCATGTATATGTGATGTGTACATGTATATATGTATATGTGTCTATGTGTAAATGTGTACATGTAAATATGTATACATGTATATATATATTTATGTGTACATTTAGGCATGTATCTGTGATGCATAATATATCTACTCGATTTTATATTTATGTATGTGTATCTACATGTTGTGTATATATCTTTATATATATTATGATCCTCATTGATTCGAGTAGCTATATATCGAGGCATAAGGTTGGGAGAAGAGACATCTCTCTAGTAGGACGTCGGAGGAATAGATGCAATGTTTACATATACTTCAAGCATATGGCTAAAAGGGTGAATTAGAGTTTTTAAATTAAGGGTTTTAAAACCTTAATATCCAAAATTAGTGTTTTCAAATTAGGATTTTTGAAATAGGATTTATTTATTTATTTATTTATGCATATGCATGTGTTGTGTATGTATGTGTATCTATATGTGCATATGCATGTGTTGTGTGTGTGTATATATGCATGTAAATATGATTATATGAGTCTATGTGTGTGTACATATGATTATGCATGTGTATGTATACGTGTATGTGAGTATGTGTATTCATTATATGTGTGTAACTGCATGCATGTGTATGTGTGTGTAAAAATGTGCATGTATGTGTGTGTATGTATAAATGTGCATGTATGTGTATATGTGTGTAAATATGCATGTATGATGTATATGTGTGTGTATGCGTGTATTTGTACCTCTAGTATCACTCTTTTCTCTCTCTCTCTCTCATATACATACATACATACATAAACACACATACTCATATCCACATATATATACATAAAAGCAGTGCATACCGTGCATTATTGCGACGATGAGCCATAAGTATCTGCATCTCTTTTAGACACCGTGTGTGTGTATGCGTGTATTTGTACCTCTAGTCTCACTCTTTTCTCTCTCTCTCTCATATACATACATACATACATAAACACACATACTCATATCCACATATATATACATAAAAGCAGTGCATACCGTGCATTATTGCGACGATGAGCCATAAGTGTCTGCATACTCAATGTTTACATATACTTCAAGCATATGGATAAAAGGGTGAATTAGAGTTTTTAAATTAAGGGTTTTAAAACCTTAATATCCAAAATTAGTGTTTTCAAATTAGGATTTTTGAAATAGGATTTATTTATTTATTTATTTATTTATTTATGCATATGCATGTGTTGTGTATGTATGTGTATCTATATGTGCATATGCATGTGTTGTGTGTGTGTATATATGCATGTAAATATGATTATATGAGTCTATGTGTGTGTACATATGATTATGCATGTGTATGTATACGTGTATGTGAGTATGTGTATGTGTCTATGTGTATTCATTATATGTGTGTAACTGCATGCATGTGTATGTGTGTGTAAAAATGTGCATGTATGTGTGTGTATGTATAAATGTGCATGTATGTGTATATGTGTGTAAATATGCATGTATGATGTATATGTGTGTGTATGCGTGTATTTGTACCTCTAGTCTCACTCTTTTCTCTCTCTCTCTCTCTCATATACATACATACATACATAAACACACATACTCATATCCACATATATATACATAAAAGCAGTGCATACCGTGCATTATTGCGACGATGAGCCATAAGTGTCTGCATCTCTTTTAGACACCACTTATGCGACCATCCTATCCCAAACTCTATCTCAAGTGAACTAAGTACGTATTTTTTATCCCTTTCATCATGCTCACTACGAAAAAAAAAATAATATAAATAAAACATAAGATATTTATTTTAATTTATATGTAAAATTTATACTTACTTCCACAGTAAGTGGACAATGTGCAGGTAAGAGTCGCATAATGCTCGCATTCTTCTCTTAAACTCCAATCCATTCCCTATGTACACAATGTTCACCTCTAGCTCTATATCGCACTCTAGTCCTAAGGTGCTTATGCATGTCCTCATAGGCAACTCTACTCTGCTATCATGATCTGGAGGTGGTATAGGTGTCCTGAAAATAGATAAATAAATATAAATAAAAATATGTGTTATAATATCATTAAAAAAGTTTATGAAAAAAAACATACATATGAGCAGATAGTTGTCTTCTTGCATGTGGAGCCGTAGAAGAGCCCTCCTTTGATCACTAGGTAAGCATTTGGATCGTATAGTATAGCTCATCATCAGACATCTCTGAGTAATCATGCATGATGGCCCCTAGAGTACTAGACGGAACTCTTGCTCTCATAAGACTTTTTATGAGAGTGAGTTTTGCCTTTCTCTCTCTACTAGGATCCATAATACCTAACACGTAAAACAAAATGGGTTAGAAATCAATATATATATGTGTACATATGTATGTGTGTATGCATTAAGTATGTGTATGTATGCATGTGTGTGTGTATGTATGTGCGTGTATGTGTGTGTATGTGTGTATGCATGTGTATGTGTGTGTATGCATCATTATGTATGTGTCTATGTGTGTGTGTATGTGTGTGTGTCTATGTGTATGTATGTGTGTCTATGAGTGTGTATGTGTTTATGCGTGTGTATGTGTCTATGTGTGTGTATGTGTCTATGTGTGTATGTGTATGCATGTATGTATGCATATGCATGTGCATTATGTATGCATATGTGTGTGTATGTGTGTGTATGCATTATGTATGCATATGTGTGTGTATGTGTGTGTATGCATTATGTATGCATATGTGTGTGTATGCATTAAGTATGTGTGTGTGTATGCATGTGCGTGTATGTGTGTGTGTGTATGTGTGTATGCATGTGTATGTGTGTGTATGCATCATTATGTGTGTATGTGTCTATGTGTGTATGTGTGTGTGTATGTGTGTGTGTCTATGTGTATGTGTGTGCGTCTATGAGTGTGTATGTGTTTATGTGTGTGTATGTGTCTATGTGTGTGTATGTGTCTATGTGTGTATGTGTATGCATGTATGCATGCATATGCATGTGCATTTATGTATGCATATGTGTGTGTATGCATTATGTATGCATTTATATGTATGCATATGTGTGTATGCATTAAGTATGTGTATGTATGCATGTGCATTATGTATGCATATGTGTGTGTATGCATGTAAGTATGTATGTATGCATATGCATATGCATTATGTATGTATATGTATGCACGTATGTGTATGTGTGTGTATGTCTCTCTATGTGTGTGTATGCATATATGTGTCTGTATGTGTGTGTGTATGTGTGCATGTGTATGGATGTGTGTATGTGTGTGTATGTATGTGTGTATGCATGTGTATGTGTGTGTGTATGTGTGTGTATGTGTGTGTGTCTATGTGTGTGTGTGTGCGTCTATGAGTGTGTATGTGTTTATGCGTGTGCATGTGTCTATGTGTGTGTATGTGTCTATGTGTGTATGTGTATGCATGTATGTATGCATATGTGTGTGTATGTGTGTGTATGCATTATGTATGTGTATGTATGCATGTGCACTATGTATGCATGTAAGTATGTATGTATGCATATGCATATGCATTATGTATGCATATGTATGCATGTATGTGTATGTGTGTGTAACTATCAAGTGTCAGCACATTAGTATCATCAAAAATAGCATTAATTTCTTCAATCTTCACATTCGAAGTAGATGGTGTAGGTAATTGTTTAACATGCCCATCAACATTCTGTCCTTTACCTTTAGCATTCTTTAATGCATAACAATCTTTCTTCATATATCCTTTCTTATGACAATAATGGCATTCCATATCCCTCTTCCTTGATTAACTTCTACTCTTATTCCGTTGACCATTCTTTTCTTTGTTCTTGCTCCTACCACATTGTTGATTCTTTCCTTGGTAAGAATCACAAACTTTATATGCATCTCCACTCTGAGTGCCAACCATAGATTTTCTACGAATCTCCTCACTCAAGAGTGCTCCACATATGTCATCATAGATGAGTTTACCACCAGGTGCACTATTGTTAATAGCTGTGCAAAACGTATCCCATGATGATGGCAAGGTGCATAATAGCAATACTACTTTCATCTCATTATCCATATCCATTTTTTGAGCCTATAAGTGGGAGAATATAGCATCAAACTCATTTAGATGAGAAGCAACATTATATGTGTCATTCATGCAAAGGTCATATAATTTTCTCATCAAATACACTTTATTTGATGCCGTCTCTTTTTCATATGTATTGCATAACTTCTTCCAAAGATCCTCTGCACTTTCACAATCTAACACTGTAAAGTAAGCATTATCTGCTAGGTGCAAGCGAATGGTAGACCTGGCCATTTCATCCAACTCATCCCAATCATCTTCATCCATGTCAGCAGGGTTCTTTGAAATCCCATTTACTGGCTTCCATTGCCTCCTTTGAATTAGCACATCTTTAATCTGATTCTTCCATAGAGCAAAGTTTGTGCCATCAAATTTTCAGATCTCAAAATGGTCTTTGCCCTACAAGTTATAGCTCCTCCTTGGAACACTAGCACTAGACCCTGATCCACTGGATGTGCATGAGACCTCTGATGCCATGATGGTAGAGAACTGAATAGAATGATAATGGAGCTAGAAGAGTTTGAACACCAACGAATAAGTGTACCAAGGAGTAAATCGACCACTGTATAGTTGACTAGACCAAAAATTTGGGAAAATTTTGCCACAATATCCTCGGCAAAATGAGGATATGAACATTGTCAAAATATCGTAAAACTGAAAGTACTGACATGTTTTCCTGCATAGTGAATCACTGACTCCACTGCATATAACAGTTACCCAACAGAAGCCAACTAGGCTTATCGAGCACCTATGACAACTATCATACATCTCCTATGGCGAGGCT
Source organism: Ceratopteris richardii (assembly GCA_020310875.1). Classification (NCBI taxonomy): domain Eukaryota; kingdom Viridiplantae; phylum Streptophyta; class Polypodiopsida; order Polypodiales; family Pteridaceae; genus Ceratopteris; species Ceratopteris richardii. The sequence goes on along the minus strand of CM035415.1, from coordinate 16,206,512 downwards.
GGGTAAGTCTTCCACCTGCATCACCGAAGAGACCCGGACATCTGGGTGTCTCCCAGTTAAGAAAACCTCACCACGACCCTCTTTATCAAACATAAAAGGCTTTATGCAAAGAACGTAACCACTATATCAATGACCACATGGACGTACATAATTGTTATCCATAGAAGCGTACATGGTGTGTATGTGCTCAATACATGCAGTAAAATGACACTAAAAGGCTGAATACACAGCCCAAAAACTAGCCAATAACACCTGCAAGTGTCTGTCAACTGTGATGTTTTAGGCTCAAAGAACCTGCATAAATTTTGCAACAACTTCTCCCACCAAAACTGAAACCTTTCAAGAAACCTGTAGTTTTATGAGTGTGGCTCAAAACAGCCCCAAAGGTTGATATTTATTGTCAGAGAAGTAAAAAGATCACTCTTCTTGATGTTCTTTGATCTGTGTGAAGAGAACTATGTGTAGAAGTACTCCAAAATGGCTCCAAAAGACACCCCAAAAATGCTTCCAAAATAGGTTTGAAAGCAAAGGATGAAGCTTTGAGGGACCAAAACATGTTCAAGGTAATGTCAACCTTAGTCTTTCCACTGGATGTGCATGAGACCTCTGATGCCATGATGGTAGAGAACTGAATAGAATGATAATGGAGCTAGAAGAGTTTGAACACCAACGAATAAGTGTACCAAGGAGTAAATCGACCACTGTATAGTTGACTAGACCAAAAATTTGGGAAAATTTTGCCACAATATCCTCGGCAAAATGAGGATATGAACATTGTCAAAATATCGTAAAACTGAAAGTACTGACATGTTTTCCTGCATAGTGAATCACTGACTCCACTGCATATAACAGTTACCCAACAGAAGCCAACTAGGCTTATCGAGCACCTATGACAACTATCATACATCTCCTATGGCGAGGCTGGGTAAGTCTTCCACCTGCATCACCGAAGAGACCCGGACATCTGGGTGTCTCCCAGTTAAGAAAACCTCACCACGACCCTCTTTATCAAACATAAAAGGCTTTATGCAAAGAACGTAACCACTATATCAATGACCACATGGACGTACATAATTGTTATCCATAGAAGCGTACATGGTGTGTATGTGCTCAATACATGCAGTAAAATGACACTAAAAGGCTGAATACACAGCCCAAAAACTAGCCAATAACACCTGCAAGTGTCTGTCAACTGTGATGTTTTAGGCTCAAAGAACCTGCATAAATTTTGCAACAACTTCTCCCACCAAAACTGAAACCTTTCAAGAAACCTGTAGTTTTATGAGTGTGGCTCAAAACAGCCCCAAAGGTTGATATCTATTGTCAGAGAAGTAAAAAGATCACTCTTCTTGATGTTCTTTGATCTGTGTGAAGAGAACTATGTGTAGAAGTACTCCAAAATGGCTCCAAAAGACACCCCAAAAATGCTTCCAAAATAGGTTTGAAAGCAAAGGATGAAGCTTTGAGGGACCAAAACATGTTCAAGGTAATGTCAACCTTAGTCTTTCCCCTTCTTCAAACACCACAAGGGTGTAGCTTAGTGGCAAGAGATTGCCACGGTTAAGCGAGCTCTAGGGGGAACAGTACTGGGATGGGTGACCTCCCGGGAAGTACTGGGAACCTCTATATTTCTTGATCATTGAGGTCCTCCCTCGCCCATAGCCAACGGTGACTTGGATGACAAGGTATGCCAAGGTCTATGCCTTGGTCATCCCCTTAGTCGTAAGCCTTGGAGAAAGCCTTTGGGGGGGGCGGTGCTTGCTTCACTCGCACGAAAAGGAACAAAGTTTTTGCCTCGAACTACTCTGATACCAGTGAAGTATTTCAATGGCGATGCACCACAGTGTGCTCTCCTTCTTGAGAGCTCCACGTCGATACGGTCGGAGTAGAAAACCAAGTTCCTAAGGCCGCACACAGTACTCTGCACAGAGGCTGTAGAATACGCAGAAAACACAGTACGTAGGGAGCACGAAGATAGACTTCTTAGGTCTTACAAATGCGGTCAAACTTACAGTCCGTGACTGACCAGTCCACTACATGTTTTATTAAAGAACATATACAAAGAAGTGTCTAGTGGCCATTTGGCCTTTCACATGGACACTAACAGTAACAGTGATACCACTGAAAGAACTTGGAGAAGCTTGTAGGAGGTAAAAAAGTGATTTGCGAAACGATGAAGTTTGGTCCAGCCAACTCGCACAAGACCAGCCCTTGAGCTTATGGAGACTCAAATAGACCTTATACGCATGCGAAAAGTGCAATAAAATGCACTATGTACTTTGGAGCATCAACGAGAACGAGTCGATACAAACCAAATAGGTTTGCACATTGACTAGCTCAAAAAATCTTACTATCGTTGGATGAAACAATGAACTTCAAATTCTCATAGCAGCCAATATGATTACAAGTGGAAAAAATCCTTTTATAGGAGTGATAAACATAGGGTTGAGTGTATAGAATGCACAAGGTTATGAGAAATAAGCAAAATATGCTTTTGGAATGAACCTGAGACTCAAGAGTGTACCTCCTACTTTTTAGGAATGCACAGAGATAGACCCTACGATATAAAAACTAAGATTTGTCCCAATCTAGTGAACCAAGTGCTTTGAAAATTTATACAGATAAACTAGAAGCTAATATCTTTCCAATGAATACTTAGTCATCGAATGTGACGCTTTGTAGAGAGAGATGTATCCTCAACAAACTTACTATTGTTGAAGAAGATGATGCAAAAAAATGGAGCAAGACAATGATGGCCACAAGTGTATATATATATTGCTTCCATGTAACATACAAGTGATTTGAAGTCTTTATATAGACTCTTGAAGTGCTCCATGACTTCTACAAGTGGATTTTGAATTCATATGAAGGTGGGATTAATTATCGGAGGTAATCAATTCACTTTCCTACAATCTAGGAAAAGTGAAGATCTAGTTTGATCTACTTTTAGGTGATTGATTGATTCATTGATTGCAACTCAGACACCTCAGATTCATGGAAGTTTAGCTCTCTTTTTCTACTTTTACATGTGTAAAGCTCTTGGGTTTTACAATGGTAAATGATCCATAAAAAATCTTTTTAAAAAATACAATATATGAGCATGAGTAAAAGATCTCTCCAACGGATATTCTTTTGATGTAATCCAAATGATAGCTTTTTGATGTAGATCAAATGCACCTCAATCATAGTGTAAGCTGGATGTTCCAACACTATAGAGAAACTCTTTGGGGAGATAGAGATGCTCATGCACATGCATTGATAGCTTTGTTTGTCAAATGTGCCAATGTCCCTCACATTTGCTTTTGTAAGATAGCAAAGGAAGCTTGGGATACACTTAAAACTTTATGACATGCAAGAAATGAGGCTCATGTTGCTTATCTCTAAAAAAGAGTGGAGCATATGAAGGAATAAGATTCTATAGATATATTTTTTTTTAAGATCAAAGATTTGAAGCAGTTGATTTTTGCTAATGAAGCCTTGCGAGATAGTTCACTTGTGCAGATTGTTCTTAATGGTCTTCAAGACTCATATCAGAGTTTTGCTTCTACTCTTCGATTGATGATAAAAAGAAATTCAAAAATTTGAGGATTTAGTCTCTCTTTTGTTGCAAGAATATCAGTTCAAATAGAAAAAATCGATTATGTGTGTTGTAGATCAAGATTTATTAGCTGGTCACAAGGGCAAAGGAAAATGGATCTCATCTACTAGTAATCATAAATATGCAAATGCTCCACAATGGAAGAAGGAAGACAAAGATTAAAAACAATAGAAAAGTAGGAATAGTTTTGCAAATATTGTGAGGCAAACAATCATGTCATAAAGAGTTGTTCTAAAGTGGCTACAAAGGGAAAATTAGAAAAGATTGGAATGGTTATTGCGAAGCCCTTTATACCTAAAATAGAGATTGCTAATCTTTTTTAGAATGAAAAATGGACATTTACTAATGCTTGCAACTATGATCCATCTTCTCATGAGCAATGTATGTTTGTAGTAGACTCAAATGTTTGATACTTTGATAGTGGGGCAACCGAACATATTACCTTGCAGTGCAATTTCTTTAGTCTACTTGAGCATTCCCCTATAGGGAATACTATCACATGTGCAAACAAATCCTCTTATCCTGTAATGGGACTTGGTAAGATCATTGTGAAATGGAATTTCTTTCACATTGTCAGATGATTTATATGTGCCATGGATCAAGAAAAATTTATTGTTAGCTGCAATATTAGCCAATATTGGCCTCGTTGTCAAATTTGTTGATGACAAGTGTATAGTTCATGATCCCTCAAAATGGTGATTTTATTATTGCTTCTAGAATTTTATGTCATGCGTTGTATAAGCTCATAGACTATCCAAAATTTGTGAATGATTCATCATGTGCAGTTCAAGATTCTCAGGCTATCTCAGATGCAAAGCTTTGACATGCATGCTTTGGTCATCTCAATTTCGCTAGTCTTCTACACCAGTAGAAATCTGAAATCATGTCCTCTTTGATCAAGATTAAGGCACCTTGTGGACATGTTTGTGAAGTTTGTACTTTGGAAAAAATGCAACATTACTCCTTCCCAAAATATGCTTTAGCTTGAGCTGCTAATAAATTGCAGCTTGTCCATAGTGATGTATGTGGTCCTATGTAGACACCTTCTTTTGGGAGCTAACTTTCCTTCATGATTTTTATTGATGATTTATCCAAGCATGCATGGGTGTATCCATTGAAGCAAAGTCTTAAGTGTATATGTACTTCAAATAGTTTTTAGTTATGGCTGAAATTCTATGAGCATGTGAATTAGGCACCCTCCATTGTGATTGAGGGGGAGAATACATGTATTCTTATATTAACACATTTCTCACTAAGCATGGGATAAAACATTAGTGTGCAATGTAGTATACACCTCAAAAAATGGAGTTGCTAAAAGAAAGAACAAGTCTCCATCGAGATAACAAGGTGTATACTCAAAAGTCAGGCTTTACAACATAGTTTTTGGCTTAAGTCTATTATGTGTCCAACATATGTACTTAATAAAATGGATAACTCCATTGAGGCTTGGCATGGTTGCATTTATGTGTTTTTAGTTTTCTCAAATATGCATTATGTCCTAGAAAAAAATGCACAAAATGCGATGATAAAGTAGTGAAACATATTTTTATTGGGTACAATTCTGAAAGCAAAGGCTATCTTCTATATCATCCATATACTAAAACCATTTTGGTTAGCCATGATGTTATTTTTTGAAATATTTCGATGGTGATGCACCACAATGCACTCTCCTTCTCAATAGCCCCACTATGATATCCTCGCAGTAGAAAACCTAGCTCTAAGCACCACACATGGTACTCTAAACAGAGGTTGCAGAATATGCAGAAAAACATAGTACACAAGGAGCCCGAACATAGATTTCTTTGGTGTTACAAATGTGGTCGAGCTTATAGTCTGTGGGTGACGAGGTCACTATATGTTTTATTAAAGAACATATACAAAGAAGTGTCGGGTGGCTATTTGGCCTTTCACATGGACACTAACAGTAACAATCTCCCACTAAATGCCAATATGATCAAAGTAAATATGGGAGAAAAATACAGAATGATAAAGAATACCTAAGTGTAAGTATACAAACTATACCTCCCACTTGATGGGCATGTTACACAATATACAAATGATTATGTAAGATCATGAATCAAGTAACCCCCATCAAGTGAAAACAATGTTGGAAGCTATCCTGTGGTAGAGCTTTAGTCAAAGCATCTGCAACATTATCTTGAGTGTGAACCTTCTCAAGAATAATGCACTCAATGGCTAAAAAATCTCTAATGAAGTGATACCTCACCTCAATGTGCTTGATCTTTGCATGATAGACCGGATTCTTAGCCAAAGCAATGGCACTCTAACTATCATTGAGCAAAGGAGGTACATGCTGAGGTAAACCCATATCACAAGCAAGACGAGAAAGCCACAATGCTTCCTTACATCCCTCACTTGCTGCAACATACTCTGCTTCTGTGGTGGAAACATTCTTGAAGACGAGATATCCAAGAGATATCACCTCTAGCAAAATGAAAAATGTACCCTGATGTAGACTTACGATTGTCTACACAACCAGCATAGTTATAAACTATGTAACCAATAATGGATATATTCCCTCTACCTAAGCATAGACACTTGTCCTTAGTGCCACTCAGATATCTCAAAATCATCATGACTGCTTCCCAATGTTTCTTGCCAAGATTAGACATATATCTACTCACAACCCCCACTACAAATGCAATGTTTGGTCTTGTAACTACCACATCTTACATGAGACTACCAACGACAGACTGATAGAGAATTTTGGTCATGAATTCCTTTTCCTCATCTGATTGGGGACAATCATCCTTGCTTAATTTCACATATGTGGGTAAATGTGTACTCAATGCCTTTCCACCCTACATATTGAACCTGTGAATTACTTTGGATATGTACTCACTTTGAGACAAGTATATTTTACTCCTATCATGAGTAATGCACATGCCAATAATATATTTGGCATCCCCCAAATCCTTCATATCAAATGTTTGACTCAACTTCTTTTTGAGAATCGAAAAGTCATAAGAGAACTTCCCAGCTATCAACATATCATCGGCATAAAGTATCGAGCATATCAAGCTGCCATCTGAGCATCTGTTTATGTAGAGACAATGATCCTCATTGCTTCAAGAATAGCTTTGAGACTTCATAAAAGCATCAAACTTTTGATACCATTGTCTAGGGGATTGTTTAAGTCCATACAAGCTCTTCTTGAGCTTACAAACTAGAATTTCCTTGCCAAGAACTACATAACCCTCTACTTCTTCCATATAGATCTCGTATATAAGATCTCCATGTAAGAAGGAAATTTTCACATCCATTTGGACTAGCTCTAAGTACTCCATTGCAATGAATCCAAGCAACATGCACAGGGTAGTCATCTTGACCACTAGAGAAAAGATTTCCTCAAAATCAATACCATGTTGTTGCTTAAAAACCTTTGCAACAAGTCATGATTTATACTTTAGAGAAGCACTAGCTGATGTGAATTTCAACTTATATACCCATTTACATGGTAAAGATTTCCTACCCTTTGGCAAAGGTACTAAATCCCAAGTACCATTCTTGTGAATAGAATCCAACTCCCTCTTCATGGCACGCTCCCACTTGACGTGATCCTCTATCTGCATAGGCTCTTTGTAGCAAGAAGTCTCGCTGGCATCTGCTAGCATAACAAAATCTAAACCTGGAACATATCTATGAGGTGGATGTGAGACACATGTAGAGCATCTCGATGGTTGCCGAACAGGAACATTTGTAGACTAATATGATCGGACATTCTCTTGGATGTCCCTATGTGCAGCATTATATGCATGCTAACTAGAGGACTAGTATCCTCAGACACCACTCTTCTCACTTCAACCTCCTTAATGGGTTGTTTATGCATCTTAGACTCATTGAAAATTACATCACTACTTCTTATCAATGACCATGTTTCATGATCCCATAAACGATATCCAAATTGTCCTTCTCGACCATATCCAAGAAAAATGCATTTCTTTGACTTATGGTCCAAGTTTTGTCTAAGATTCTTGGGTATATGAACATATGTTTCACACCCAAAAACTCGAAGATGACCATAATATGGTGTCTTCCCTATCCATAACTCTTGTGCCACTTTCAGACCTTTGGCAATACTAGGAGAAAGGTTAATCACATGAAATGCAATCAATATTGCTTTTTCCCAAAAGCCTTGTGAAAGGTTTGCATGATGTAGCATAGAGACTACTCTATCTTGAATAGTTCTATTCATCCTTTTAGCTACACCATTATTTACTAGGGTACAATGAGCTGTATTCCTCTAGGCTAGCAAACAAGGTTGAATTCATGTGAGGTATATGTTGGTACATTTGGCAAGCCTTGATGCTTGATCAAATATCAAATGTTTACTTCACAACTTGGGAGTGACTACCCATAGGTCACATATGAATACCTCTTGTAAAATCTCATTAGTTTAACTCAAGATAAATGTAAAAGGAAAGGTTTGAGAGAATATCGTAGCTTTATGAGTTGAAATTCATACCAACTAAGTGGTTAGAATAAAATCAATTAGAATCCTAAAAGGTAGGATCACTTTTAGGCGGCAGATTCAAAATTCAAATTGGATACACATCTATAAAAGACCCTGACTTTTTATCGTGGGTAGTAGAGCATGAAGGAGGACAAATTGAGCTTCAAGCTTGTGGGTACACTAAGCGCACACATGTATGAGTAAGCCGGCATCATCTACCCTTGTATCATACATTCATAATATTACACATTTGATTCAGTTTACGCAAGTCATTTGGTATCTACTATTGTCTACTGCTAAGTGCTCATTTCAGTGAATTTGTTTTGAGGAGTTCTCTGTGTATACTTATCCAATCGATGTTATCCAACTTGTTATATGTAGCTTAACCGTCTAGTTCTTAGGGAGCAATTTTTGCATAATTTGGTTCAATACTTTGTGAGATAAGTTCTCTGCAAGTCATCTATGTTTGCTCACTATCATCTTCCTAAAAAGTCGAGATTACACCCCTAACTTCTTAATGTGATTTCTCATCATATACTCATCCTAAATTAGTGAAATAACTTCTTATAGCAAGCGTAGGACTCTAATTAGCTATGTCTAAAAGCTCTTGGGTAAATTTTAATTAGGAACAAGCATGAGGTACAAACAGGAGCTGACACAAGGCACTTAGTTGAAAAGATTGGAAATGTGAAGACCTCAAATGGAAATATGAATCTACTCAATAAGGTATTGTATGTACCTACCATAACCAATAACTTGATAAGTGTTCAACAAATTGTAGAAAAAGGATTACAGGTAAGGTTCACAAGAAATGGGGCATTTGTTGAAGATCCTCAACAAGGGTTCAAGAGGATAGTGAAAGGTAGACTCTTTACATTTGAGCTTCAAGATACTAGAAATATAGCACTTTTCAATTATGGAGGACACACTTTATCAGAATTAGAAATGTGGCACAAAAGATTAGCTCACATAGGTGAAAGGAGTTTGAAGCAAATATGCAGGTATTAGAGTGTGCTTGGTTTGCCAAACATATCCAAGAAACATATGATATATAAGTGCAGTGCATGTCAATTTGGAAAGTCTCATAGACAACCCTTTATGAAGAAAGGCTACATTCATGGTGATCTATTGGAGATAGTCCACACAAATGTTTGGGGACGTAGCAGAGACCCTTCAATTTTAGGATCCAGATACTATGTATCATTCATTGATGATTGTCGTAGATGGACTATACTTTATTTTATGAAGCACAAGGATGAAGTATTCAATTCTTTCGAAAAATATCTTGCTCTTGTTGAAAACCAAACAAGGAAAACATTGAAAAGGCTAAGGTCAGATGGAGGGGGAGAATACTTCTCCCATGAGTTTGATGCATATCTCCAAGATAGAGGCATCAAAAGAGAGATCACTACATGGTATACTCTAGAACAAAATGGAGTAGCAGAAAGGAGAAATAGGACCATCGTGGAGGCAACAAGGTCCATAATTAATGAGAAATAAAACCACCTATCTCATCAACGGCCTCCCATCTAAAGCATTGGATGGGATGACACCATATGAAGCTTGGAATGGAAGGAGGCCTAGCCTAGATCATTACAGAATATTTGAGTGCATAGCTTATGCACATGTTCCATCACAAATCAGAGGTAAGATGGATCCTAAGGCAGATAAATATGTGTTCATAGGATATGATCTAAATAAAAAAGGGTACGGGTTGTATAATCCAAGTACTAAAGTTTTTAATGTTAGTAGAGATGTTGTCTTTGGTGGAAACAACTCCTTGTTTGAAGATGATTGCAGAAAAGTCAAGCTACCTTATGACCTAGAGGAAGACTTTCCAACAATTCAAAAGGTAAATGATCAAAGAATCAATGTGCTTTCTATGCATATTTTTTGTTTGCTTTCCATATTGACAATGCTTACAAAATGAAAAATTAGAGAGAGATAACCTAGGTAAGTAGCCAAAATGAAAAAGATTTTTCATTCCACTACAATATATATGGCCCAAATAAACATGCCAAATACAAGCCATAGGCTATTCAGTAACAACTAAGAAGTGTTCTTTCTATGATACAAATAAAGGATAAAGTGAGACAACTTTGCTTCCTTTTGCAATAACCATATTGCCCTTTGATATGCCAAACAATTGAGCATAGAAGAACACCTTGTAACCAAGGTTATCAAGTTGATCAACTGACATCAAACTATGTGATAACTAAAGTACATGGCATACATTATGCATAGTAAATTTTGAACCATCCATGAACTGCACAACCACATCTCCAATCCCCACAACATCACACTGCTAAGAGTCACCAAGTCTCACGGTACCAAGAGAATTTCTTGCATAATTAGAGAACCATTCTCTGTGTGGTGTCATATGGAAAGAAGCACCAAAATCTTGCAACCACATGTGGAAAAGAGAATCATCCATAAGGGCCTCAGTTGGCACAGTACTATCAAGTGTCAACATCAGAAATAACATTAATTTCTTCAATCTTCATAGTCGAAGTAGATGGTGCAGGTAACTGTTTAACATGCCCATCAACATTCTGTCCTTTAACTTTAGCATTCTTTAATGCATAATAGTCATTCTTCATGTGTCCTTTCTTATGACAAAATGGCATTTAATATCCCTCTTCCTTGATTTACTTCTACTGTTATTCCATTGACCATTCTTTTCCTTGCTCTTGCTCCTGCCATGTTGCTGATTCTTTTCTTGGTAAGAATCATGAACAGTATATGCATCTCCACTCTGAGCCCCAACCATAGATTTTCTATGAATCTCCTCACTCAAGAGTGCTCCACATATGTCATCATAGACTAGTTTACCACCAGGTACACTATTGCTAATAGTTGTGCAAAATGTATCCCATGATGATGGCAAGCTGCACAACAACAAGAGTACTTTCATTTCATTATCCATATCCATTTTTTGAGCCTATAATTGGGATAATATAGCATCAAACTCATTTAGATGAGCAGCAACACTATCTGTGTCCTTCATGCAAAGCTCATATAACTTTCTCACCAGATACACTTTATTTGATGCCATCTCTTTGTCATATGTATTGCATAACTTCTTCCAAATCTCCTCTGCACTTTCACAATCTATTACTGTAAAGTAAACATTATCTACTAGGTGCAACCTAATGGTAGACTTGGCCATTTCATCTAAATCATCCCAATCATCTTCATCCATGTTAGCAGGCTTCTTTGAGATTCCATTTTACTAGCTTCCATTGCCTCCTTTGAATCACCACATCTTTAATCTGATTCTTCCATAGAGCAAAGTTTATGCCATCAAATTTTTGGATCTCAAAATGGTCTTTGCCCTAAAAGTTATAGCTCCTCCTTAGAACACTAGCACTAGACCCTAATCCACTAGACGTCCTGACACCTCTGATGCCATGATGGTAGACAACTAAATAGAATGATAATGGAGCTAGAAGAGTCCAAACACCACTAAGGCTCAAAGAAGGATGACCAAGTGTGAGATTCTAGGAGAGAATTAAGAAATCTTCCCAAAAAAATGAATTAATGAATATTAGTGACCCACCAGAAGGATTATGTGAGAATAAATGTGCTCACATCAATAAGTGTACAAGGAGTAAATACACCACTGTATAGTTGACAAAACCAAAAAATCTAGAAAGATTTTGCTAGAGTATCCTCCTCAAAATGAGCATATGATTAGTGTCAAAATCTCATAAAACTACAAGTACTAACATGTTTACCTGCATAGTGAATCATTGACTCCACTACATATGATCAGTTACCTAAAAGAAGCCAACTAGGCTTATCGAGCACCTATGAAAAACTATCATAGATCTCTTATGGCGAGGCTGGGTAAGTCTTCCACTTGCATCACCGAAGAGACCCTATCTGGGCATCTCCCAGTTAAGAAAACCTCACCAAGACCCTCTTTATCAAACTTAAAAGGCTTTATGCAAAAACATAACCGCTATATCAATGACCACATGGACGTGTAAAAGCAGCATCCTTAGAAGCATACATATTGTATATGTGCTCAATATATGCAATAAGATGACGTTGAAAGGCTGAATGCACAACCCAAAAACTATTCAACAACACCTAGAAGTGTCTATCAACTCTGTTGTCTAGGTTCAAAAAGAACTTGCATAAATTTGCAGTGGCTTCTCCCAGCACAACTGAAAACCTTTCGAGAAACCTGTAGTTTTATGAGTGTGGTTAAAAACATGGATCCAAAGGTGAATACTTATTTTTGGAGAAGTACAAAGAACACTCTTCTTGATGTTCTTGAACCTATGTGAAGAGTGTTATGCATGAAAGCACTCCAAAATGGCTTTGAAAATCACCCTAAAAATGCTTCAGAAAACAAGCTTTGAAAGCAAAGAATGAAGCTTTGATGGCCCAGAACATGTTCAAGGTACTCTTAACCTTAGTCTTTCCCCTTGTTAAGACACCAGAAGAGTGTAGCTTAGTGGCAAGAGATTGCCATAGTTAAGCGAACTTCAGGGGCAATAGTATTGGGATGGGTGACCTCCCGGGAAGTATCGGGAACCTCTATCTTCCTTGATCATTGAGCATCCTCCCTCGCGCATAGTCAACGGTGACTTTAGTGACTTGGATGACAAGGTATGCCAAGGCTATGCCTTGGTTGCCACCTTAGTCGAAAACCTTGGGTGGGTGGGTGGGTGCTCGCTTTGTGCATAGTCAACGGTGACTTTAGTGACTTGGATGACAAGGTATGCCAAGGCTATGCCTTGGTTGCCACCTTAGTCGAAAACCTTGGGTGGGTGGGTGGGTGCTCGCTTTGCTCACACAAAAGGAACAAAGCTTTTGCGTCAAAATGCTATGATACTAGTGAAGTATTTTGATGGCAATGCACACAATACTCTGCATAGAGTTTGTAGAATAGAAAACCGAGCTCCTAGCACCACACACAGTACTCTACATAGAGGTTGTAGAATACACAGAAAAACAGAGTACACAAGGAGCACGAACATGGACTTCTTAGGTGTTACAAATGCAATCCAACTTACAGCATGTGGCTAACAAGACCACTATATGTTTTATCAAAGAATGTATATAAAGAAGTGTTTGGTGGCCATTTGGCCTTTCACATGGACACTAACCTAACATTTTTTTGGAAGATGCAATTCATCCATTACTTTCATGTATTAAGGGAGAATTTAGTTAGCTCTAAAGATATGTATGAAACATTGTTATCTCTTTTTATAGTTGGATAATCAAATGGTGGTCCAAATGAGCCAATTTATATACCTTTATAGGTTCCAAATGGTGATGCAAATCATTCCATTTCTAGTGTAGATTTACATGATGCACTTATCCATGAGAGGGTTGGCATAGAAGAGACTAAAACTATGCCTAAGTGGATGTTGCAAACTTTGAGAGATAGAAAATTAGATGCATCATTGTCCCCGTTAAGGCTCTCATAGTGCTTCCTTTACATCAGGTTGCTATGCAATGGTTGCCTCTAATCTTTGTGATGAGAATGTGCCTATTTCTTTAGATAAATTGCAAAATAAAAAAATATGGATGCTTTGATGCAATGAGAATATGCTAATATTATGAAGAATGGTACTTGTTCTTTATGTAATTTGCCTCCATGCAAAGAAGCTAAAATGTAAGCCTGATGGAGTAGTTGATAGTTATAATGCTAGGCTTATTCCCAAAGGTTATGCTCAAGAGAGACACATTGATTTTGATGAGATCTTTGCTCCCACATGCTAAATGGCCATTGTTCATAGCATTTGTGCACTTGCAGCTCATCATGGTTTGAATGTATATTAGTTGGACATTAAAAATGCATTTTTGAATGGTGACTTACATGAAGAAGTGTATGTATTTCAACCTCATGAATTTATACAGAAAGGGCATGAAAACAGAGTTTGCACATTGAGAAAGGGAATATATGGTTTCCAGCAAACACCACATGCTTTGTATGAAAAGATACATGCCTACTTGATTGCACATGGTTTTGAAAATAGTCCAATTGAGAGCACCTTACATGTTAAGCATGCAAATGATGTATTTCTAATCATTGTTGTATATGTTGATGACGTGCTACTCACTGGTCCTAATGAGAAGCATATTGCCAAATTTAAGGCTGATTTGCATGCCTCTTTTGAGATATCTGATTTGTAACATGTGCATCATTATTTCGGCATTCAATTTATCCAAGTTAATGGAGGAATGGATTTATGTCAAACAAAATATACTGACACATTATTGGAGTGTTTTAGCCTTGGAGATTGCAAACCTATTGCCACATGGAAAAAGGTTTATGGTTGATTTTTCATGATGTCGTTAATGAAGTGTACACCTAACTCGTTTTTCATTCATAATCCTTTCTCCACCACAAGATTATGCACATGTAAGAAATGAAATTTGTAAGACTTTTTTATCTCAATATGATGTACGAATTGTCCAATCATTGATTTTTGCCATGACAGTATTACAAATTTAGAATTTCAAGATTTCTATTTTTTTATTTGCGTAGATTTGCTATTTCTTATCATGTTCAATCAATTTTATGAGCCTTTTTTTTTATTTCTATGCATGATTTTTATATTTATAGCTATTATTTTTACCTTTAAATGGATCCCAATCACTTGAAAAAATTTGAAAATACTATAAGACCTAGTGCTTGAAGGCCTTTAGCAAAGATTTTTCTTTGTCTAAAATTACCCAAGTCATTAGATGTGTCATTTTGGTTAGAAAATCTCTAGTTGTAACTACTCTTAGAGTAAAATTTAGAGGAAAGGTACTAGGACAAATAGGTATTTCCATGTGTCTTGGATTGCACGACCCTAATGTAATTTCCAAATCCCTATTATCCTACCAGTTGCCACAATCTCTCCAAAGGCGAAAGAAAATTGTTGAGAAATTGAAGGAAAGTGAGAACTGATGTAAAATTTTGAATAAAAAAATACATATTTTTCATATTTTATGTAATCCATTATGACTTTGGTAATGTTTGAACAATGCAAAATATGTTTGTTGGCTATGAGGACTTTGCAAATCTCTTTTGGCCATTACTAACATATGTGTAGACTTTGTTCACTTATGCAAGCTGCCACACTTTTTACATAAATGAGAGTTTTCTTAAATTCATTTCTTCTCCTCCACAAGGCCTATAAGTGCTAAAATAGCCCCAACCACAGAAATGAGGGATTTAGGCTTGCAAAGATTTTGGAGGGTTGAATCTTGCATTTCTATGGCTTTGGTTTTTTTGGCATTCTGAAGACTATTCAAGGGTTCTAGGCTCATTAATAGTCCAAATATGAAGAGAATGAGGCCAACAAGGACCTATATAAAGCTAAGAAATCTATTTGTAAACTCTTATTTCTAATGTAGCTTAGACTTGCTGAAATCTTGGTTTAGCTTATGCAAACCACCACACTTTGTATGTAAATGAGAGCTTTCTTAAATCCATTTCTTTGCCTCGAGATGGCCTATATGTTCCAAAATAGCCCTAGTCATAGAAACACAAGATTTAGGGCTGCAAAGATTTTGCACGGTTGAATCCCACATTTTTGTGTTTGGGCCTTTCTTGGCATTCTGAAGACTAAGGGTTCTAAGATAATTATAGTCCATATGTAAAGAGAATGAGGCCAACAAGTACTCATATAACCCCTAGGTAGTCTATATGCAAACTACAAACCCTTATTACTAATGTAATCTTACAATTGTTGAAATCTTGGTTTAGCTTCATGTAACTACAAATCTAGCCTTTCCTAAGCTTACAAAAAGTAAAAAACCAACATCCACAAAAACGAGGGATTCAAGCCCACAAAGCTTTTGCAGAGCCGATCCCCACGTTGCTATGGCTGTTGGAATTTGGGGCCCTAGGATCGTTCCAAAGTAAAACATTTTGAGCATACACACTTAATTAATTAAGATTATAAGTGAGAGATAGAAAGAAAGAGATCTTGAGACAAGGATATAGAACATAAGTTGGATGCTTACTCACTAAAAAATAGATGTCCAAATTACAACATGGGAGTACTACTCAACCACATAAAGTGGTGCACTCACTAATGGAAGAATATCCAACAAGATGATGATACAAAATTTAGATAATGTTGAAATAATCTAAGTGTGTGAAGTGAATGAGAAATGAAGCTAACCTTATTCTCACAAAATAGTGTAACAAAATTGTAAATCAACCAATCCTAATTTTGAGATTAGGGTAGAGAAACCCTAAAAACAAAACATAAGGTTAACTCACAAAATATAGTTACCAGCACCTTGTAGAAGACTTCTTGCTCCAAGAGAGTAGACTCTCCTTCACCAAAACTCCACCTCCAAGGCTTTAGAACACCAAGAGCTGGCTTGATCACCTTGTTGCAGAGCGAATAGAGCACAAGGCAGAGAAAAAGATGGGCCCCAAAATTTTTCCGATTTGGACACAGTATTTTTGTATCATAATCATTTTGTAATATAATTTCCGATGTAAAAGCACTAGAGGAGTCCTCTAGATGCATCCCCACAGAAGATTAGTAGCTTACCCATGTAAATTAGTAGGAAATTAACCTTTTAGTGAATAAAGTTCCGGTCTCTTGTGTGAAAGGACCATTTTTAGGGCACATGTATATAAGTCAATTGGTGACTCTTTGTAAAGACTTTTTGCCATTGTGAGAATCAAGAGCACAGAATTTCGAATTTGTGTCTTCACCACCTTGTATCTTCTTCTTTGTGAGCTTGTATGCATGTGTGTTGCTTGGAAAGAGTGTTAGGAAGTGTTGTCTATCCATGAAAGCGTTTTTTTGCTATGGTTAAGGTGTGTGTGAAGTGTAGGAAGTGCTGAAGTGTAGGAAGGTCATTCCCGTGACTTAGTATTTTGCTCATAACTTGAATTAGAAGCGTCAAAATTGAGTGAAAATACCACCATTGGATGCGTCTTCTCGAGAGCTTCGAGACGCATATGCTATTCACTATATTTGGAGTTCGAGTTGAGAGAAAAGCCCAATTTACTGTTGGCTGCTACACCAAGTATCGCGACACCATGACTGACAGTTGAAGCTTGTTTGAATTAGCCCTTGCTTTGTTTGCACTCTTTGAGAAACACCTTTGCATTGATCTTCATTTGAATGCATGTCTTCATACACTCGGCTAGGTTTTGATACTCATCGGATTGATAATTAAAGCGTGAATCCCCACTATATGCACTTGAGGGGGATTGAGGTATAGTCTCTTTCTCCACAAGTCCCTAAGTTGGTTCTTAGGTACACACATTTTTTGGCGCCGTTGCCGGGGAATGTCGAATCAAACCGAGGCATTCTTGTGATGGTAAGTAGCTTTTTGCATTGAAGTGAGTGGAGGAGTGGTGATTTTGGTAATTTTCTCTTCTTTGGTAAGTCACATTCATCTGCACTTACTACTTCTCACTCTCGGAGTGTGTGTAGTGAGTTATTAATCTAGGGAAGTGAGTGGAATGAGTAGAGTAGGAGGAGTAAGGGAGTAGATTAGGTAGTTAGATTAGCTTTCAATCCTTGTCTTGTCGTTCTTTTTTAGTGAGTAGGAATATTCAAAAGTATAAAAGTCCAAAATTGTCTTTTGTAAGTCACTTGTTTTCGAAACAAGTATCGTGGGAGCTCACAGTCAACTATCGTGATCTTAGACGAAGGTGTTTGAGCTGCAGAGAGCTAGCGGAGGCGAGTGAATAGTTGAAGGCTAGCAACTAAGGTGAACACATTACTCTATCATCCATTTTAGCTAACAAAATCAAGTAAATTAGCTGAACGATCTATGGTAAGTATCGTGTTGGCCATACCGAGGTAGAGAAGAAGTATTTTTATGATTCAGGGTAAGAGGGAGGGGTTGATGCACTCACAACACATGTGTATGCACTCAAAAACCAAAAACAACACTTGCAAAAATTGAAAAGTGTCAAGTATCATTTTTCTCCCGCGGTCGAGTATCGCGATACCTAAGTATCGTGATCTCCTGTGGTTGAGTATCGCGATACCTGACCTCCTCAAGTATCGAATATCGTGTAATCCTTTTCATGATACCTGTCAAGTATTGGGTATCGTTGAATAGGGTCTGACGATACCTGTCAAGTATCGGGTATCGTTGAATATGGTGTGACGATACCTGTCAAGTATCGAGTATCCTTGAGAATTTCTCACGATACTTGTTGGATATCGAGTATCGTGTATCGTGAGTTTCGGATCATGATACTTGTTGGATATCGCATATCGCGGAGACCATTTTCCCGATACCTAACGAGTATCGAGTATCGAGTATCGTTTTGAATTGCCTCACGATACTTCTTGTGTATCGAGTATCGTCAATTTCTCGGTGAATATCGTGTATCGTGTATCGCCAGATCTCTGATCGCGATACCTGACAAGTATCGTGTATCGAGTTTCTCAAGTATCGAGTATCGTGTCTTGCACGCGATATTGGGCAAATATCGTGTATCGTGTATTTGAGTATCGAGTATCGTCTTTACCCAAGTATCGTGTATCGTCTTTGATGAAGTATCGTGTATCATCTCTATTCAAGTGGTCAAGTATCGTGGTACCCTTTTGGTGTGTCACATATCGAGTATCGTGACATATCCAACTTGGGTCAGATATCGAGTATCGTGAACCTTTTTGGGGTCAAGTATCGTGACTTGAGGTTTCACTGTCAGTCCTTTCTCAACCAAATTTTTCTAGAATTCTGACCCTTAGTGAAGAACTCTAGAAGCTAGAGGTTGTCAAGGGCTGAACAAAGCTTTTAAGTGGATGAACCTGAGATCTGGGAGAACCCTAGGAAGCCGAAGAAGTGTGATCTCTTCAGTGGGAAGTGTAGCCGAACCAAGTAGCCGCTCACATTATTCTGAAACCTCTAGTGAGTCAGAGGAAGAAATTCCTATGGCTTCAGAGGATATGCAAAACACTGTACCAATGATTAGCATGATGTCAATTATTGAGGGAGAATATCGGACATCTTTAGAATATGTGACCACAAATCAACACAAGATACCCATATACCTAGATGGACTAAACCGATCAGTGGCCAGACTGAAGAAAGCTTCAGATGCTCACATAGTGCCTAGGCCAGCAATTAAGTATGCAGGAGGAATCTATATGGACAAGAGAGACATCCAGTATGTAGTTAGAGAACATCCTGAAAACATCAATGAACTTGGGGAAGAAAACAACGCTCATAACCTTAATGAAGAAGGAGATGAAGTGCAAGTGACCACCCCTAGAGGGAGATCTACTAGGGTATGGAGAGGAGACCTAGTTCCTCAAGATGACTCCTTAATGGATGTGTATTTGATCAATGGAATGGAGAATCTCCTTAAAGCCCACTCTTCATTATGGGAAGCAGCCCCTAATCCAGTTACTGTCTATGAGTTACAAGATCCCTACTTCCCCATCATCATTACGTATTTGGACAAGAACCAGAGAAGGTATTGGCCCCTAACAGAGTCAGAAAGAGCCGGGTTGAAATATCAGGTCATTCCAGTGTTTCCCCCGAGGGATCAAGCCACTACTTCACAAAACCCACATGGAACCTCTCAGAATAATTCATTCCAACAGTCAGGACAAACACAACAAACACATATTCCGGTCAGACCACATGTACAATTTGCTATGCCTGCAAGTAATCTGAATTATCGGCCTCAACCACCTGTTGACCCATGGAATGGAATTCCTACCCCAGTTAGACCACCTATAGCAAGAGGACCTGGTATACCCATTGGAAGACCCGTTTTCCCTGTGATGCCTAGACCGCGTGAAGGAGGAAGAAGATTAAGGCCAATTCAAGTTGCCAAATGCATGAGAAACCACTATGATGGCTCTAGCGAACCGTACAATCATATAACTGAATTTAAGCAAGTAATCAAAGCCGAACAAGTAGAAGATTTCTTGATCCAATATGAATCTTTTGGTCTAACTTTGATTGACACAGCTTTAGCTTGGTTCCAGCCATTAGATCCTAATAATTTTCAAAACATGGAACAAGTCTATCAAGAAATGATTGAGGAATTCACTAATTCTGGAATTAAAAACAACTCGTCATCGTTGATTCATAGCTTTAAGCAAGCTCCTACAGAATCAATGAGATTGGCAGCAAGAAGATTCAAGCAGTATGTGGATAGATGCCATGTGGAAGAGAGACCTACTCAAAACAAAATGGTGTCATTATTTTTGGAAGGATTATTGAATGGATCATTAAGATCTTTGGTATACGTAAAAAGAGTTCAAACTTTTCAAGAGTGTATGAAGGAATGTATCGACCTAGAAGACAATATAGCAGAGGATATGAAAATACCTCAAGGTAGTATCAAAAGTGAAGATTCAGCCAGCAGCACATCAAACCCTAAGAACAATGTAGAGGAAATAGCCGACTTAGTAGCAAAGAAGTTGAACGTTCAAGGACAGAGGAACTACCCCAACAACCCAATGAGAGTGCCCATGCTTTGAAGATGCATGCATTGTGGAGGTGATCATCCATCTCATTTGTGCATTAGGGGAGTAGTCCCACCACCTGCTTATGCTTACAATAGACCACCTATTCCGGGCCCTCTACAATATTGCAGCATAGAAAAAAAATACACAAATCACAGCGCAGAAAATTGTCCTTACAATAGGCAATCAAGACCTGTACAACCTGTCATGAGACCTTATGGATACCCTCAAAGAGAGCTAGGAGGAGAAGCCTTCAGATATCCCACATATCAGCAGCAAGCACCAACACCCCGACCGTATGCCTATCAAGGGTACACTCAACCACAACCGGTGTTAGGACAACAACCACCCCATCCTCAAAATGTTGTCCTAGTGAAAATAGCTCAACTTGAAGAAAACTTAGAGAGAGCAATAGTTCCAGCCACACCTTTGACTAGTAATGAACCATATGATTCATCCTATGACCATAGCCAAGGAAACTATCCCACTTATGAGAGCTCTATGATAGAATATGGACAAATGTACAAACCATATGCCTATGGCATGGAAGTGACAGATAGTTCCTACGGATATGAGTAGGATTATGTGTCATTGATGTACACAACCCCTAGGGCAGCCATACCCTCCCGACCCATGAACAGACCGCTTGTACCACGAGGACCATGTTATAGATGCGGAGGTGATCATTATATCAGAGAATGCACACTACCAAACCCACCACCACCACAGCGAGTCTGGGAAGGATACTGTAGTGATTGTGGTAAAGAACACCTTTTCAGAGATTGCCCCAAGAACCCCAACAAAGTTAACTCTAACATGCAGATTAATGTGATAGAAGTGATAGAGTCGTCACGAAATGATAAGGAATACACTGTACCGTTGAAAGCAATAACTAGAGCCAAAGCTAGAGAGACCCCAGACAAAACTGAAGAAAATGATCAGGGTGACAGAGAAATAAACATACCTACACCTCAAATAGTTGAAGACTCGGGAGAGCCTGAGAAAAGTGTTACAGGTAAACGAACATAGAGATGGAAGAACTGTAGAGATAGGATGAAGGAAAAGAAACTACAACAAAAGAAGGAAAATGAAAAGAGTGAACAAAATCCAAAAGAGAAACAAGAAGAGGAAGAAGAAATTCAGAAAGGAAAGTCAAAAAAAGAAGAGGTAGGATCAGTTTTAGCAGATCCCATGCCTGAAGAATTAGCCATGTGGATTCAGGCGTACAAAGCACGAATAAGAGCAGGACCTACCATTGAACAACATGAAAGAGAATATCCTAGAGGTGACCTAGAGAAAGAAAGGTTGGAGATATGTAAGAAGTTAATTTAAGTGGCTCAACAGACCCTAGAAAAACTTGTTGTTCAATTACCCAACTCGCGAATTCCCGAAAGAGAATTCCAAGAGTGTGTCATCACGAAGGACCCCGAGAAACCCGAAGCAGGTGAGACACATAATGGAAATTGCTGCGAGGATAAAAGGGAAGGATCCATTGTTCCTGAAGTAGAAGGGGAATGGCCTAAAGATTTGTGGGCAAAAGTCCAAGAAGACCAATGGAAGAAAGTGGAAGGAATAGAACCACCCTTTGAGGAGTTGGAAGCAGAAGGTGAAATAGACGATTCAATACCTGAACAAAATTCAGAGGGGTTATTACAAATGGATAAAACTGACAAGGATAATGACAGTATAAGGGTCTTTCCAAATTACACAGGAGATCACGAACATAATTCGAAATTATATTGCATTCCCTCGATAAGGAAAAAAGAACCCATCAGTCAAAACATCGGGTATCATACAACATCTTAAAAAGGTAAAAATCCCTTGTACCCTGACGTTAGAAGAACTGTTAAGGATCAAACCACATTTGAAGGAGAGACTGACCAGCCAATTGGAGATCAAGGTTGATGAGAAGGAGATGTCTGATGAAGTAAACACAGTCAAAATCCCAGTCGATAAGGTAGGAGATTTTAGTGAGGGAGATGAAGGAAACACGTGCCTCCCAATTACCTATAGAGGTTACACTACTAAAGCCATCTTAGATTTTGGAGCTGGAGTAGGAATTGCTACTAGAGAAATTTGGGAGAAATGGGGAAAACCAGCTTTAAGACCAACACGCATGAAGATACAAATGGCAGACGGGCACACTGAACGACCCTTGGGATTATTGGAACGAGTAATTTTTACCACTTGCGGAGTTGAATTCGAGCACACCTTAGCGATGTGTCAATTTGAAAGGCCTAGCAATTATGAAATGATACTTGGAAGACCATTCATGAGGCAGCTCAAGGTTGTGCAAGATTGGGGAAAAGACGCAGTATATTTACATCATGAAGGAACCACAACAAGAATAAATCTCCACACTTATACATATCAAGATGTTCCTCCCTTACAACGGAATCAGATTCACAAGGAGGAAAATAACCAGTCGATTCATAGTATGGGTTCAAGTGATCAATCGTGGATGAATGAAGACACTCATCTATGGATATGCCAAACTGCGAAAAAGGAAGAAGATAGGAGGAAAGGATGGCAGCACAGGCAAGGAGTTGCTAGATCGGTAAAAGATCCAGCCTATATGCCTTAAATATTCTTAGATGAAGAATTTGAACCTCATGGTTGGATGGAGATTTTAGCTACCCTAGATGTGTGTGTAAACGAAGAGGTGATAACCATGAATGAATGTATTGATGAGGAAGGATATGACGTTAGTCTATATGTGGTAGTTCTTCAAGAGGCCGAAGAAGGGGAAGTGATAGAAAAAGAATGGAATGAGGACTATGAGAGCATTGAAATGGAGCAAGAGCAAATGGAAACTGAAAATGAAACTCAAGAAGTAAGTGTCATAGCTAAGGAAATAAATCAAGAACCAACACAGGAAGAAGAGCTTGGATTAGAGGGAGTAAAAAATGATGAAGACAATAAGCCTCAACATCAATTTGAAGTACCCGCACATTTAAAAAAATATGAAGTAGAAGAGAGGAAAATTGCTATTCAAATTGCCAAGACGAGAAGCTCAGTCCGGAATAGCATATGACAACAAAGAACAGACCAAGAAAATAGTAGTAACCTTAGAGGAAGGAGAAGAACGATGTACTTTTATAGGACAGGATGGCTCTATGGAGGAAGAACAAGAGTTAATATGCCTCATAAGGGAATACAGGGATGTCTTTGCCTGGACATATAAGGATTTGAAAGGAGTAGATCCATCTAAATGTGCACATAGAATCCCTATGACATTTGAAGCTAAACCTTCCAAACAAAGACCATACACATATAACGATGTTTACTCAGCAAAGAGTAAAGAAGAGATAGATAAACTCTTAGATGTTGGGTTCATTTACGAGATTGAACACACGGAATGGGTATCACCTTTGGTGGTCGTACCGAAAAAGAATGGTAAGTTAAGAGTATGCATAAATCTGAAAAAAGTAAATGCTACCACCATTAGAGATAGTTACCCATTACCCATCACGGACCATCTTTTGGAAAGAGTGGTAGGGAAGGAAGTTTATAGTTTTTTGGACGGTTTTTCAAGTTATAATCAGGTAGCTATTGCTCCTGAGGACCAGCATAAAACAGCCTTTGCAACTGAGTGGGGAGTGTACGCCTTTAGGGTTATGCCTTTCGGCCTAACCAATGCCCCAACCACTTTCCAAAGATTGATGTGCCATGTATTCAAGGAGTTCCTGAGAAAGAGAATGGAGGTATACGTGGATGATTTATGCACTTACTCAACTATACGATCAGAGCATATCCCTGAACTAGGGAAGATCTTTGCCAAATGTCGACAATATAGAGTATGCCTCAACCTAGAAAAATATGTCTTCATGGTTCAACAAGGAAAGATATTAGGACATATTGTCTCTAAAAATGGAATCTCAACTGACGAAGATAAAATCAAAGTAATTTTGGATTTACTGAGACCAAAGACTACGAAGGAAGTCCAAGCATTTATGGGACATTGCGGATACTACCAAAGATTTATACATATGTATGCCATAATTGCTAGACCTCTTTATGCACTATTGTCTCAATTTAATTGGACAAAAGAATGTGAAAAGGCCTTTAACAAATTAAAGATTCGATTGAGTTCAGCCCCAATCCTTCGAGTACCTGATTGGAACAAACCCTTTCACATTCACGTAGATGCTTCCAAGTTTGCCATTGGTTGTATCCTAGCCCAACTAGCAAATACAGGAAAGTTAGATCACCCTTTAGCTTATGCTAGCCGACAATTGAATCAAGCAGAACGCAATTATACCACGACTGAAAGAGAAGGCCTAGGAATGGTATACGCAGTAAAGAAGTTTTGACACTACTTATTGGCAAACAAATTCAAATTCTTCATTGATCACCAAGCCCTACTGTACTTAGTCAATAAGCCTTGTAATATGGGATGACTAGTACGATGGTTTTTATTGTTGATGGAATTTGATTTTGAAGTAGTAGTCAAGAAAGGAAATACCCATATAAGAGCAGATCACCTATCAAGAATGACACATGGAGAACCACCCATAGGAGTACCAGATGATCTGCCAGACACGTACCTGTTCAACCTCGAAGTATGTCCCCAATGGGCAGAAATGTTGATCCTTGTACTCACGCATGGACCTAAAGATGAGATCACACCAAACCGAACCCAAGACCTATGGAAGACTAAAAACCTTCATATCATTGCTGGAAGTTTGTATCACCAAGACTCAAGTGGATTACTCATGAGATGCGCAAAAGAAGAGGAACAAGAAATCTGGCTTCAAAAAGCACATGTAAATCAATGGAAAACTCATTTAAATGCAAACGGAACATGGCAAACATTGAGAAGACTAGGCATATATTGGCCAACCATGCAGAGGGAACTATGTATCAGCCTGCCCAACTTGTCAAGAATGGAATCCAGAAGAGAACTCTAACTTATGCTACTCCACTGTAGCACCAAGATGGAGCATGCCTCTAGTAGAGTTCTTGAAGACCAAAGAATACCCAAAAGGAGCCACGCTAGCAAGGAAACGTGCACTTGTAGAACAAAGCAAGGACTATGTTCTCATAGGAAAACAACTTTTTAAGCCAGGGAGAGATAATCATTTGCGAATGTGCATTCATGAAGACGAGTATCTTGCTGTTTTAGAGATGGCACATACGGGAGCCGTAGGAGGACATTTCTCTGCAGATAAAACTGCAAAAATGATTCTCTTTGTAGGGATGTGGTGGCCAACTCTACATCAAGATGCAGCCACATATGTTCAACGATGTGATACTTGTCAATGAACGAAATATCCAATTAGACGAGATGAAATGCCACTAAAACCCATGATGAGTGCCAGAGCTTTCACTAAATGGGGAATAGACTTCATAGGACCCATTAGCCCACCAACTAAAGGATCCCACACCGAGTATATAATTGTAGCCACAGACTATCTAACCAAATGGGTTGAAGCAAAAGCAACCAAGACTATCTAACTCTTAGCTCAATTGGATCAAATAGAGAAGTTACATGAAACTAGGTTACAAGCAGTAGCAGGGATTTATGCTGCTAAAAGGCGACAAAAGGCATATTTTGATGCTCATATTAAAGATAAAAATTTGAAGGAAGGAGATTTAGTTTTGGTTTATACTTCGAAACGACACACAAAGAAACTACAAAAAAGAGGATATGGCCCGTTAATCATTAATCGCATATCCACCAGTGGAGCCATCAGCTTAGCAACTCTAGATGGAGAAGTATTGCCAAACTATATCAGTGGATGTCGAGTGAAAAAATATCTAGAACCATGAATTGAAGAAATGATGTCACGACTGATAACGGGTAAAAATAGACGTCTAGAGGAAGAAAGAATATGAGAGGAAGCCAGACAAGAAGCGCTAGAGCGGATCAGGAAATGAAAAGAGTGGATGAAAGAGAGGGTTGAGAGATATCGACTAGGAGAGGAACTTGTCCCAATGGCTAATTTTAGAGCCACTGAAAACCTAAGTCAACAAAGGACGCAACCATATTTTGAATTTGGGAGCCGAGAAAAGGGAATACCACTTAGTGGATGCTCTCATTGACACAGGAGCCGCTATAAGTTGTGTCAAATTTTCATTGACTCAAAAACTCAAGGAGGAATTACGTCCATCAAAGGCACAATAGGAATAGGAGGAACAATTACTCAATGTATAGGTGAGGTTACCTTACCTCTACATCTCGGAAACAACACTATGGAACAGAAATTCTTAGTATGTCATGATCAGGACTTGCTCGAAGACCTAGTGTTAGGTCAAGATTGGATATACGAATATGAAGTGACTATTCAATTGACCTTAGGATACATCTCAGCCAAGATAGGACATTGTGAAGTATTCAGCATGCTAGACGAACGACCAATCAAAGCCGCAAGTATAGAACCAAAAAACTCACTCAAATGAACACAGTGATGAATGTATGTTCACTAGCACTATGGAAACCCCTTCATCGAGTATTTCATGTGAGGATACATTGAATTCTGCTTGCACACCATCTTCTAATTTAGCAAGTCACAAGAGTATCATTCTATCTGAAAATAGCTTTAGCAAAGAACCACACAAGAGAGACTAGTTCTCCGGGTAATCACAAGTCTACACCTATTAGAATATACCCCATTCCTTACACTCGACAAGCTTGGATAAGGAAGGACAAAATGGCTGCGTATCATCAACAACATAAACATTATCGACATTAGAACGACCCATCGAACAAGCGAGTAAATCACTTTGGACACCGAGGTCCACAACGAATTGCTAGAATATGGATTTCAAAGAAAGTGGTAGCCGCCCAACCAGCCCGCACACAAATATGGATTCCCAAGTCATGTACTCAAATGACAATCATAAAAAAGGACAAACCAATGCTCAAGGAAAATCAGTATGGTCTTAAGGCAAAACAACCAAAGATGAATGGCTACAGGACGGAAAAGGAGTCTACATATGCTTCAAAAACCATTCCAAGATTCAAAAAGCAGATAAAGTAGACGTGCAACACGAGAAGCACCACATCCTTCAGGAATGTTAGGAATAAAATCTGCCCCAACAGTGTGAAGCAGATCTGGATGCCGAAAAGCAAGACTAGCTGTATGCATCAACCAAGTAATTCGAGTTGCACACATATGGAGTTACCAGAATCCAAAGTATGCATAATAGGGCCACATTACAAGGCCAAGCATTCAGCACGTTATTCTTCTATTTCAGGATAGTGAAGCACATTTTCCTCTTGGGAAATAGGAGAGCACTTGTACATAATCTAAAGAAAATTACTAAAAAATTTAATAACCGCTTCGGCTATGAACTAACTTTTCTGTTTTTCTTTCAGACAAAAACATAAAAATATCTAAAAGTAGGAAAAAACCCAGGTATTACTCTTATCACACCCACGGGGAAGGGACGATACCATTCATGCGGAGCATTTCCAATCTTATGAAAGAAAAATGAAGGAAGATTTTTGATACTAGCTTGCCACTAATTCATACTCTATATTGAGTGCAGATGGCATCCTCTAATTCCAAAGCAACGCAAGAGGAAGAAGTCCACATTCTTCCTTTGGAATCAATAACGAAAGCAAGAGGCCATTGATTTTTGGATGACCAACCAGTATCGGAACTCATTTTCATGGCGACCATCAAGATTATGGACAGGGATCACTGCTTCCCTATCATATCACAAGAATTCAAGACCATCATACAAGGATTACCGCGCATGACGGATGTCTGGATACAAGCTGGAATTGATGCATTCTTACTACTTCCAATATATTTGCCAGATTTTCAGAGATGTACACAAGTAATGAATACACTTCAATCTACATCAAATAAGATGTCAGTCCCAGAGGCTAGAGTACTGGATAAAGTGGGCGCTTGGAAAACGATTCAATTTACTCACGAGTTAATTAACAGAGCTTTCGGATGGAATCAAGAAGGATACACTAATGTCAAAGATGAATGTCATGATCCTAAAAAGCGATCCTTTTTGGAAATCAACAGAATTGATATTGAAGAGGCTGTTCGCTTAATGCATCAGCACTTTTGTTTTCCAAGTATGCATAGATATACATCACCTCAAAAGATCATGGTGCAACTGCTCTCACATGCTATGAGGCAAGTCGGAAATCACGTCAACATGACTCCATATGTCCAAGAACGCCTATTTGAAGCGAAGAAGAAGTGGAGTCAAAAAAAGTTCTTGAATGGAAGTTCCGCATTGACCTTACTCATTTATGAGGCTCTTGAAATGAAGGATTGCTTACGCTTGATGCCAACCTCAACTCAGATGGCCAAATATGTAAAGTCAGCAACTGTTCCAAAGAAAAAGAAAACAGTCATCGCTGTTGAAGAAGTAGGAACCAGCTCAAAGACACCTATGAGAGGAACTAAGCGCCTTAGAGAGGATAAGCCTAGGTTACACCCCAATCAAAGAGCACACACACATTGCCAAAGATTCGTGGGACCCAACAACCAATTACCAAGAGAGATCTCTCTGCAGCCCTGGAAGAAACACATCAGTTTATGCGGGGGCAAGTAAATTTGAATATTCAAGGTCACCATTACAGGCAGGCAAGCCAAGAAAAGAAACAGAAGGATAAAGAACATACTCATAAAGTACCTTCCAGATAGAAAGAGATAGGATTGGAGGAATCAATCTCTAATGAGGAATCAAGCCCTGAGAAGGACACCCTGGATACTGATATAAGGACAGAAACTCACAATGAAGAATGGACAGAGATTAATCAAGTCGAAATCACGCCAGACAACCAACATGGATAGGCAAAGAGCCAAGAACCCACTAAACCAGAGCACATAATTCAATTTAACGATAATACAAAGATCAGTATCAAATAAGCTCCAATAACTAATAAAGATGTTGTGCCAGCTATCAAAGAAGAAATACAAACTCCAGTGGACCAGGAACTAGGCTGACAACCAAGTAAGGAGCCCGTTGTGATTGAGGTACCGGATGATACACCTCAAGGTAAGAATGACCACATGGAGGCTGAGCCAAGGATCCAACTTCACATTAGGAAGCCCCATGATACTACGTTACACGTGGCACAAGGGAAAGATGTGACAACAGGAGCAGAACCTAGTATCCCCACCACATGGTTAAATGTGGACGTAACTCAATTGAAACCTATTGTTAAGCAAATGATACAAATGGCCATGGACACACAACAACATATGATGGAAATAGATGTGGATTACGACAAGGCCATGAGGGAAAAGAATCAGTTTCAAATCATGAGTGAACAACTGTCCGCAAAGCTCATTCATGCCCAAAAAGAGACTGCCGCAAAAGAAATGGAGTTACTTGCAGTCAAAACACAATGCGATGCATTGATGCACCAACATCATCAGCTACAAAAACAACTGACAGAATTACAAAGACAACATGATGCCAGTGAAGCAGACAAAGAGAGAATGAAAGCTAGAAGTAATCTACTAGAAACACAACTAAAGGTGTACATGGAGGAAAATGATAATTTACGAAACAAAAATAAAGAATTGATGAAGTCATTGTTATATGATCAACCTATCGAAAAACAAGAGACGAAAAATATTGACCACAAAGAATTAAAGGATCAAATTGAAAAGTATGCAGAACTACTGAAACACGAGCAAACCCCAAGAGAACAATGGGAACACAAATACATGAATGAAACTAAGGAGCTCACGAAACAGTTAAACATCGCCAATGGAAAACTTGCTATGAGTTATAGTGAAAATATGGATCATGTAGCCGAGATTGGTAATGAGTTACTTGCTACCAAAGAAGCACTACGGGCAACAATGCAAGAAGTAAAAGAGAAGACTGAGCGCTTGGCACAATTAGAGGACAAAGCACAAGAGAAAGCACAAATCGGGACACCAATAGAGCCAAGACAAGAGAATCCTACTGACGAGGTAGAGGTACGTCCTCTATCTCCCCCGATTTATAATTCTCCAATGAAAGAGCATATGGCAGAACCACATGATGATCATCCAATGCCATACACTGCAGAAATAGGTCAGAAGGAACGGGCACTATTGGTGTCTCGGTTGACAGAAAATTTTGAAAATGAAGTCATCAAAGTTATGAAAGAAGCAAAGATTAAAGGTAAAGACTTGGAGACGATCATGAAGCCTTTCAACATTCCGTATGGACTATTGAAAGAGAAAACAAGACAATACATAAAGAAGATCACACAAAAAAAACCAGACAAACAGCTGCAGTTCAAAAATGACACGTTCAACTATACTCAAGAAGAATTCGAAGCAGCACAGCCTGTTTGGAGGAGAAAATTTTTGGAGAAACATCCTACATTACGGGTGCACTGGCAAGCAACACCATACTTATTACAGGTAAATCCTTCTTTTTGTCCAACACCGCGTAGAAGAGAAGCTAAAGAATTTTTTGAAATGCAAAAGAATGGTGCTATCAATAAACAGTGGCTGAACTATCCACTACTTCCAAGTCCACCGCATAACTATCTACCTACGGAGGATTACATGATCAAAACCATTGAATTTTGGCTACAGAATTATGCAACAGTACCCGATTTAACTATCAGGATGACCAATAAAATACTCAGTATGATACTTACAGTATTAAGGGTCTTCAAACACACGGCATATACATTTTTGAACTTATTGGCATTAACCAAGGAACATATATTCTTGTTTTTGACTTTTCTGTTATGCCTAGCCGACCAACAATAATGGCATATTATTCTAGGTTGATGTTTTTGCCGAGTACCTATATGCAGATGTTCGAAGAAGCGTTTTTCACAGGTTTTTTTGAAATTGATTCAGAGATCTTTTTCAAGATGTCATCCAACCTAAATGCCAGATTAGTGGCACATGACCTCAACTTCTTCGCCGATCATAGATAGCCGCCACATGATGGTGTGAAAGCAGAACAGTGGAAAGCAACTCATGATACATGAAGCCAATCTGCTTAATGAAACATAGCAAAAAGTGTACAGAACATACTCCCATCGACTTCCAAAGCCTGTCGGGGATGACAGAGTTCAGGAGGGGGGCAATGTTGAGGGAGAATCAAGCAAAAAGAGGAAAAGAAGAAGACAAAGAAAGAAGCTTCATTAAAAAGATCATATCTGAAGATACATCTCTGTAGGAAGCCCCGCATGGGTGCAACACCCATCTCTGCATAGAGCCCCGCAGGGGCACATATCAAGGAAAAAGCACGTAGGTGGAAAGGAGGAACCAGGGCCAAGAAAGTATCCATGAAGTGCAAGAAGATAATTGGCAGGTGCTAATCCTTCCGCTGACAGCGTGTGATGAAAAGAAAGTAAACAGGCTCAAAGAAATACAGCAGGTCAGATGTGTGCAACCAAGACAAATAAGAAGACCAAAAGTTAGAAAGAGGTAGAGGCTGAAAAGTTGAAGAGAGTAACTAAGAACAACACATTCTTAGCCACTGGTGGCGTGCATGGCAGCCCGACTTAACACAGCCAACCCTACATACTAAAGAGCCTGAGACAAGGTGCAGATAAAAAGCAAAGCCTGTCAAGGGATGACAGAGACAAAGAGGGGGAGAGTGTTGCAGAGCGAAGAGAGCACAAGGCAGAGAAAAAGACGGGCCCCAAAATTTTTTCCATTTGGACACCATATTTTTGTATCATAATCATTTTGTAATATAATTTCCGATGTAAAAGCACTAGAGGAGTCCTCTAGATGCATCCCCACAGAAGATTAGTAGCTTACCCATGTAAATTAGTAGGAAATTAACCTTTTAGTGAATAAAGTGCCGGTCTCTTGTGTGAAAGGACCATTTTTAGGGCACATGTATATAAGTCAATTGGTGACTCTTTGTAAAGACTTTTTGCCATTGTGAGAATCAAAAGCACAGAATTTCGAATTTGTGTCTTCACCATCCTGTATCTTCTTCTTTGTGAGCTTGTATGCATGTGTGTTGCTTGGAAAGAGTGTTAGGAAGTGTTGTCTATCCATGAAAGCATTTGTTTGCTGTGGTTAAGGTGTGTGTGAAGTGTAGGAAGTGCTAAAGTGTAGGAAGGTCATTCCTATGACTCAGTATATTGCTCATAACTTAAAGTAGAAGCGTCAGAACTGAGTGAAAATATCACCATTGGATGCTTCTTCTTGAGAGCTTCGAAATGCATATGCTATTTGCTATATTTGGAGTTTGGAGTTGAGAGAAAAGCTCAATTTACTGTTGGCTACTGCACAAAGTATCACGACACCATGACTGACAGTTGAAGCTTGTTTCGATTAGCCCTTGTTTTGTTTGCACTCTTTGAGAAACACCTTTGCATTGATCTTCATTTGAATGCATGTCTTCATACACTCGGCTAGGTTTTGATACTCATCGGATTGATAATTAAAGCATGAATCCCCACTATATGCACTTGAGGGGGATTGAGGTATAGTCTCTTTCTCCACAAGTCCCTAAGTTGGTTCCTAGGTACACACACCTCCTCTTTGCTTGATGATTGATGATCACATAATGAGCCAAGGCTCTCTTTATATAGTTTGTGTACTCCCTTCAAAAGCACAACAAATAAAGCATAACTTGAAAAGCTAGATCACCACGAAACTACGAAACCAATGTCAAACTTAGCAATTGTAAAGCGGGGAACGTCAATTCTTTGCGATCCTTAAAAAGCTGAGAGACTTTGGTTAAAAAAAACTCTCTTCGCTGCTATGCGATGTTGATCATAGGACTTGAACCCGGGTGGGTTCTTTTCAAAACGTTTCTCCTAGAACAAGGCACCCACGTGGTTTTCTTGAAGGAGGTATATAAAGAATATATACTATAACTATTTTCCAACAATTTTGGACCATTGTTGGACATTGCTTCCAACAATCCCTCCTTCAATGTCACAATGGTACAAGCTTCAGTAACCTGCAAATCTTCTCATGACTATCTCTAGTCATTGCTTTGGTAAATATATCTGCAACATTCTCACTAGAAGGAACATAAACTAGCTCAACGTGCTTCTTAGCTATCTGCTCTCGAATACAATGGTAGTCTACCTCTATATGCTTTGTCCTTGCATGATGCACTGGATTCTTTGCTATAGCTATAGCACTCTGGCTATCTGAAAATATATGAATGGGTTCATGTACTCTTACATCAAGATAACTGAAAATCTTCTACAACCAAACGGACTCTAGAGTAGCTGTTAATGCTGCACGATATTCAACTTCACATGATGAAGTAGAAACAGTGGGCTGTCTCTTCGAAAGCCATGAGATAAGACAAACTCCAAGATAAAAACAATATCCACTAGTACTTCTTCTTGTGTCTCTATTACCTGCCCAATCAGAATCTGAAAATCATTTTAGTACCAATGTGTAGATTTCAAAAATACCATAGCATAATTTGAAGTTCCCTTCAAATATCGAAAGTTCTGCTTTACTACTTTCCAATGTAACACTGTTGGATTCTGCATGAACCTTGATACTTGAGAAACTGCAAACTGTATATCAGGATGTGTATTACACAGATATATCAAGCAACCAACTGCTTGACTATATAAAGTAGCATCAAATGACTCTGCATCTACTACCATCTATAAACATGCGTTCTGATCCATAGGTGTTTGCATAGGTTTAGAATCACTCCTCTGAAACCTCTCCAAAAGTTTCTCAATGTACTTCTATTGTGTCATATAGATAAACTCATCTCGAAACAGAAATTGAATCCCAAGATAATAATGCAAAATGCCTAAATCATTCACATCAAATGTTTGTTTCAATTGTTCTTTGAGCATTTGCAAATCTTCATCTCTGGGACGTGTGACTATAATATCATCCACATAAATGATTGCTATAATCATCATACCTGGTTCAACTTTGACATAAAGAGTTGGAGCTACATCTGAGTTATGGAAATCAATGGACAAAAGATATGTATGTATCTTTTCATACCATGCTCTAGGTGCCTATTTTAAACCATACAAAACTTTTATAAGCTTACACACTAAGTGTTCTTTACCTGTCTCTTCAAAACCTTCTGGCTACTTCATATATACATCCTCATGTAAATCACCATTTAGAAAAGTAGTCTTAATGTCAAGTTGATATATATATGCCAACCAAAATGTGCTGTTAAAGTAAGTATTGACCTAATAACAGTCATCCTAGATGTAGAAGTGAATGTCTCATCATAATCAATACCTTTTTGTTGTGCATATCCTTTGACAACTAACCTAGCCTTGTATCTATCAATAGTACCATCTGCTTTCCTTTAATTTTGAAGATCCATTTTACACCTATACCCTTCTTTCCCTCTAGTAACTCACATAGTTGTCAAGTTTGATTCTTATGAATAGAATCAATCTCTTCTTGCATAGCTTTTCTCCAAATAGAAATGTTAAGTGCATCTTTAACACATGCATGTTCATCTTCAACAATCGTAAGTGCCAAAATATCATGAATCTCAAAGTCTTAAGCAAAACTTACATGATCTTTTTGTTGTTGTTGTCTAGTCTAACTTCTTGTTCTTATATGATCTTGTTGTTGTTGTCTAGTCTGACTTCTTGTTCTCCTAGTAAAAGTCTTTATACCACTATCTTTCCAAGTATGATATAACCAACTAGGTATATCTTTAGATAGTGGTGAAACTCTTTCTGAACCTTCAGCTTCCACAGATTCTGGAACTTGTCCTGCCGAGGTACTAGGACTTTTTGGAACTCTAACTTCTTCCATTTTTGGAACCAAAGTCTCATGTGGAATTGACTCTGTAGAAGGTTATGAAATTCCTCTTTCTTCAACTCTTTCTTGAATCCTAGGAATTTTAACTTCCTCTTGATATGGATGAACATGTACATCCAGAATCTTTCTAAAAAATCCAGAGTCAATTTCACTAATGAACTCTGGAATTTTTGGTTCTTTATCATAAACTTTATTTTCTGCAATATAAGCATTACGTGAAAGAATAACTTCACTTGTCTCTAGAACATAAAACCTGTATCCTTTACTCTCAATAGGATATCCAATAAAAACAACTTTCTTTGCCTTTACATCTAGTTTGCCTCAGTCCTTTTTCTCAATATGTACATAAGAAAGTTATCCAAACACTCTGAGGTAACTCACATTAGGTTTTCTACCATAAGAAACTTCATAAGGTATGATTATCTTTAAATCTTTTGTATATGACCTGTTCAAAATGTGATTAGCTGTATGTACTGCATCAAACCAAAATTTTGGTGAAAGCTTCTTGGACGCCATCATGCTCCGCATCATCTCAACAAGTACTCTATTCTTTCTTTTTGCAACACCATTCTGCTGAGGAGTATAAGCAATAGTAAGGTGTTGAGTAATACCTTTCTCATCAAGAAATATCTGGAACTCCTTTGAGAAGTATTCTCCACCTATGTCACTTTTGAGAATCTGGATTGTTTCTTGATTTTCGTTTTCAACCATAGCTACAAACTTCTTAAACATAGGAAAGACTTCTGACATCAACTTAAGACCATAGATCCATGAGTATCTCGTAAAGTCATCAATAAATAGAACAAAATACCTGAAGCCTTGAATAGATTCTGCTCTCATAGATCCATTCACATCTGAATGAATAATCTGCAATTTCCTGGTAGTTGTAATATGACCATGTTTCTTGAAAGGTAGTTTATGTATCTTACCTTCAAGACAACCTTCACAACAATCTGAATCATCTAGTAGCTTGAATGAGGGTAAACTCTCAACCATACCTGTGTCTTTGATACTCTTGAGAGCTCCAAAACTAATATTCCAAATCTTTCATGCCATAGCTTCATATTTTCCACTGGTGATGAAGATTTGACTCCATATGCCTGACTAATTTTTGACAAAACAAAGATCCCTCCTCTATGCCCACCTTGTAAAATACACTTGTTGTCTTTGTGTGATAGATCTTATAAAGGTCTCTTTCAAATACAACTTTAAAACCGTCACCTAAAAATGCAGATATAGATAGCAGATTCTTCTTCATTTCAGGTACATATAGAACATCTGAAATTTGAACATCTAAAATCTGAAAATTACCACCTTCTCTTGACTTTAGGGTTACTGTACCTATTCCCACAACATCCAAATCATTGCCATCTACAATAGTAACTCTTCTACCTGAAGAATAGGAAAGAGAGGAAAACACATGTTTGCAACCTGTCATATGCTTTGTAGCACCTGAGTCAAATATCCAAGGACTTGCTGAAAGAACTTGTAAAGCCGCCTGATCAAAAGCTACTTTCTCAATGGTGATACAAGCATAAGAATCACCTTGAGATATCCCTTTTTTATCATCTTCTGCAACATTATCTGATGCCTTTTTCTTTTCTACTGCAATCCTTTTATAACATGCTGCTTTTAAATGTCCAGGTTCCTTGTAGTAAAAACATATTACTTCCTTCTTCTTAGAAGACTTCTCTTTAGATGTAGTAGAAACAGAATCTGAAGTAGAAGGTGAGAGGGACCTACTTTCCTTCTTGGATTGCTTTTCCTTTTTATCCTTCTTCTTCTTTTTACCCTTTGAAAGATTCTCAAGTTTCAACCACGCTTGTCTAGAACTTATGCAAGATCTGATCTGTGGTAGAATATGCTTTTTAACACTCATTGCTATGAATGAAAGTGCTAAAGCATCTCTAGCATCCCACCTTGCCTGATCTTCAGTAGGAGGAACTGTAGGTAAATACCTACCTCTGACACTGGATATCGAAGTGGTTACCTCTTCTTCAGTTGGTTCTGTAATAGTAATTCCAGTACCTCTTGAACCTGTTGTGGCTCCTTCTTTGCCTTCTCATCTGGGTCTTGTTAAGGATCCATTGATGATAGTCCATAAATCCTTTGTCACTAATATATTCATCATCATGAAACTCCACATGGGATAATTAGAAGATCCATCCAATTTGTCTTTAATCTCAATTCTAATCTCACTCATCTTAACTAAGTGTGTATGTCAATTATGCTCTGATACCAAGTGTTGGAATTTGGGGCCCTAGGATCATTCCAAACTAAAACCTTTTGAGCATACACACTTAAATAATAAAGATGATAAGTGAGAGATAGAAAGAAAGAGATCTTGAGACAAGGATAGAGAACGTAAGTTGGATGCTTACTCAGTAAAACATAGATGTCCATCAGATGATGGAGTTCAAAATTAGTGACCTTGGATCACTAAAATATTTTCTTGGACTTGAGTTAGTCTATACTAACACTGGCATATACATTACTGAAAAGAAGTATATACATGATATGTTGAAGAAGTTTCATTTGCAAGATGCCAAAGTTGCAAGTACTCTAATGGAGGTAAACCTAAAATTAAGTGCTCATGAAGGTGATGAACTTGATGACATTACAGGTTACCAAAGCATAGTGGGTAGCTTGGATTATGCTACTCTGACAAGGATAGACATTGCTTATGGAGTAATTCTGCTAAGGTAGTTTATGCACAAGCCTAGGGCACCTCACTTGGAGGCTGCCAAAAGAATATTGAAGTACCTTAAGGGTACTCAACATCATGGTCTATACTTCCCTTATATATCAGACTTGGACATTAAAATTTACTCAGATGCAGATTAGGCAGGATGCAAAGATGATACGAGGAGTACCTCAGGGTACCTTTCATTTGGAGGTGATAAGCCAATATCATGGTCTTCAAAGAGGCAACCTACTGTTGCTTTATCTTCTACAGAGGCAGAATATAGAGGATTGGCCAATGCTACTCAAGAGGCCATATGGATGAGATTGTTGTATCCACAATTGGGCTTGCATACTACATCTCCAATGATCTTTGGAGATAATACAAGTTCTCTACACCTTGCAGCTAATCCCATTTATCATGCTAGGACCAAGCACATAGAGGTCCACTATCATAATGTGAGAGTGAAGCTATTAAGCAAGGACATTCAACTAGCTTATGTATCAACTAACATGCAATGTGCAGATTTATTGACTAAAGCATTAGATGGTACAAAACTTTGCAGGTTCAAATCAATGATTGGATTGCAGGATATTCACGAAGATTGAAAGATGAAGACCAAGACAAAATGTTTGACTTGAGGGGGAGCTTTTGGTGCAAATCACAAGCCTACGCATTTGGCTTGTTACCCATACACATATGAAGTTTCATGGAAACCATTGCTAGTAGAGGATTACTTATTTACTCTTTGTAAAAGTCATTTTTGACTTGAGAATCTTTGTAATCACCTACCAAGAAAAAATCGTGAAATAGTTAGGCGTTTATTGAGAGAATATCTCCTAGGATGAAAGTTCACTTTTTAAGAGAGCCAAAATTTGAATTCAAATTCAAATGAAAGTAAAACTCCTATAAATACTCCTTTGTAAAAGTCACGTGAGTGAGTGATCATTTTCCCGAGCTTTCCATATGTGTGTAAGGCCTACACTATAGCCTACACCATTTTTCATCATATGGCTATGATTACCAAGCCTATGACATCGTACAATATTGTTCATTAATACATTATACTTACATTGTTCATCTATGACATCTCTGTTATAATCACTTCCAATTGTCAACTTGTACTGAGCATATCTCACTCATTTCTCCACCAAATTCAATGATCTATAGCTTATTGGAATCAACTCCAAGTTATCTACATGATGACATAGTTTGAAACAAATCTATTCAGCAGATTGAGAGAAATTGGCGTCAAAGCATGCATTGGTCAATACCTACAATAGTCTTAAAAAGTCGGGGGTAAATATTATTTTGCTAAATTGATTTCTCTGTGCATAGTTGATAATTTCAAGTGATTCCACTTGGAATCCATAGCTTACTAAGCTAATTAGATATCCCTAAAAGGAATGTTTCCAATTCCTACTGTACTGGTTGTACTGAGCATTACAAGCAGTAGGTGTATGACTCAAAATAGAAGGTTTTCTTGGAGACTTCTATTTTGAACTAGTCTGTTTTGATCAAATCTTTTCATACATCATTTCCAAAGTACATAAGCACTTTTATGGTATCCTTGGAAAGCTAAAAGGGTCCACTTATCAACTCTAAAGCATACAAGGGCTGCTACAAAGCAGGATTCGGTAGTACCTACTCATCATCTTGAAGTGTCCATCCATCTTTCCCAACACAAGCTTTCTCCCATCTTTGATCTTTGTCTTTTGCAAATGTTAAGATAAATGAATATGCTTTGTACCTTTAATGTAAATCTTGAATCTTTCAAATCATTTCGAGCTCAATCTTCACACTTCTTTAGGTTGTCTTCAAGAATTTGATCTTGTCAAGATTCAATTAGGAGAAACTTCAATGTCTGCAACAGTCAAAACTTCGAATGCTCTTTACTTCACTTTATATTGCACCTTTAGCTCTGATACCACTGCTGGAGATATCTAAATCTCCAAATTCTTGATCTATACTAATTTAAGAACACTTATATATCAATCATAGACCAAACTTTACACAAATGTTATCCTGATTTACAAAATCATTCACAAACACTTGTCTGTATGAAGTTTCTTCTTCTTCAAAAATCTGCTTTAGAGATTAACTTCATTACCTGCAAATATCTTCAGATTTCTTCAATCTAATGATGCACATACCTCCGTGCTATCGTTGCGTAATCATAACATCCATTAGATCTTCAAAAGAATGATTAAAACTTTGATTTGATCATTAAGATCAAATGTATGTCAGAAACTGTCTTCTTGAACAAGCGACTTTGACATAGTCAACTTCTCAAGTTGATTTCTCATAGCACAAGTCCCGTTTTGCTAAATGCTTTTAGCCATAGATTTATTACCTTCTAACTTAGATTTTGAATGGTGATTTATAAAAAACTTTACATTGGGCACTGAGATCAAGGCGAAATTCTGACAAGAAAAAATTGTGATGCTGAGAGCTCTATCTGCAGACTTTACATGTACATGTTCCTATTGATCATACACACAACCTTAAAGGAATTAGATCATGAAACTTTGAACATAGCTTGATTAGCTAAATTAGATGTGTACAAAAGATTTTCTGATCCACTTGATCAGGCTCAGAGAAATCAGAGAAAGACTCGATGCTAACTCAGAAAGATGACTCTCTACACATCTATCACATAAACTCTTTTCTTCTAATGACTCTCTCACTTTATTTCTTTACATTATTGACTTATATACATATGATTCTAGACTCATTCCATGTCTATTACATTCCTCCTTTCCATTCTAATAAACATCTATACCTATTGTTCAAGAATTTTCATCTATAATATACATATGTATACAAGCTTCATTTTTGAGATCTCTTCACTTCCTTCACTAACTTCTTTGACTTCATTTTGATCTCTAAATTGCTTCAACTACTTCATAATCATCAAATGGAGGGATTAAACTACTTCATTAAATGGAGGGATTAAAGACACAAACCAATTCAAGCGATAAGGACCACCCAAACTTGTTCGATTCCCCATATCGCTTGAATCAGTCATGTCCAAAAAGGCAAGCCATTAAGTGATCTTTTATGTATTTCATGATAAAAATCCATGATCATACATGTCTTAAATTCAAATAAGCAAATATACTTCAAATGAAAGTTATGAATGGAGACAGCTGATTCAAGTGATTAGGGTCATCTGAAGTACTCGGACTACCCTCATCGCTTGAATTGGTCATGTCAAATAATGCAAGCCCTCAAGTGATTTTGTGTGCATTCCATAACATAAACCAATGGTAAGACATTTATAAAACTCAAGAAAAAAAATATACATAAAAAATCTAGTTTCAATGTAGATGACCAATTCAAGCAATTAGGAGCATATCTGGTTCTCCAATGGCTCTAATAACTTCAATGTCTTGTTTCTCCATCAAAAACTTGTGATATGTGAAATTCATTACATAATCAAATGAACAAAAACTCTTTATAATGAGGAAAAGAAAATAGACATCATATACTTGTTCTCTTTGGACAACCAATTCAAGCGATTAGGGCCATCCAAGCTTCTTTGATGGGCCTAATCACCTGAATTGGTTATATCCAAACAAGTAACATATTTCTAGCTATATGAATGAATGCTCCATATAGAACAACTTAAAAAACACTTCAAAAAAGCAAAGAAATGCAAATAGGCATCATATACTTGTTCTCTTTGGACACGATCAATTCAAGCAATTAGGTCCATTCAAGCTCCTTTGATGGACCTAATCACTTGAATTGGTCGTGTCCAAACAAGTGTCATATTCCTAGCTATATGAACGAATGATCCATATAGAACAACTTAAAAAAACACTTCAAAAAGAAAAGAAATGCATATCTCATATTGCATACCAAGAGACTTCAATAGGTAATGAGTCGAGATTGTTTCTTGCAAAAGAGAGTAAAAGAAAAAATGCAATGAAGAATATGGGTAGTTGAGTGAAACTAGAGAGAGTAGAAGAAAAATGCCACAAATGACTTGAGGAGCTTATATAGAGACTTTAGGATCTATTGACCGTTGATGCCACATGGTACCTTTTGCTTGGTCCATATCATTTGATCATTGTGAGTCCTAACGTACATTACCATGTGGGACATTTTCATTCATCCATGTCATTTGACCACTCTGGATCCCAAGGTGCAATTTTCCATGTGTTAAAATTTTATTCATTCACGTCATTTGACCATTGGAATTCTCGAGGTCTTTCCACATGGCATGCGCTCATTGGTCCACATGGATTCTCCAACGTCTCTTTTCCCTCATAAATATTAGGTCCCTTAGCTTTTGCTCATTTTCTACCTTCAACAACTTTGTGTACCCATACTAAGCGCTCCTACACCTAAATTTTATATACGACCAATTCAAGCGATAGAACATGTTTGACCATCTTTGATTGCCTCTATTCGCTTGCATCAGTCATCCCTTGCATCTAGACTTAAAGCCTTCAAAGAATTATTGTTGAAGAATTGCTTCAGGATGAGTATGAGGCTAAGGTGTGATCAAAATCATTTCCCTTGACATGACCAATTCAAGCGATTAGGCCCATCCAAGATTTTTTGATGAGCATAATTGCTTGAATTGTTCATGTCCTAGATTCATTCATATATTTGAGTTCTTTGGTTTTCTTCTTATGCAATCCCCTTATTCCTCATCATTCATAGATATTGACCAAAGAAATGGGAAAATTTTTCCTCTATTTCTTATGATTTTGTCATACGACCAATTCAAGCAATTAGACCCATCAAGAGACCTTGAATGGGCTGAATCGCTTGAATCATTAATGGCCTAGTTTGATTGCATTATTTGAGATATTTTTTTTCTATCTATGCAAGATCCTTAATGTCCTAAAAACAAAGGAAGTCATCTTGAACCTTAGATTCCATGTGAACTTCTCTATCTTACTATTGGCTCAGAATTTCAAGAAACTAATACTAGCATTGCATCCAGAACATGCCAAAACCCTAAGATTGACTGTCTATTTGTATGATTTTGATACCAAAAAGTCTTGACGAGCCTATTTGTACATGAATCTAAGACATGATCAATTCAAACGATTATGCTCATCTGGAAATGTTGGATGGGCCTAATCACTTGAATTGTTCATGTCTAAAAATCAGTACAAAAAGGTTTATCAAGACCTCTGGGTATCAGAATCATGCAAATAAACAGTCAATCTTAGGGTTTTGGCACGTTTCAGATGTAATGGTAGCATAGTTTTCTTCAAATTCTAAACCAATAATAAGATATAGAAGTTCACATGAAATCTGAGGTTCAAGATGACCTCCTTTGTGTCTAGGACATGAAGGACTTTGCGTAGGGAGAAAACAAAAAATCTCAAGTAATGGAATCAAAGTACACCTATATATGGGAAAATTGAACAAAAGGAAGTTGTTGAAGAAAAAACAACAATAAGAATTGATGGTGAAGAATTGCTTTAGGATGAGTATGTGGTTAAGGGATGTTTAAAATCATTTATCTTTCATTTGTGACACATCTTTGATACACAACCAATTCAAGCAATTAGGCCCATCCAAGATTTTTTGATGAGCGTTATCGCTTGAATCGATATATCCTACATTCATTTATATACTTGAGTTCTTTGTTTTTCTTTTTATGAAACCCCCTGATTCCTCATCATTCATAGGTCTTTGCAAAAGTAATGGCCCAAATATCTTTTTTTTTTCATGATTTTGAGGGACCACTGATTCAAACGATTAGGCCCATCCAAGATCTTCCAATGAGTGTAGTTGCTTAAATTGTTTGTGTTGTTTTTTTCTTATGCAAATTCCTTTTCCTTCATGATTCCTTTTCCCTATCACATGTAGAATCTTATTATTGTTGCTTTTTTTGTAGATATTTGTTGATATATTTAGGTAGTGATGTGTGTGAACACACTAGGACCGCCGGGGCACTTTTTTCCCTCTTTAGGAGGTTTTTTTCCCTCGGCTTGTATATACGCCTATTGCCCTAATGGGCTACTTATCTTTGTACATTGTCTAGTAATACATTCAGTATTGTGTGTTATGCTCCAAGCTTCTTCTTCTTCCTTGTGCTGTTCGCGTGCTCCCGCAGACATCTAACTCCAACAATTGGTATCAGAGCAGGTCATCGCTTCATCTAGGGTGCCGTCAAAACTCCTCCGTTTGCAGTCTCAGTTCTGTACGAATTTTGGTGAGCATACTCAGGGTGTTTCAGAGATCAAAACACCTTTGCTCTATGGTGCGGAAATCATGATCTGAGCTCGTTTCGGCCTCCAAACGCACTATCACAACGCTTATGCAGGCTATTTCGTCTTTTTGTGCCAAAGGTATATACCAATTTCTGTTCGCCAGTTTAAGCGTCTCAAAGTTTGCTACAGGTCTAGCAGAACTCGTCTGGGCAGTTATGTTCAACTTTTTGAGATACAATCAACTTTCTGCATCAAGGTATTTTAGTCACCGACCATGGCTGAAAGTAGTGATGTATTCCGTATGTTGGCTGTTGAGGATAAGTTGGATGGTACCAACTACCCATTATGGGCTTATATGATGCGACATGTATTGGTTGCAAAAGGATTGTGGAACATTGTGCAGGGTGTTGAAAGACGTCCTCTTACACCTGTAACAATAGGTACTACGAATAGAGGTGTTGGAGCTGATGAAGATGGTGTGAAAGATGATATTCTGCAGATTCCTATTCGTGCTATTGTTTCTGCTGCACCTACTACAGAGCAAATTCGTTGGGATGGCAGAGATGCCCAAGCACAT
The DNA here is from genome assembly GCA_020310875.1 of Ceratopteris richardii. Lineage (NCBI taxonomy): Eukaryota > Viridiplantae > Streptophyta > Polypodiopsida > Polypodiales > Pteridaceae > Ceratopteris > Ceratopteris richardii. Next base: position 16,161,898 of record CM035415.1, on the reverse strand, counting down.
GCATTGATAGCTTTGTCTGTCAAACGTGCCATTATTCCTCACATTCGCTCGTGCAGAACAGCTAGGGATGCTTGGGATACACTTACCACATTGTACCAAGCTAGGAATGAGGCTCGTGTTGCTTACCTCCGAAAACAGTTGGAGAGTGAGCACATGAATGAAGGTGATTCTATGGAAAGTTTTCTAACGAAGATCAAAGATTTGAAGGAACAATTGATTTTTGCTGATGAGGTTATACCAGATAGCTCACTTGTGCAGACCGTTCTGAATGGTCTTCCTGATTCATATCAGAGTTTTGCTTCTACTCTTCGGTTGATGATGAAAGGCAATCTGAATGCCTTATCATATTAGGAGTTAGTATCTGTTCTGTTGCAGGAAGATCAGTCCAGGCAGAACAAGTCCATCATGCGTGTTGCAGATCAAGCTTTCCTGGCTAGTCAGAAGGGCAAAGGAAAATGGAGCTCTTCTACTAGTAAGCAGAAATTTGCAAATGCTGCACATTCGAAGAACGAGGATAAAGATGAGAAGAAATCAGAAAAGTAGAAATTGTTTTGCAAGTACTGTAAAGGGAATGATCATATCATAAAGAACTTTCCAAAACTGGCTGCAAAAGAGGCAAAGAAAAAGGAGGTTGGAATGGTTGTTGCAGAAGCCTCTACACCAAAAACAGAGTCTGCTAATCTTGTGTAGGAAGAAGAATGGGCATTTACTACTGTTTACAGTTTTGACCCATCTTCTCATGAGCAGTGCATGTCTGCAGTGGACTCAGATGTTTGGTATTTTGACAGTGGGGCGACCAAACATATTACCTCGCAGCACAGTTTCTTCTCTTCACTCGAGCCTGCCCCTACAAGGAATACTGTCACATGTGCCAACAACTCCTCTTATCCTGTTATGGGAGTTGGTAAGATCATTCTGACTACTGCTGATGGTAGTTCTTTCACCTTGTCAGATGCTTTATTTGTGCTAGGGATCAAGAAGAATCTGTTATCAGTTTCTGCATTAGCCAAGATTGGCTTGGTATTGAAATTTGTTGATGATAGATGTACAGTTCATGATCTGTCAAATGGCGATGTTATTATTGCTTTTGGCATTTTATGTCATGGGATGTATAAGCTCATAGATTATGAAAGATCTGTGAATGATTCGGCATGTGCAGTTCATGATTCTCAGGCTATGTCAGATGCAAAGCTTTGGCATGCACGCTTTGGTCATCTGAATTTTGCTAGTTTGCTATGCTTGCAAAAATCTGATATGGTGTCTTCTTTGCCCAAGCTTGAGGCACCTGGAAAACATGTATGTGAAGGCTGTATTTTGGGCAAAATGCAATGTTAATCCTTTCCAAAAGATGGTTCAGTTCGGGCTACGCAGAAATTGCAGCTTGTACATAGTGATGTCTATGGTCCTATGCAGACACCTTCTTTTGGAAACTATCTTTACTTCGTGACTTTCATTGATGATTTTTCCAGGCATGCATGGGTATATCCATTGAAGGCAAAGTCCGAAGTGTTTTTGTGCTTTAAAGAGTTTTTGGCTTTGGTTGAAAATCTGTCAGCATGTAAAATGGGCACCCTCCGTTCTGATCGAGGGGGGGAATATATGTCTTCTGATTTTAATGAATTTCTGGCAGAACGTGGGATAAAACACCAGTGTACAGTGCTGTATACACCTCAACAGAATGGAGTTGCTGAACAGAAGAACAGGTCACTCATGGAGATGGCGAGGTGTATGGTCAAGAGTCAGGCTTTACCACATAGTTTCTAGCTTGAGGCTGTCATGTGTGCAGCATATGTACTTAACAAGTGTCCCACTAAAGCGTTATAGTCTATCACTCCATATGAGGCTTGGCATGACCGCAAGCCATCTGTTGCTCATCTGCGTGTTTTTGGTTGTTTGGCATATGCATTAGTGCCTGAACAACATCGTAGAAAATTGGATGATAAGGCAGTAAAATGTATTTTTGTTGGATACAGTTCTGAAAGTAAAGGCTATCGATTGATCATCCATAGACTAAACACATTCTGGTTAGCCATGATGTTGTTTTTGTGGAAGATGCTATTCAGCCATTGCTTTCATGTACCAAGGAGACATCTGTTAGCTCCAAAGACATGTATGATACTTTGATGCCTCTTTTTACAGGTGGACAGTCTAGTGCTGGTCCTAATGAGGCAACTTCTCAGCCTTTGCAGGTTTCATATGATGATATGGATCATTCCATTTCTGATGCAGATTTACATGATGCACTTGTTGATGAGTGAGCTGATATTGAGCAGGCAAAAACTATGCCAAAATGGCTGGTGCAGACTTTGCGTGACAACAAATTAGATGCACCTTTGTCATATCGTACTCGTTCAGGCTCTCATAGTGCCTCCTTTGCATCAGATTGCTATGCTATGGCTGCGTCTAGTCTCTATGATGAGAATGAGCCTTTTTCTTTTGATGAAGCACAAAATTCAGAAAATTGGATGGCTGCTATGCAATCTGAATATGATGCTATAATGAAGAATGGTACATGGTCTTTATGTGACTTTCCTCCTGGCAAGAAGGCCATTGGCACTAAGTGGGTATACAAGCTGAAGCGTAAACCTGATGGTACAGTTGGCATGTATAAGGCTAGGCTTGTTGCAAAGGGTTATGCGCAGGAAAGAGGCATTGATTTTGATGAGACCTTTGCACCTACATGCCGTATGACTACTATTCGGAGCATTTGTGCACTTGCAGCCCATCATGGTTGGAATGTACATCAGTTGGACATTAAAATAGCATTTCTGAATGGTGACTTGCATGAAGAAGTGTATGTTTTTCAGTCCCGTGGCTTTGTGCAGAAAGGGCATGAAAACCAGGTGTGCAGGTTAAAGAAGGCATTATATGGTTTAAAGCAAGCACCACGTGCTTGGTATGAGAAGATACATGCCTATCTGATTGCACATGGTCTTGAGAACATTCGAACTGAAAGCACCTTATATGTTAAGCGTGCTAATGATGTGCTTCTGATCATTGTTGTCTATGTTGACGACATGCTGCTCACTGGTCCTATTGAAAAGCATATTGCTGATTTTAAGGCTGATTTGCATGCCTCATTTGAGATGTCTGATTTGGGGCATTTGCATCACTATTTGGGCATTCAATTTATGCAAGTTGATGGTGGGATGGCTTTGTGTCAAATGAAATATATTGACACATTATTGCAGTGTTTTGGCCTTGAAGATTGTAAGCCTATTGCTACTCCTATGGAGACAGGTTTACGATTGAGTCTTCATGATGCTGGAGATGCATTTGATGCTGTTCTCTATCAGCAGGCTGTTGGATGCTTGATTTATTTATGCATTACTGGGCCAGATATTCAGTTTGTTGTCTCACAGATGAGCAGGTTTATTCATTACCCAGGAGTCACACATTGGAAGGCGGTTAAGTGCATCTTTCACTACTTGAGTGGTATTCGGCTACTTGGGTTGTTTTATCCCAAGGGGGGATCACTACCGCCAGATTTGCATGGTTTTTCTGACTCAGATTGGGCTGGTTGCTATGACACTCGTGTGTCCACCAGTGGTTTCTGCTTCATGCTTGGTAGCTCATGTATATCTTGGTTGAGCAAGAAGCAGCCTACTATGGCCACTTCCAGTTGTGAGGCTGAGTATAGGGCAGCTTTCACAGCGACTGTTGAGTGTGTGTGGCTTAGATGCCTTATGGCTGATTTGGGTGTTGGCCAATCTTCTGCCACCATCATCTTCACTGACAGTCAGAGCGCATTGGCATTTGCAAGGAACCCTGTGTACCATGCTCGCACTAAGCACATTGAGGTGCATTATCACTATGTCAGGGAGAGGTTCTCTGCTGGGGAGATCAGCTTGGCATATGTGCCCACGCAGGAGAACATAGCAGACCTTTTCACGAAGGCTCTGCCTAGGGAGAAGTTTGAAGCTTTCCGCAAAGCTTTGGGCTTACTTCCTTTTGTGGAGTGATTTCCACATAGCTTGGCACCTCCTTATACATGAGTGCCAGCTCCTTGTTCATCGTATCACTCCCAGGGGGGATTTGTTGATATATTTAGGTAGTGATGTGTGTGAACACACTAGGACCGCCGGGGCACTTTTTTCCCTCTTTAGGAGGTTTTTTTCCCTCGGCTTGTATATACGCCTATTGCCCTAATGGGATACTTATCTTTGTACATTCTCTAGTAATACATTCAGTATTGTGTGTTGTGCTCCAAGCTTCTACTTCTTCCTTGTGCTGTTCGCGTGCTCCCGCAGACATCTAACTCCAACAATATTTATATCAAATGAAGAAAGTTTTCTTAGCAAAGGGAAGGGCACATTGAAAGCTTTAGACTCGAGATTCTTTCTTTGTTGAACATAAGCTTTGTAGAGGATTTTCCAAATTCAAGTTCATTCAAAACATAAGAAGAATAATGCGTTTTTACGTCATCAATTTTGTGGTTTCAAAAATTGTAAATACATCCATATGTAGTTTTTGGTAGGAGAAATACCAAAACATATTCCAAATCTTGTTTGATACCATCTTTGTACCTTCAAGTTCACATTAGAATGAGATGTCGGTTTTTTTGTATTTAATCGAGCTTTGTCTTGAAAGGGTTTTCCTCAAATTGATATTTTCAATCTATTGATAACTTTTGGCATGTGTTCCTTTGTATTTGTCTTCTAAAGAACTAACAAAAAATCTCTTTGAATGGATTAATTTTTTTAAATTATTTTCTTGTGCATCTGAAGAAGCTTGTTTTTGCTGCATAATGAGACTTTTCCATCCCCAGAGTGTCACATGTGGCAAGGCTTCCTTCTTCAACAAAGGACCATGCAAAAATAAGATATGCTGTAAAAACATAAAGATTAAGACCATGAGATGTTTTTTTGAAAAAGTAATATGCTGTAAATAATCTCTTTAAAGCTCACCAAGTAATAAGTTATGTCTTTGACACTCGAAGCCTTTTTGATGGTTCCTATAAGCTCTATGATTGCCCTTTTGAAATCAATCACATACATATCAGATATAACATGTTGCATATCTGCCTCATGATCTACAAAAATTCATCTATTTTATGTATTGCATGTAGTTGTTTGAAAACTCACACAACTTTGGAAAATATCCACATAAACCCTAATCACCATCTCTTATAAATCTAATAAAATCATGAAGATTATGAAAAGGTGGGTACCTTCTAATTTGAGGATTAGTTGGATAAGTAGCTTCATATATCCATATGTCAATGTACTTTTTTCCTTCTTTGCATAATGCTGCAGCTTCACACGATCGTAGAGTTGTTTGGAATACCTTTCTAGTTGTTGCATACTTATGAATCTGTACAATATTGGTATGGAACTTATGACATAGAGTCCTACTAGTTGAAAGTTCTCTGAAAGTGTTTGGATTGGGGCTCTACATGGAAAATGCATCTAGAATTATGAAAAATATAGAAGTTGGTTTGCTTTCGAGAGTAGAAAAAAAAAGTGGAACACGTCCTAAAAACAACATTATATAGGTCGAAGGACAAGAGGGAAAATTTCAAATTTTCAAACGTCCAATGGGCAAAAACTTTGAGGCATATCACTTTTCATGATTCTTAGATGAACTTTCTCTCTCTTCCAAAAATAATATATTCGTGGAAGATACATTTTAAATGAGCCTACACGGAATTTTCAAAGATGATTTGACAAGATTAATATAGATTAAGCACAACTAATTGAAATCCTTACACGGCCCATTTTTTTTCATCTTTCACCCTAAGGTTTCCATGCAAGAACCAAACACATAGAGGTTCATTACCACTTCATCAGGGAGAAGCTCATGGCAAAGGAGATTGACATTTCTTTTGTCCTGATTGAAAAGCAAGTAGCAGATATGATGACAAAGGCACTTGATGGAGTAAAGCTTTGCATATTTAAATCAATGGTACGTATTCAACCCATTGGAGAATGAAGACTGAAGCATACTTTAGCTTGAGGAGGAGTTTTTGGAACATCAAGCTTACACTATGTTTGAGGTGGATTTGATCGACACCAAAAAGCTATCGTTTGGATTATGTAAAAAGAATATTTGTTGGAGAGTTCTTTTACTTATGCTCATTTATTGCACTTTTTTGGGATCATTTACCATTGTAAAATCATAGAGCTTTACACATGTAAAACTACAAAAAGAGAGCTAAACTTCCATGAATTTGAGGTGGTTGAGTTGCAATCAATGAATCAATCAATCACCTAAAAGTAGATCAAACTAGGTCTTCACTTTTCCTAGATTTTAAGAAAGTGAATTGATACCCTCCAGTGACTAATCCGGCATTCATTTGAATTCAAAATCCACTTGTAGAAATGGTGAAACACTTCAAGAGTCTATATAAAGACTTCAAATCACTTGTACATTACATGGAAGCAATATACATACACGTGGCCATCATTGTCTTGCTCCTTCATTTTTCTGCATCATCTTCTTCAACAATAGTAAGCTTGCAAAGGTTGCTGCTCTCTCTACAAAGCAAATCAGATGACTGAGCACTCATTGGAAGGATATTAGTGACTAGTTTAGGTGTATAAATTTGCAAATAATTTGGTTTAGTATATTGGGAGAAATCTTAGTTTTTCTATCTCAAGGTCTATCTCTATGCATTCCTGAAAAGCAGGAGGTACCATTGTTGAGTGTCAGGTTCATTCCAAAAGCATACTTTGCTTATTTCTTGTACTCTTGTGCATTCTATACAATGAACCCTATGTGTATCACTCCTCCAAAAGTATTTTTTCCAATTGTAATCATGTTGTCTACTATGAGCATTCCAAGTTCATTCTCTCATCCAAAGATAGTAAGTTTTTTTGAGCTATTCAATACACAAACCTATTTGTTTTGTATCGACTCTTTCTCCTTGAGTCTCTAAAGTACATAGTGAATTTCATTACACTTATCGCATGCCTATAAGTTCTATTTGAGTCTCCATAAGGTTAAGGGCTGGTCTTGTGCCGGTTGGCTAGACCAAACTTCATCGCGTTGCAACTCACTTTTCTACCTCCTACAAGCTTCTCCAAGTCCTTTGATACAACAGGTGAAATAAGAATCATAGCAGGAATAGGAAATTGAAGATCGTCATCTTCTTTTTTTTAATAAAGGAAATTCGGCCTTAGCCTACTCTCTTGGACTTGAATTAATTAAAAGAAAAGTACAAGAGAAGCGGACTAGTGTCGACGGGATCCCCTGAATCCCACAGAGTGGGGGTAGGTTTTACAGAGTTTAGATGGCATTACACAGAAGGTAAATCAGCCTCTCATCACCAACATGTGGGGCCCACATGGGTTTAAGCTTGTTGTTGATCAAAAGGAGCACTAGATGATGCCTAAGGGGGTTTCTTACAATTAAGGAGGAACAATGATTTCTCAATCGACCACTCTTTGGGGGAGTCACCAAAGTAATGAGCACATCTTTCCTGCCAAAACTTCCATAGGACCTTCCCTCTGATGGTGTTCCAAAGAGATGTGAAGCAACCGATCGCTTCTCCCAACAAAGCTTGCTTCCAACTAATATGTCTCTGCAGTCTAATTTTCTTTTCGAGCCTTCATGGACGACCTTGCAAAGCTTACATGAAGTTATAGAGGAGGTTGATAAACCTCGCATCCCCATCGTGCAGAGCCCACTTGGTTTTATGCTTATTGTTGACTCTTTGTGATGTCTAAAGGGGGGCCTTTCTTACAGTTAGCAATTCTTTTGCCGAGAAGGAATAGGGACTTCTCGAGCGACCACTCCTTGGGGGTATTGCCAAAGTTGTGAGTGCATCTTTCCCACCAAATCTTCCATAGGATCTCTCCTTGATCGCATTCCTCAATGCCGTAGAGTAACCAATCGCTTCACCAATAAGGGCTTGCTTCCAATTGATTTGTTCTTGGAGTCCCAGAGACCAATTAACAACCCTCCATAACCGAAGAGATTTAGGGAAAGCGAAGAATAGGTGGCCAGTATCCTCTTTGCTATGGCAACATCACTTGCACTAGGGTGGAACACCATAGATCTTGTTAGCTTTTGCATTGGTCCATATTCCATGGTGTAAAATTTACCATAGGAGGACCAACTTTTTGTTTTCAATGAGAGGGTGCCAAATAGACATAAATTTCATATCTCAACGAAGTCGCATCCAGTTGAGACACCATTTCTTTTTGGGACTGATGTAAATGTCATTGTGAGCTTCAACATATGGAAGCTTGGAGAGGCAATTACCATTATACCATTTAAGGCCCATTAGGTCCGGAGCATCCTGTCCCATAAGTAGTTGGATTTTAAAGCAGTCCCAAGCATGGCGTCTACTCAATAAAACATTCCATTCCTCATACGTGACTGTAGCACTAGGGTCAAGGTCCTCAAAGTCCACCCATCTATTCGTGTAATGTTTCCAGAGGTGCTTCCATTGTTTGAATCCCATATTCCAGAGTCTCTTGGCACTTAAAACATTCCAAGGCTACACATTTCTCATGCCTTTGACTGGGAACCAAATAGAGTCATTTTGTCTTATACCTACAGCCCGCTTCCAATCTTCACTGATTCTGATGTGAGGTTTGAATCTGTTCCAACTCAACCACAAGGATCTTACCAGGATCAATCCTTTGGGTGAGATCAGAATCAGAGAGAATAAGAGGGTGAGGATGTCGAGGTTTTTCCATCCAGGGTAGTCCATCAGAGAAATCGTGTTCATGTTTCTGAAAATTAATGTGGCCCAAGAGGAATCTCTATTGCACCAGGTCATCTTTCATGTCCTCTACATCACCTTTAATAATTTTATCAATAATAATATTTGCAAGTGTACTAGAATGTTTTTCTACACCCTCCATAATATTCCATAATCCTTTTTCTACCAATACATGACACATGTGTGCCCACAATGTGTGATTAATACCATCCAACTTATCCTCAATGGACTGAAAGAACTTGGACAAGCTTGTAGAAGGTAGAAAAGTGCGTTTCGAAGCGACGAAGTTTGGTCAAGCCAACCGGCACAAGACCAGCCCTTGAGATTATGGAGACTCAAATAGACCTTATAGGCATGCTATAAGTGCAAAGAAATGCACTATGTACTTTGAATCATCAAGGAGAAGAAGTCAATACAAAACAGATAGGTTCACGGGTCCACTAGCTCAAAAAACTTACTATCTATGGAAGAGATAATGAACTTCAAATGCCCATAGCGACCAGCGTGATTACAATTAGAAAAATCCTTTTATGGGAGTGATACACATAGGGTTTAGTGTATGGAATGCACAAAACTATAAGAAATAAGCAAAATATGCTATAGGAATGAATGCGACATTCACGGGTGGTACTTCCTATTTTTCAGGAATACGTAGAGATTGGCCCCGAGACAAAAAAACTCAGATTTCTCCCAATCTACTGAACCAAATGCTTTGAAAATTTATAATCATAAACTAGACTAATATCTTTCCAATGCACCATCTTGCAATCAATTTGAAGCTCTGGAGAAAGAGAGCAGCCTCTGCAAGATTACTATTGGTGAAGAAGATGATGCAGAGAATTGAAGGAGCAAGACAATGATGGTCACAAGTGTATGTATATTGCTTCCATGTAATGTACAAGTGATTTCAAGTCTTTATATGGACTCTAGGAGTGTTCCACGACTTCTACAAGTGGATTTTGAATTCAAATGAAGGTGGGAATGGTTGTTGGAGGGAATCAATTCACTTTCCTACAATCTAGGAAAAGTGAAGATCTAGTTTGATCTACTTTTCGGTGGTTGATTTCTTGATTGAATACAACTTCAACCACAAAGTCGTGGGATTTGGGCTTTATCTTTCTACTTTTACATGTGTAAAGCTCAAGGCTTTTACAATCATAAATGAACCATAAAAAATTTCTTAAAAAAATACAATAAATGAGCATAAGAAAAAGAACTCTCCAACGGATATTGTTTCGATGCGATAGCCTTTGATGTAGATCAAATCCACCTCAAGCATAGTGTAAGCTTGATGTTCCAACAGCTCCCCCTCAAGCTAAAGTATGCTTGAGTCTTCATTCTCTGATAGGTTGAATACCTGCCATAGCTTTGAATCTACAAAGCTTTATTCCATCAAGTGCCTTCGTCATCATATCTGCTACTTTCTTTTCAATAGGAACAAAAGAAATGTCAATCTCCTTTGCCATGAGCTTTTCCCTGATGAAGTGGTAATGGACTTCTATGTGCTTTGTTCTCACATGGAAAATAGGATTTGCTGCTAGATGCATGGAACTTACATTATCTCCAAATATGTGAGGTTTGAAACTCACAAGTCCCAAATCTGTATACAATGCTTTTAACCATATTGCCTCTTGAGTTGCTATGGTCAAGCCTCTGTACTCTGCTTAAGTTGAGGATAAAGCAACTGTTGGTTGCTTCTTGGAACTCCATGACACTGGCTTCGAACCTGCAAATGCTAAGTAACCAGGTGTACTTTTTCTATCATCCTTAGCTCCGGCCCAATCTGCATCTGATTAGATTTTGATATCGAATTCTGAAGAGTAAGGATAGAATATACCTTCGTTGATTGTACCTTTGAGATACTTAAGTACTCTCTTAGTCGCATCCATGTGTGGTCTTCTCGGTGAGTGCATGAATTGACTAAGCACTCCCACACTATATGAGATGTCTGCCCTTGTATGAGTAGCATATATCAAGCTACCTACCAAGCTTTGATACTCTTTAATGTCTTCAGTTTTCTCACCTTCATAAACACTTAGTTTATGATTCATCTCCAAAGGTGTACCTGTACCTGTAGGTTTAGTGTTCTCCATTTTGAACTTGAGAAGAAGATCCTGAATGTATCTTCTCTGAGTCAAATACATTCCTTCATCTGTATATATCACCTGCATACCTAGGAAATATGTGAGCTCACCTAGGTCACTGATTTTGAACTCCTCTTGCATGTGTCTCTTGATCCTTTGAACGCCATTTAGATCATCACCTATCACAATAATATCATCTACATATACACATAGATAGATAACCTCATTGTGATCCCTTTTGATGAATAGAGAAGAATCTGAGTTACTAGCTTTGAACCCTTGATCTTGAAGATATGTAACCAACTTGTAATTCCAAGCTCTTGGAGCTTGTTTCAATCCATACAATGCTTTCTTAAGTTTGCAAACATAAGATGGATGATTAGGGTTTTCAAAACCTGGTGGTTGTGACATGTATACCTCTTCACTTATCCAACCATTTAAGAATGCATTTTTCACATCAAGTTGGAGGAGTCTCCAATTCCTTGCAGCAGCTACACTTATCAATGTCCTGATTGTAGTCATCTTTGCAACCGATGAGAATGTTTCCTCATAGTCTATACCATGAGTTTGTGAGCATCCTTTGGCAACTAATCTTGCCTTGTACCTGCAAACTGATCCATCTGAATTCCTTTTAACTTTATATACCCATCTGCAACCAATCACCTTTTGATTCGGCGACATTGGAACCAAATCCCAAGTGTCCATCTCCTTCAATGCATCTATCTCTTCGTTCATGGCCTTTTCCCAATTAGGGTTTTCCTTTGCCTCTTCATAGGTTGAGGGTTCCTCTGAAATAGAGTCTTTTGCCAAGTAGATTGAATGCTTTGTAACAAATGTGGAATCATATCCATACCTTTCTGGTTGTTTCTTCTCTCTCGCTGATCTTCTAGGTGCTTGTTTTGAGCATTCTCCAACCTCTTGCATCTTTGCTTTGTCTCTTGACTTCCATAGCTTGTAGTCCTTTTCTCTTTCATCTTGGTCATCATCTGTATCACTTCTTGGATCCTAGAACTATGTATCATGCTTGCTTCCTAATTGATGAGAGTCAGACTCAAGATCATATGGTAGTGTTACCTTTTGTCTATCTTCATCATACCAAGACCTGTGTTCTTCAAACACATCTCTACTAGTAGTGAATTGCTTGGTTGAAGGATTGAAGAACTTGTAACCCATATGAGTTGAATCATATCCAATAAACACTACCTTTGTTGCCCTTTCATCTAGCTTACCTCTTATTTGTGATGGTACATGAACATAAGCTAAACAACCAAAAACCTTGCAATGTGCAAGACTAGGTTTTCTTCCATGCCATGCTTCATAAGGAGTCATACCTTGAAGTGATTTGGATGGTAGTCTATTGACAAGGTACACAGCAGTTGAAATAGCTTCTGCCCATAGATAATGTGGCAACTTCTTCTCTTCAAGCATTGTTCGGGCTGATCCAACCAATTTCTTGTTTCTCCTCTCTACAAATCCATTTAGTTGAGGAGAGTACTTGATAGTCAGTTCCCTTTTGATACCTTTGTCCTGCAAGAACTCATCAAACTCTTTGGAGAAGTATTCTCCCCCTCCATCAGATCTTAGCTTCTTTAGTGATCTACCTGTATGATTCTCCACATGTGCAAGATACTTCTTGAAGCAATCAAACACTTCATTCTTACTCTTGATAAAGTATAGAACAATCCATCTACTATGGTCATCAATATATGAGACATAATACCTTGATCCTGCCAATGAAGGTTCTTGACTTGGTCCCCATACATCTGTATGTACTAAGTCCAATAAGTTGTTGTGGATGTAGCCTTTGTGGTTGAATGGTTGTCTTTGTGCCTTCCCAATCTGACATGCATCACACCTGTTGATCATGTGTTGCTTTGATATGTTCGGCAGTCCTAGAACACTTTGATCCCTCCATATATCCTTCAAGGTTCTTTCATTCACATGAGCAAGTCTCTTATGCCACACTTCAAGCTCACTTAGGGTTTGAGACCCAAAGTTGAATAGAGCTATGTTCCTTGTTTCTCCTACTTGAAAAGTAAAGAGCCTACCATGCTTCTCACCTCTAGATCTTCTTGAAGACTTGACATGGATCTTCCACAAAAGCTCCATGTTGGGTGAACCTAACTTGCAAGCCTTTTTCAACTATTTGGCCTACACTTATTAGGTTTTTAGTGATAGTGGGTACATAGAGAACTTTACTCAGAATGTTTGTCTTGCCATTGGAAGCTTTGACATTACCAATCTTCTCCACATTGTGCTTCGTGTCATCCCCTGTTTGCACTTCATGTCTATGCTTTGGACTTTCCAAATCAGATAGAAGAGAAATGTTGCCTGCAACATGATTCGAACATCCTGAATCTATGTAGAACAAATGTTCATCGTCTTTACCTTCTTTGTGGCTTAGATTCATAAGAAGCAATGAGTCTTCATGTGGTTGATCTTCTTAATAATTGTTGTAGTCCCGTCTATTATAGCTTCTATTGTTATTTTTGAGGTTGTGTCCACCTCTGCCTCTATTGTTGCCATATCCACCTTTTCCACTTCCTTTCTGGGTCTTCCCATTGAACCAGCAATTATGAGTGGTGTGGTTGGCCTTATCGCATATGGCACAAGGTTGAAGATTCTAACCTTTGGCTTTGTATTGCTTTGGTCCTTTCTTCTTCCCTTTCCACTTGCTCTTGCTTGAGAAGTTGGCTTGGGAAGTCTCTTCTTCATCTTCTTCCTTCTTCTTGCCTTTCTGCTTCTTATCCTTCTTATCTGTATATAGAGCACTAGTTGAATTACCATGATAAGAGTTACCTTCCTTTATGCTATTGTTGGCTTCTTGATTGAAGAGTTGTCCAAGAAAGATGTTGAAGTCTGGAGTTTGCACATCCATGATGAGATCATAGGCCGTCGTGAAGGATTGCCATTGCTTATCACTTTGAATGCCATTGAGAATTTGCCTCATGATGAACTCTTCTTCAATCAACTCTCCAATGGATGCTAACTGATCCGCAACCTCCTTGACCTTGGTAACAAACTCTGTGATGGTTTGTTTAGGTATCTTCTTCATTTAGTTGAACTCATTCCAAAGATGATTCTTTCTTGCTTTGGTACTAGCAGAAAAGAAAGTCTCGAGGGCATCCCAAGTCCCTTGAGATGACTTGCATCCTCTAATATGTGGTAATAGAAAGTCAGAGATAGAGTTTAGTATGTACGACCTTGCTTGAGCATCCCTTGCGCCCCAAAGTGTGAGCTTATCTATCTCCTCTTGTGTAGCTCCTCCTTTGGATCTTGGAATAGGCATAGCTTCATCACCTGCTACAATTCCATAAAGATTTCTACCTTGCAAATAGGCCTCCATTCTGATTTGCCAAGCCGCATAGTTGTGTCGATCAAGCTTCTCGATCATTGAGGGAAAGCCGTCACTCATCTTGATCTAGCTCTGACACCACTAAAAGAACTTGGGAAAGCTTGTAGAAGGTAGAAAAGTGCGTTTCGAAGCGATGAAGTTTGGTGAAGCCAACCGGCACAAGACCAGCCCTTGAGCTTACGGAGACTCAAATAGACCTTATATGCATGCTATAAGTGCAAAGAAATGCACTATGTACTTTGGATCATCAAGGAGAATGAGTCGATACAAAACAGATAGGTTCGTGGGTCGACTAGCTCAAAAAACTTACTATCTATGGAAGAGACAATGAACTTCAAATGCCCATAGCGACCAACGTGATTACAATTAGAAAAAATCCTTTTATGGGAGTGATACAAATAAGGTTGAGTGTATGTAATGCACAAAAGTATAAGAAATAAGCAAAATATGCTATAGGAATGAATGCGACATTCACCGGTTGTACTTCCTATTTTTTAGGAATACGTAGAGATTGACCCTGAGACAGAAAAACTCAGATTTCTCCCAATCTACTAAACCCAATGTTTTGAAAATTTATAATCATAAAGTAGATACTAATACCTTTCCAATGCGACATCTTGCACTCAATTTGGAGCTCTGGAGAGAGAGCAACAACCTCTGCAAGATTACTGTTGGTGAAGAAGATGATGCAGAGAATTGAAGGTGCAAGACAATGATGGTCACAATGTATGTATATTGCTTTCATGTAATGTACAAGTGATTTCAAGTCTTTATATAGACTCTAGGAGTGTTCCACAACTTCTACAAGTGGATTTTGAATTCAAATGAAGGTGGGAATGGTTGTTGGAGGGAATCAATTCACTTTCCTACAATCTAGGAAAAGTGAAGATCTAGTTTGATCTACTTTTAGGTGATTGATTTCTTGATTGAATGCAACTTCAGCCACCACAAATTCGTGGGATTCGGGCTTTATCTTTCTACCTTTACATGTGTAAAGCTCAAGGCTTTTACAACGGTAAATGAACCATCAAAAATTTCTTAAAAGAATACAGTAAATGAGCATAAGAAAAAGAACTCTCCAACGGATATTCTTTCGACGTGATAGCCTTTGATGTAGATCAAATCCACCTCAAGCATAGTGTAAGCTTGATGTTCCAACATGGACAACATACCGGATACATCATTGCTTTTAGCCATGATCAGTGACTAAATACCTTGTTGCAAAAAAATGATTGTATCTCAAAAATTTGAACTGAAACACTTTTTCACATTAGGGGAAAAAGTGAACCTTGCATGGCCCTTGTAAGGATTCCTAATTTTTAGGGATTAAAAAGATAAATCCAAGAGATTAAGAGGTCATACCAAACCACTAGTGGTTTTCCCAAATAAAATAATGTCTATATATTCTTCTATTCCAATCCTCATTTGGGAGAATTAATGGCCCTTGGATGTTCCAAATCAATGGATAAGATTCAAATGGATGAGACACTAGAGAGAGAGTGTCTGACAACTCATGCGAGTTAGATAATCTCATGCAATCTTTGTAGAGCTTTGTCCCTTGAATCAAGTGAAATCGAATGGCGGTCCAAAAATGGGACTGATCTAAAATTTTGGAAGGAATTGAAACTTTGGAGGCATTCCAATCGGATGGTGCAGCACATTTGGGACTGAGCTTGAATTTGGAGCCATTTTGGATTGTGAGATGGCCTCTACATCTAATGGAGGAGATAGAAAGGTACTTTTGTATTCATGGGATCACTTTCAACCATTGGATCCTCAATAGATCCAAAGGAGAGGATTGTAGGCGCCCAAGATCAAGCTATTTTTTAATATAGCCATTAGATCAAGTCGCCAATCCAAGGGTGGAGGTTGATTTGCACCTTTTTCATCCATCTCTTCATCTTGGCCATTGAAGATGACTCAAATCTAATGGTCATGGTGCAAAGCCGCCTTGACTTTTGCAATTTAATATGAGCCTTAAGATCTTTAAGAGAATCCAAGGGATATAATTGATTTTCAAACTTTCCATAACCATTCACTGAATAAAATCCATGAATTTTAGGTGGTTTTGGCATATTTGACCATAGAAAACCAAGGGAACCCTATGCCTAGCCTATATGATCAAGGGATTAGACAGTGTCCACCACCCTCATCTCATTGGTCCATCACTCATCACTCCTTAAGCTAAAAGGCCCATAGAGGGTTCATTTTTTTCCCTACTGAAGTCTCTGCTAAATATGTGGTAGACTTCGAGGCACTTGTATTGGTGAAGTGAAACTTGTATATATGTTTGGCACAAAAGGATGAAATTGCATGCATAGTCACTATGATAGTGCATTTGGAGGATGAAACAAGCTCATATCAAAATTTTGACACCACAAAGCAAAGTAATTCTAAACTCCTAATTTTCTTGAGTCTATTCACCAATTTTCATGCGATTTTGAGACTGACTAGAGGGATGTTGACTGGCACCCTAGATGAAGTTGTGACTTGCTCTAGTACCAATTGTTGATGTTGGAGTTCTATGAAAGCATATGAATAACACAAGGAAGAAGAAGAACCTTGGAGCACAATACAATACAAAATGTATTACCAGTTGAATGTACGTAGATAAGTTATAGGCATATATACAAGGCAGGAGAAAAAAACTTTGTAACAAGGGAAAAAAGTGCCTTGATGGTCCTAAGTGTGTTCACATACACCATTAATCAAATATATGAATAGGATGGTTTTATGAATAGATTGATACATAAATGGATAGATACATAAATGAGCAAATGGATGAACAGAGACAAATATAAAAGAAAATAGATAAATAATGACATATATAGATAAGTAAATGGATACATAAATAGAAAGGATTGTTATAATATTGAAGTGAACCTATGTAACTATTATGAATGTAAGCTTCAAAAAATCAATCATTCATAATAGTTCATATACACTTCGTATGATATGTATGATTCTCGTCAGATGAATATATATAACTATTGTGAAAGTAAGAGTCAAAGAAACAGCCAATCACAATAGTTTTTATACACCCTATACTATGTATGATTATGCTTAGGTGACTATATGGGACTATTGTGAGAGTAAGAGTTAAAGAATGAGACAATCACAATAGTCCTTATACACTCCCTATACTATTGAGAAAGTAGGAATCAAGCTGATGATATTTCAAACAATCTCAATAGATCTAATTCTCATATCACTGTCCTATTGTGAGAGTAAGAATCGATGTAGCGGGTCAAACAATCATAGTAGTTGATTGTTTTTTAAATTCAATTTATCAAAGTGTACACGTAAAAATTTCTTTCTCAAGTTAGAACATGTATACTTAGGATGATTAAAAATCATACAATTACATGAACACAAATCACACATATAAGGGAGGCATATGCGAATTATAACATATGTATGATACATAATAAACATAAGAACATAATTTAAAGAAAATAGACTAAAATAACACAATACCTGAATGCTATGCTAGAGAAGTTAGCTCTATGATTTTGATAATAAACACGTGCTCAAATGAGCATTTTTTATCATATGAAAAAAAAATATTTTTTTTACTTTGAATAGGCTTTTTTATCAAAAGAGAATTTGATCGAAAGAGCTTTAGATAAAAAATGTATCGCTAGAAATAATAATAATTCTCATTTTTTATTTAGAAATATTTACAAATCCCCAAATAAATTGACTATATTTGATCATTTTTTATTATTCAATCGAAGATATAAGATAGCTTACAAGTCCCACTTTGTTTCTCATTGACAGTGGGTGAAAACCCAAGTTATCTCCTAGATTTTGTGGACCTTGGACTATAATCAAGAAGATTAGTGATGTCGCATACAAGTTACAATTGACAGATGATTATAAAGTTCAAGTAGCTTTTCATGTTAGCAAGTTGAGACCATACATTTCTCAAGATGAGAATTGTGTAGATGGTATTTTTGGTTTAATACATTTCAGAAGATGAGAATTATGTAGATGGTATTGTTGCTTTAAGAGATATAACATTTCAATCAGATGTTCATTTTAGAGTTCTCAATAAGCAGGAGTGGCAATTGCAAAATCGCTCTATACCAGAATATTTAGCATGGATCAACCATCCACTCAAAAATGTTACTTGGGAATCAGAAGCTCTAATTAGTCACCACTTTTCATCCTTGATCATCGATGAAGATGATCTTTAGAAGGGGGAGAGATTGTTAGATTTATTTAAACCACTATGGTCTACCATTGGTCTACCTGCATTGGTCAAGGATCCTAGAAAAATCAAGCACTAGAGCTTAGGGGAGCCAAGGCTCCAACACAAGACTTCGATGTTATTCCATCTCCTAAGAGTGGCCATATGAGGGATTTTTGGACTTAGGGAAGGCTCTAGATGTGTATAAGAGCAAAGTTTATTTAAGGTAGGTAGGAGACTGGCAGGTAACTAATAATGGAGTTTGCGATCTACAGAAGCACACAAATAACACAAGGAAGAAGAAGAAGCTTGGATCACAACACAACTCATAATGTATTACCAAGTGAATGTAAAAAGATAAGTTACCCATTATGGTTATAGGAGTATGTACAAGCCAAGGAAAAAAACCTCCTAAAGAGGGAAAAAAGTGCCCTGATAGTCCTAGTGTTTTCAAACACATCACTATTGAAATATATCAACAAATCTCCCTAGGAGTGATGAAGTGAATAAGGATTTGGCACTCATGTATAAGGAGATGGAAATCAATGTGGAAAGAAATCAATCCGCAAAAGGAAGTAAACCCAAAGATTTGCAAAAATCTTCAAACTTCTCCCTAGGCAAAGCCTTTGTGAAAAGTTTTGTAACATTATCCAGTGTAGACATATATGCCAAACTTATCTCTCCAATTGAGAACCTCACCTTAACATAATGATAGTGCATCTCAAAGTGGTTTATGCGAGCATGGAACACATGGTTCCTCACAACCTCCAATATGCTCTAAGTGTCAATGAAGATGGTGGTGGCAGAAGATTGACCAACAGCCAAATCAGCCAAAAGGCATCTAAGCTACACACACACACACACACTCAATAATCACTGTGAAAGTTTCCCTATACTCAGCCTCACAACAAGAAGTGGCCACAATAGAATGCTTCTTGATCAACCAAGACATGCATGAGCTACCAAACATGAAGCAAAAACCACTGGTGGACACATGAGTGTCATAGCAACTAGCCCATTTTGAGTAAAAAAGAGTATGTAAATCTCCACGGTAATAATCCTCTCTTCGGATAAAACATTTAAAGTACTTGGGTACCAATCTAATAGTGAAAGATATGCTTAACTTCCTACCAATGCTTGAAATCTGGGAAATGCATAAATATGCTCACCTAAGAGACAACAAGCTTAATAACAAGCTGAGTTATGAATAACTAAATCAAGCATCCAAGAACATGCTAATAGAGAACAACATCAAATACATCTCCAACATCATGAAGACTCAACCATAAACCTATTTCCATAAGAATGACAATAGGTTTGCAATCTTCAAGGCCAAAATATTGTATTAATATGTCAAGATATTTTGTTTGATCCAAAGTTATTCCCTCATCAACTTGCTTAAACTTAATGCCCAAATAATGAAGCAAATGCCCAAATTTATCATCTCAAAAGAGGCATGTAGATCACCCTTAAATTCAGCAATATGCTTCTCATTAGGTCCGTTGAGCACCACCTCATCAATGTATACTACGATGATCAGAAGTACATAATCGGCACACTTAACATATAAGGTGCTCTCACTTGCACCGCTCTCAAAACCATGTGCAATCAAGTAGGCATGTATCTTTTCCAAGCACATGATGCTTGCTTTAAAACATATGATGCCGTTTTCAACCTACACACTTTGTTTTGATGTCCTTTTTACACAAAACCACCGGGCTCAAATACATACACTTCTTCATGTAAGTCATCATTCAGAAATGTAGTTTTAATGTCCTATTGATATACACTCCAACGAAGATGATCTACAACTTCACAAATTATATGAATAGTGGTCATTGGGCATGTGGGAGCAAAGTTCTCATTAGAATCAAAGCCTAACCTTTGGAAACAAGCTTAGATTTATACCTATCAATTGTTCCATTAGGATTATGTTCCAACTTGTATACCCATTTAGTGCTAATGGCCTTCTTTCCTAGAGGAAAATCACATAATGATCAAGTACGATTCTTCATAATAGCGCCATATTCTAATTGCATAATAGCCATCCAATTGCCTGAGTTTTATGTTTCATCAAAAGAAATAGGCTCATTCTCATCACAAAGACTAGAGGTAGTCATTGCATAGCATTTGAGGTAAATAGCCGAGGAGAGCTTTTTGTTAATGTTGATATGGGAAGATACAGTTTTGAGAAGCATGGAAACCAACTTGATAAACCTAGGACCGTGATCGAGGTCCTTGGGTGATTGGAGAATAAAGTCCCATTCATGTCTATCATAAGTCTTATCAAAATCAATCTTTGAGGAAATGAATGTTTTGGAAAGATTTCTTCACGTAATCTAACCCCTCCCAAATATCAATGATGACTTCAAAGATGGATCTTCCTTTGATAAAGCCTTTATGAGATCTTTGGCTTTATTAATGAAAGGGAAAATTGTGCACGCTTCCTTGCAATGTTATAGATTTTGGGGAGATTTCTCTTTGAAGACATAAATTTATCTCCTCATAAAACCATTCCAGTAATTAGTGCCCTCATCACTGGAATGTGGGAAGCTTGGAATATTAAGAAAGAGGATTTTTCTTTTAACAAAGATGTTATTGCTCCAAAGAATTCTGTGTAACAAGAGTCCATCTCGATCTCGATTGGACACAATACCTTGAGTAGAGATTTCTTTTTTTTTGTTTTCAAAATGGAGGGTCAGCCGAGGCCTACTCCTCCAGGCTTTAACTTTGAAATTGCAACTGTACAAGGAAGGGCATAGTACCCATGGGACCCCCCTTATCCCACAAGAACAGGGGTTTACATAGATGAGTTAGAGTGCAGTCACATCTATCGAGTAGCAGGATAAACGGTGGCACATCAGCCACAATACAAAGTTTCCATGTAAGGGACATGTGAACATGGAGTAGAGATTTCATTTCAAGCTAAAATGTCAGAAGTGTTCTAAAGCTGGTTTCAAAGTTTGGACTGATGCCATTAATCTAAGAATGGTAGTCTTAACTACATTGCTCTAGGAAAGAGTGGGCTCTCTATTGGTTGTCAAGAAGAAGTCATTAAAATATATAAATTTAGTAGTCGTAACTACATTGCTCTAGGAAAGAGTGGGCTTTCTATTGGTTGTCAAGAAGAAGTCATTAAAATATATAAATTTATGTATGGAATCACATTATGGAGTCCTAAAATGTTCCATAAGATCTACCGCCATATAATTGATTTTTGACGGCCGCATTGCCCGTTTTGGTCATTTTAAACATTGAAATAAAGTGATAAATTTAAATATACTTTTAAAAATTACATAAAATATGTGAAATACAGGTAGTATGTCATGATCACCTTCCAAATTGAAGGGCATGATTGATCATCAAAATACAAGCTGGAGATTCTACGTCAAGACGTGAGGCACGATCCCCCCATCCAAACGCCATTACCCTCAAAATGCTGCTACATTCCATGGAGATCTACGTCTATTTTCGCAAGCTTGGAACCAACTGTCGTTTTCCTGGCTATCCTCTTCGCCTCCAGTGCTCCTTCGAGTCGCTCTCTTCGTAAAGATTTGGCCTTTTACAGCTGCCCCCAGCGGCCTCGAACGTCACGCCCAAACTCTACATCGCCAGCTCGCAGACCGCGGCCATGAATGATGAAACCCATGTGTTTACTACGGATCGCGTCACAGCGACGATTAATGAATGGCAAGAGGGCTGTTGTCTGTTCTTTCATGTGTTCCCCCCCCCCACGGCACAGGGCTCCTTTGACGTAGACCCAGCGTGGCAGAAGTTCTTGAGCTTGAACGCCAGCTCTCCCTTCGACATCGTGCACAGTGAAAGCGCTGCGCTTCCGGCAGTTAAGGCACAACTGGTAGGAGGTGGGGTCGTGGTATCCTGGCACGGTATTGCCTACGAGACGATTCAGTCGGACATCGTACAAAAAGTACTACGGCGAGAGGACGGCAAGACGCGGCCCGATGTCAAGCTGGAGGAGGCTCTATCGAATCGTACACACGCAGTTGTGGAGGAGATTGGGTGGTTCCACAGCCACGAGCACCACGTAGCCACCAGTGACTACGCAGGGGAAATGCTTGAGACCATCCACCAAATCCCGCATAATCGCATGCACATCATTGTGAATGGAGTGGATGAGCGGCGATTTCGACCCAACTACGCTGGGAGACGACGGTTCGGCCAACTTTATGGCCTTCCGAAGGAGGGGCTCGTTCTGGGAGCGGCGGGTCGTCTTGTGAAGGACAAAGGTTACGCGCTTCTCTTTCGTGCCTTTTCCCTGTTGCTTGTAGAGCAACCATCCGTCACGCTCGTCCTGGCAGGCGATGGTCCTTGGGGGAATCGGTTCCGCGAGTTACAATCTACAAACGTGATAGTTTTGGGAAGCTTAACAGCAGAGCAACTGGCGCTATTCTACAATACTATAGACGTTTTTGTCAACCCTACTCTGTGCGCTCAGGGACTGGACCATACTTTGGTGGAGGCGATGCTGAGCGGCACACCCGTACTCGCTACGCACTTCTCTAGCATCGTCCGTTCCTTGCTGGTTCCAGAGGACCAACTCGGCTACACCTTCGCTCCCAACGTTTCATCGCTGCTTGCGGCAATGCGCACTGCAGTGCTGGACGGCCGCGATGTGTTACGGCGTAAAGGCAGAGCCTGCTACGAACGGGCTTCCCTGTTGTTCACAGCCACCAAAATGGCTTGTGCGTACGAGAGACTCTTCATGTGCATTAGGAACACTACTTATTGCATGTATGATTAACTCCAATTGTGTTATTCTCCATTACTCAATTACTCCGAATATAGATTGATTCTAATTTTTTTTTAAAGAAGAAGTTTGGCGGAAGCTTAATCTCTTTTGTTTGAAAGTTTAATCTCTTTGTTTGAATTGATTTAAAGAACAACTCTACAAGTGAATCATGGGCATAATACTCATGGGACCTCTTGTATCCCATAAAGCAACGATGAGATTAAGCCTAATCTCCTTTACTTGATTTGATTGAAAAAACAACTCTACAAGTGAATGGACATAGTACTCATGGGACCTGTATCCCACAAAGCAAGGGTTAGACTACTTGAAGACAACACTAGGAAGGACGATCTCAAGGCATCTGGTTTATATATTGCTCAAAGTCATTACATTGGCCTTAGGCCCACACAACTTATCGTAGAGAAGGGTTGAACTCGTACCCCTGCCTCAAGAGATGGAAGACCCAACCACCCACACTAACACACGAGCACATTGATTCTAAATTTTAAAGGACATGATTGAGTATAGTTATTTTCTCTTTCAATGTCAACTTCCTTTATTCAAGCCTTTTCAACGGTTTCTCAAAGCAAACATGGTTTATATATGCGATGGTGCATCACCATCGTGATTGGCTCATGTCATCCCGACAAGACCAAACCATCACAACACGGTCATGCCATTACAACATTTTATGACCATCGTGATGGTCCAAGGCCATCACGACAACTCGGATCACCATCACGATGATTATCTTGACCTACACCATCATGATTGGTTCATACCATCATGACACTTCAAGGCCATTGTGCTTGGATCATCGCATCACGCCCAAAGCACACCATCGTGATGACCTCCCCCGATTAGACGATCACGTCGGGCATACACCATCGCGACGATTCACTTGAGCTTGACCATTGCAATTGGATCATGCCATAGTGACTACCTTAGACCATGGCAGTTAGACCACGCCATCGTGATGACTCACACAAGCTTTGATCATCACGATGAGACTATGCCATTGCATCGTGCTCATTGCATTCCATTGCTATGGTTCATGACCATCGTGATGACCCATAAGCTACATACCATCACGATGATCCCCCAACACGCCATCATGATGATACATTGAACCATGGCGATAAAATTTCACAACACGACACAGGATAAGACCATCGTGATGGTTCATCCCCATCGCAATTGTGTCATACCATCATGAGAGTTTGACTGAAATGCAATTTTAGGGTTTTTTTTTTAGCAAATATAAGGCCGAATTGGGTGATTTTTTAAGCAAAATGTGCATTATGAAGACCCTAGCATATGTTTGAAGAAGTGCGAACTCATCATCAACAAATGTCCAATCTAAACTTGATTTTTTTTTAGAGGCCTTTAAGAGCATCCAAGACAAGGCAAAGTGCAAGGCAAGGTAAAGCTTGGGAAGCGTGTCTTCCTGGGCGTAAGAGCAATCAACGAGGCATTAGACTTGAGGCTCGAAGAGCTCTCAACCCCCTCAGTCAATCGCTAGTTCAGGATAAGCACGAGTAGCATATTTGATTAATTAGGGTCACAATAGGAACAATTCAAGTACAAGAAGCATTAATCACTCAAGTTCAAGGGAAAATTAAGACATAAGGATGAAAATCCTAAAGGGAAAGAACTTTATTCCAATGGTGTGACAACCTAAACATGAAATGAAAGAATGATTCTTCACATACATAATTGGACAAGAAAAGAGATTGAAAAGGGTGAAAAACGAAGCAAGTAATTGAGAACAAAGGATTTGAGTGATGATTAATCACATCAAGTGCTTGAGGGAAATAAAATTCATGAACCTTAGATCAGGAAAGCACATACGAAGCGTTGATAGACGTAGTGTTAGGTCATCCAAAGCAAGTGTTAGAACCACAACACGATCTTGGTCTCAACAACTTAGTGGCTACCCTTATGATTTGAGCTCAGAAACAAGCAAGTAAGAAATGGATTATAGAATGGAGAGACCAAAAGGAGGTTTAGGGGTAGCATATTTAGGAAGACTTGAAGGACCCTACAAAACTCAATTAGAATACGTCTGAGCCAACCACTTAGGTTCTCGCATCTATGAGGATGATTTGAAAAGGTTGCTTGTTCAATTGAGAAACCATGACCAACCCATTGGATTGGAACATCTAGTGGTTAAATTTGAGAAGGATGCATACATAGACAAGGAGGTAACAATGTACATTATTTCTAATCAGCCTAACTACACTAATGAATTTGGGGTAGTAGTTCTCGAGGCACAAGTAGGGAACCAAGAACAAGAACCATTAGAGGGTGAATTTAGGACACAAAGAGGGAAATCGGTGTTTACATGAATGCTAAATCTAAAATGGATCCCTCAAGTTAACAAAAGTATTGAGTTATTTCTCAATAAGATATGGATATAGCATTATAGAGGATTAGGATGAAGCGGCCAAAGGAAATAGGAACAATAATAATCTATGAATTAAGGACTTTGAGATACCTTGAAAAGTAGTGTATTTAGACAACACATCAGAACGAGTATTTGTGGTGTCTTAACATGGGAGACATGCCTATACATGGAGGGGCGAATTGGTATTTCCCCCACCATGAGCTAATGTGGCCTTCAGCCACCAAGGAGTAGGGATGTCCATGTCTCATGGTTCCCAAAGAGAAAAAAGCAAGGAGAGGCATGAAGTGAGCTTTACTCACAACCTAGGAAGAGACTGACTAGCATTGGAAATGGCCAGAATGGAGAGACCAAGAGAACCAAGACCACAAGGTGGTAGAGATGATTTTCCTCCACCTAGACCCCAAGAGCATCCAAGAATATTGAGGCCTACCTAGTTAGTGAAGTCGCAATCCCAACCCACGGCCCTAGTTAAGGTAGGCAAGACCATAGGGCCCTAAAGGACCATGTTTTAGGTGTCAAGGAGATCATTACATAAGAGAGTTTCCCCATCCTCTGATAGCATGACAACCTCAGTATTACAACATTCAAGGTTTTTGTTCCAAATGTTGTAAAGAGCATGTCATAAGAGAGTGCCCTAAGAATCTTGCTAATGCTGCTAAAGTAATGCTCATTAATGTGATAGGCATTTTGCACACTTCAAATGGATCCACACCAGCATATGTACCTATCCAAGCCATAATGCGAGCCTAGGCTTTGTTTCAAAATCAACAACCGAACCCTGATAAAATAGTTGAGAATAACAAAGTTAGAGAGTTTAGTGGAAGAAAAAATAGATCTTGGAAGGATGCATGAGAAAGAATTAAGAGGAAATGGAGTAAGAAAATAAGTGAACTAGAAGGAAGTTTAAAAGAGACCAGAGCCAAAATCTCAGAATTGGCTTCACAAGAGTCGAATCAAGAGAACCCAACCTCAAAAATAGGATCAATGCTAGCTGAACCCAAACCAGAGAACTTGGATATGATGTTCTGAGCATACCAATCGAGATTAAGAGGGCCCTAGGTGGAAGAATTAAGCAAGAATTACCCCATGGAAGACTTAGAAATAGAGAGAACTAAGCTCTACATGAAGATGGTAGAATTGGCTCAGTCTATGTTTGACGCCTCTCAATATGTCAACTAGAGTAACATAGCAAAACCAGAGCTACACTTTCAAGGACTATTAGAGAGACTAGAACACTTCATCCATAAGTACACATAGGGATTCTTGAGGGAAATCCAACAAGAGAAATGGAAGTTAGAGCAAGAAATCAATCCATTGATTCAAGAGATAGATGATTTACAGGAACAATTTCCCCAAGATATACCCTCTATATATGATGAACTAGAGGAGGAGCAAACTGGAGAACAAAAAGATTTCCAATCTAATCCTTTACAAGAATTACCGCGGTTCACTAGACCTTGGGAAGCTAAGTCTATTAATTTGAGAGCACCCACCATACTAGTCAGGAATGAGAAGTCAGTAATTCCTAGGAACACAGATGCAATAAAGAACACTAAAGTGCAGTGTCACCTCACTTTAGAAGAATTACTGAAAATTAAACCCGAGTTGCGGAAGCATGTAGCAAATCAGTTACTAGAGATAGCTACTACTCACTTTTAGGAAGGTTCACATAAGAGAGTGCCAGAAACACCTATTGAAAGTATTGGAGACATGAGTCAGGGAGAGGAAGGTAATACTTATCTTCGAATAACCTACCAAGGCTACATCATAAAGGCAAAATATCAAGAAAGACAAATAAATCTTTCATCCACGTGTTTAGCACTTTGGCCCTAACAGAGTCAGTAAGCCCTTTCATATTGAGGGAGACCAGTTTGATTACATCCATAAGTGAAAGAAAAGCAGTTTTGAAAACAATCTTGTTACTTTTATAACAGTTCCATTCATCGATACTCAGAAAATCCATAACACTAGTATTCTAAAGGTCTTTTCCTTTGGAAAAGTTCAAATGATTGAGAACAAAAAATTGCTAAAAAACCACACCAAAGATGATAATTATAGCAATCATAATGAAATTAGACAAAAAAGTAATCATTTCCTAAATTTATTTGTTGGCTTAGACATAGAAACTTAAGCCCTAACAACTCTTTTCTTTTAGCTTTAGGGCTTTTTATCTCACCATGTCTCCTAAGCGATAATTTTGTAAATAAAGCAGTTTTCTGTAAATGCATGCTTTTTGAAGCGTCACCCTCATGTATCTTCTATTCATGATGTAATGAGAAATACCTATAAATACACATACTTTGATATACTTGTGCATCAGAGTTTGGGGCGAGATTGTACCAAATCTAGTGTCAAGTGAAGGCACAAGTGCATGAGTGAAAGCACACAAGCATGCACACACATACACACACACGCGCACATTGTAAGAGCAAAGAGAGGAACAATGGAAATCTTCTATTACAAAGAACTCTCTCTTACAAGGATTCAAAGTCTAACAAGACAACTCTCTAACCAGCCAACCTTAAAAATGAGCTCTCTAGCTGTTTTTATAGTTTTTTGACTAGTTTTGGGCCTGTCCAGACCTAGTGTCTTTCCAAGTTAAAAATTAGGTTCCAGGGTTTATTTGAGATCTCAAACAGATCCATAATGTGGCCCTATGCATGCATACTTGGGGGATGCATTGGAAGAAGTATGGTGCAAGAACTAGAGTTCTT
Organism: Ceratopteris richardii; assembly: GCA_020310875.1. NCBI lineage: Eukaryota > Viridiplantae > Streptophyta > Polypodiopsida > Polypodiales > Pteridaceae > Ceratopteris > Ceratopteris richardii. The sequence continues at coordinate 16,133,725 of CM035415.1, read as the reverse complement.
GAGCTAAGCACTCAAGGGTGTGCTGACAAAGAGGTTTTCTAATCTATCAATGTTGTTGTGATACCCGTTATTGTTTTCATTTTATCCTAGACTATATGAATTCCCTCTTTAGATGTGACTCTTCCCAGGTAAACAAGTTTGTCCTTGGCAAAGAAACACTTACTCCTCTTTCCATACAAGTTGTGTTCTCTAAGTCTTTGCAAAGTTTTCTTGAGATTTACGACATGCTCACCATCATCTTTAGAGTATACAAATATATCATCAAGAAATACTAAGATGAACCAATATAAATATTCATGAAAAATATTATTCATCAAACACATGAATGTGGTAGGAGCGTTTGCCAATCCAAAAGGTGGAACTATAAACTCATATTGTCCATAGCGTGTCTGAAAACCTTCCTTGGTATGTCATCGGGTTTTATCCTAATTTGGTGATATACAAATCTTCAATCAACCTTAGTGAAGAAAATCACTCCACTTAATTGACCTAATAAGTCATCTATGTGATGGAGTGGGTACTTATTTTAATGGTTCTCTTATTCAACCCTCTATAGTTAATGCATAGTCTATAAGAGCCGTCTTTCCTCTTTTGAAATAAAACAGGTGATTCCAAGGTGAAACACTCGTTCTTATTAATCCTTTCTTCAAAACATCATTTAATTGAATATTAAGCTCCTTTAATTAATCGATGTTAAACTTATAGGATGCTCCCCTTGGATACAGGTCCATGGAGTGGTCAATTTACCTAAGTGAAGGTATACAAGAAAGGCCTTCTAAAAATACTTATGTATATTCTTTCAAAAGATTTTCTTAATAATTTGGAAGCTTTGTCTCATTGTCTCCCCCATGCAAATTAATCACATACACAACCAATGTTTTGCAACCATCATCTATACCTCTAATTATATGCATGGTAGAGATGACAGTAGGCTTCAGATTATGTGCATCACCTAGGATGTTGATAGATTCACCTTCTAGCCTTAAAGTGGATATTCTTTGTTCACAATCAATTATTGCAAAATCTTGAATGAACAAGCCCATACCTAGAATTGCATCACTCTATTTCATTTCAATCACATGGAAACTTCTAGAAAAACAACTAACAAAAAAGGTAAATGCAAGATTTTCAATGTATCCTTTTGTATAGTGCAGTCATTTATTGGCCATCTACACAGGTCTTGATATTTTCATATTTAAGGTTATTGTTAAAGTCTATACCAATTTCAAATATAGGAAACAATGCATACTACCTTAATGGATAAAAAATCTAACTTTATGCATAGAAATCATACCCAAAATGGTAATTATAAAAGCCCTTCAAAAAGAACTACTCACCATGACATATAAAATAGAACTAGATCACTTACCTCCATCATCTGCTTTGTCAATCGTTGTACCTTCATCAATGATGTTTATTGCCTTTGCATGTGTAGGACAAAATATTTCCTTGTTTGAGCATTCATATGTTTGATGCCTATTTTCCACGACAAAAGCACAAACTGAGTATTTTTGCTTGCTTTATAAAATTAGGGTCTTGTTGTCAATGAATGCATTGATGCCTTGTTTGAGTTTCCACCTAAGCAAGATTCTTACCTTGATTATTAAAAGATGAATTCTTCTTTGAGTTGTTCATGTTTGCTATAGCATGCCTCTATGGTTTATGTGTTGTGGCAATGAATCTAGTTCTATTCACCTTGTGCATATGTAGCTTCTCCATCTTCTCCAAAGTCTTGGCCATCGTTACAACATCCAAGGAATCAACACATCTAGAGCCCTTCACTTGATAACAAAGCTCCTCCGAAAGCCCGTCGATAAACTTGCTCTTCAAAGCATCCTCTCTAACAGATGTCAAAACTTGTCTTTATACTCAATAACAAACAAGTTGTGCTTTTAACTCTCATATTTTTTAAAAAATAAAGAACTCCATCTTCTTCTCCATATGGTATTGTGAAGAGCACTAACATTTTTGTGCTTGCTCCTTGAATTCCTTCCATAGAGCCGGTCTTGAATACATCTACATCTACATATAGGACATCCACCATACCTTTATGATGCCACACAGCTATAGGATACTAACCTTTGCCTTGGACTCCTCACTCAATTATCAAAGATCAAAGAAATCCTCTAGGTCTTTGGTCGAAGACTCTAGATCCTCGTTGCTCTTCTTCTCATCATCAAACTTTTTCAATTTGGCATTCTTGAAGACTTGGTTGAGGGAAACCTCACCAGCCTCCATATCTTCATGATTGTGTTTATATTTTACTCTAGGCACGCCACATGTTCTTGCACCTTCATCCGATTCATTCTTTAGGTCCACAAATAATTTTTTGGTCCCTTTGGTTGCTTTGCATCTCATTCTTTTTGTAATTATATAAGAAGCTTCTAAATAAGCTCCTCTTACTCAAGAACTTTTTGTGTCAAACCTTTCGTAGTTGTGGAGGATTGATTCTGCTTTGATAACACTTGTAGTGCTTCCACAACAGAAGCTATCCCCAATCACAAGCTTCCAATTACTTAAGAACACTAGAGGAGAGAAAAGAAACTTGTACAAGAGAAGAGGAAATATGATATAGCAGAATAGTCAAGATGTGATGCAGAGAAAGAGAAGATCTCATGTTATAGATTTCAATCAATTGGATACAATAGCTTTCCCAAGTAGCTTTGTGATGAAGCCTCTACCTCTTGACCACCTATCACTCTAGCACAATGATGAGTATCAATGTGAGGAGATCCACCTCATAATTGTCAAGCCAGGGAGACATGAGGGTGGTATGATGACCATGAGCAAATGAAAGTACAAGTGTGTGAGTGAGAAGAACACTAATATGGACACACATACACATGCACATACAAGATAAGGCAAAAAGATGGAGGAATGGAGTTTTTAATTATCAGAGATGAGTTTATAATGTGCTAAAAATTATTCACTCTCTAACCAACCAACCTAAAAAATGAGCCTTCTAGCTTTTTTTATAGTTTTCTTACTAGCATTGATCCTGTTCAAACCTAGTGTTTGACCTAGTTAAAAATTAGTTCCTAATCTAATTTGGGGGCTCAAATAAGCTCTAAAAATAATGAAAATTGATACAAGGGCACATTTAATATTCCTCAAGCTTGAGGAGTTCTCCATTTGGACAAAATGGATTTTGAGCTAAAAAAAAGATTTACAATGTAGTGTAGTGATAAAAATCACTATTTTTTATATGATTGACTTTTAAAAAAGAATGCTTGGCCTATTCGCTAGATCTGTGTTGGATTCCTTGTTGGCTCAGTACTCCTTGGCCTTCTCTCTACCCTTTCTCTCTTTGGCTCATTTGACTCATGCTACTTTGGTGTGAAAGTCAACTTGGGCCGCTTCCTTCGCTGCTAGTAGCCCCCTCTATCACGTCTGTCCTCCCTAATAAACCCTTGTGGTGGAGAGCGTGTGGTATAATATTGCACTACATCTAGAGCTACTTCATGTACCTTCATTTGGAGATCACATGATAGATTAGTCATGAGTTTATCCCAATTGAAAATTGTTGGAACCTCTAGATGGGGCATACACAACTGATCTGCATGCAGATCTTGTTCAACTGCAAAGAGCTGCAAGAGATGTGTGGTTCAAAGGATGAAGATTTCTTATTGGTATTCCCAAAATCTTGCTAAAAATATTTCCTCGAACATCTTCTTGTAGAAAGCGGGCATGTATTTTATTCGGGCATGCCATGTATATATAGTATTGATGGACGGGGTCTTGCTCATGTCGTATGCGAGGTTGAGGTTGCCTTCATTAAATCTTGATGTTGATATGTATGATGCTTTGACGTTTTTGTACGTTTTGGAAATCACTTTCATAAGTTCAAATATCTTCATGCACATTTATGCAATAACATCCGGTACATTCTTGAGCCTTTGTGACCAATGTCTTATGGTTAATACAATGTATGCAATTGTAGGGGGGCCCTTTTGGCATAAAGAAGTATGGACAGTTGATCCAATCTAAACAGCCCTTAGTAGTTCTTACCTTGAGAATGAATTTAGGCCATGGTGACCTACGAGGTATTGGAACATAGCATGGATTGTTCTTGATGTAATGTGGATATTTTGACAAGGTTCTCATCATTTTGGGGTAAGTTTTGTAGAAACCTTTCTTGTTAATTTGGTTGAAACACAGTTCCCTTCATAGTGCCCTTTGGGAGGTCATTCGGTTGGAAATCTGTTGTGAATCTTGATGCCTCCCTGATTATTCTTTTAACCTCTACATTGTAGTCAGTTAGAAGTACAAAGTGTGGAATATATTGCATCTCTAAGGTGGTGATCAAGCGTCTATGGGACAATACTTGACCATATTGTGATTTAAGTACTATGTCTCCTAAGTTTTATAGATACTAGATCTATATTGTCACCTGATCATTGTGCATTTGCTCAATTTCTTCAACTTGTTTTACCCACTAAGGGAGTGATATTTCATGCGTCCACTTCTCTTCCTTAGTGACTATGCTTCTTGGGATTGATTGTGGTTCATAAACATATTCAAAGGTTTTCTCCACTATAATGTCTACGAATTCCTCGAGTTCAAGCTCCACCAATGGGGACAGGGTGGCTTGTATTCTAATAGTTGTGCTTGTATGTCCTTGATTTGTTTCTAAAGTGCCTCTTGTGTATTAGCTAGAAGTAGAATGTCTTCAAGCACCTAGGTGATGGTTGTGGTTAGGTGCTTTCATATCTCATTGAGCTCGTCTTCTAATCCAACATAAGATTCTAGGAAACTTGCATGCTCCTCTAATAAAATACTGGTGTTCTCAAAGGGCATCACATGAAAGCATGTGGGACTAATGCTAGCATGTAGTGTGCTTTCCATAGCAGCTTTGAGATTATCTTGTACTAGAGGCACTTGTTTTCTCCCAAGGTTGTGGCCATATGTCTTCGAAGAAGACCCATGTTTTTTGTAGCATAGCATTTCTATCGATGTGATGGTGCAGCATGACCTCCATATACTTAATGGCTTCTTCATCCATATTTTGCATTTAAAATCAAGCTCGTTATGGGCTTCTTGTAGTGTGTCATACTACTCTCATAAGGTGCAGTTTTCCTTTTCCAGCATGATTACTCTAGATTTTAACCATTCTGATTCCTCCATGAGGATGGTATTGCATTCTTCCAACTCTTGATATTTCTATCATAGCTATGTTGTGCACTGAATCATTGTGTCCAATCACTACAAGGAATATGGGGGAATACTCTCTCTCTCTCTATTGTAGGTCATTCAAGACGTTCACCAAGCATAAAACATGGCTAATTATTGTAAGTACAATATTCATTATTTGTATATCAATTAAATTGTTTTATTTTCATTAATAAACATAGTCACACTTACTCATTCATATGCAAATATACAGATATACATGAACATGCATGTTCACACATATACTCACACATGCACATACACACATATATACACACACATACATACACACATACACACATACACATACACATTCACATACATGCACATACACGCACATAAACTTACACAGACACACATACACATACACACATATTTGCATATGCACAAACATATCTATAAACACATAAAAGGACATGCATGCATGGATCATTGCATATACACATACACATTCACACATTGACACATACTTATACACATGCATATGCATTCACATGCATGCACATACACATGGATGTAAATAAAGATGCATGCACATGCACAACTCCTGAAATATATAGATTTCAATAGTTATCCCATTGATAAGAATGGGATTTACAAGTTCAAGTATGTTTTAGAATTAGCTTCTAACAAAGATGTATCAAAAAGAGTAGACACACATGAACTGCTTAGAGTATTCTCATATCTAACTCGATATGGTTTAAAGATATCCATGACAGATGGATTACGACCATATTGAAAACGATATGTATTCATTTGAGCTATCTGGATTAAATGAAGTGTTTACATTTGAGTTAAGTGAATTATGTAGAGTAAATGAAGTGCTATCATTTGAGTTATGTGGATTAAATGTTGTGGATTCATTTAACAAACATGAATTAAATCTTGTGGATTCATTTGAATTATGTGGAATAAACAAATTGTTTACATTTGAGTTAAGTGGATGAAATGAAGTGTAATCATTTGTATTAAGTGGAATAAATGTTGTGGCACCATTTGAGTTAAGTGGATGAAATGAAGCATAATCATTTGTATTAAGTCAAGTAAATGTTATGGTATCATTTGAGTTAAGTGGATGAAATAAAATATAATCATTTATAATATATGGATTAAATAATGTGGAGTAAATGAAGTGCTATCATTTGGGGGATGCGGATTAAATGTTGTGGATTCATTTAACATATGTGAATTAAATCTTGTGGATTCATTTGAATTATGTGGAATAAACGAAGTGTTTACATTTGAGTCAAGTGGAGGAAATGAAGTGCAATCATTTGTATTAAGTGGAGTAAATGTTGTGGTATCATCTGAGTTATGTGGATTAAATGTTGTGGATTCATTTAACATATGTGAATTAAATATTGTGGATTCATTTGAAATATGTGGATTCATTTGAATTCTCTTGAGATAAAATTAGTGTTTTTAATTTGAAGAAGTAAAACATGGCAAGAATGCCAAATGTGAATGATGATCTTGATCATATTGAATCTCAAAGGATTTTATCTGAGCAAAATGCTCAATTTGCACAATCAAGATTAGCATTTTTATTCCATCAAGATTTAAAGCCAGAGGGATTAGAAGGAGAAGCATTATCAATGAAAGAAGTAAAAAAGTTATGTCCAGATTATTTTGTTCATGATGTTCTCTTTCGGGTTACAGGAGGGGCAAAAGAAACAGCACCCTTAAAGCTTTCAAACTTACAACATAAAGGATTAGCAGAAATGCTACTTCGACGCTTTGTGCAAGTTGAGAGATCATTACCAAATAATAATCAAACAACATTATATTTCATTCAAAAGGTTTTTGTATAGATATTCTTCATCGACGTGTAGACTGGGATGATCGTCCGAAGAATGCAGGTATCGATTTTGGTCGTCCTGAAAATTGAGTAGAATTTCATAATCAAGGAAACGAAGGCCCTCTTCCTTGAAAGCGGCCCTACATTTTGCTATCTGAAGAACATAATCTTATACATGATTTGTCGCCACAAGTGGCAAAATTATACAATGAAGGATTATGAATTCCTGCATTATGAAGAACAATAGATGATCAACAAAAGAGGATTGATGATCTAGAAAATGAAGTGAAAATTTTACAACTTTCTATGGATGCTTATGAGAGCAAATATGGAAGACTCTCATAGGAATCATCACCTTTTGATCGATTTATTGCCAATGAGTTATTGAATCAAGAAAACACAGAGTAGGCAAGCTTTTTTTGTAATCAAAGACATGACTTGTATTCGATTTTGCAATTGAATATAATCATAGTATTCATAGTACATCATTTTCTTCATTTTGAATATCATCATCTATGACAGGTACCATGTCATCTATTTCTTCCATGTATGAACCATCATTATGATCTACATCTAAATCATGATCACTCCATGAATCATTTTTTAAACTTTCATGAGTTTGAAGTTCTCCAAAAGTTTGTTGTGCTACTGTAGGAGCTATCTTGGTTGGAGCATGTAACAAATGCATATTACAAAGCACATATACCAAATCATTAGCACATGATACACTTAAGCGATTTCTTCGTTTTGAAAATCATAGGCACTCCAATTACGTTCACAACTACCACTTGAAGCTGCTACTGAAAGCACTCTAATAGCTATATGTTGCAACTCCACTGCTTCATCTCCATACTCTTTCCACCAAGTAGGAGGTGGATGCTTTTGAATCGCTTCAATATGCCATAGATCTCCAAAAGATCCTTCTCGATTTGCATATGCTACTCTTTGGTGGAATGCATCTCATCCATCTGTACCTGAAAGTAATAATGGACATGTGGTTTTGAAGTTTGCCATGACTTCTTTGTTTGATGCTTGACCATTGAGTTGAAATGTTGGATCCAAAACGAATGTTGTTCCATGCAAATGAGTATGCATTTGCGTCCATCTCTTCTTTGCTAATGATATAATCTGTGTTTTCTCTCATAATGAAAATTGATTAAAGTCTTTTACTTTTTGAATAGCTTCAGACATAATCCAATAAACTTTTCCAATCACAAATTTATCAGTATCAACCATTTGTAAAAGTTCCACAAAAGTTTTAGTGATACCAACAATTTTTTCAAGATTACACCAAAACTTTTATGATTGTATTAGACACGTACATTTGGATGTTGCAACTCGATAAGAAGAATACTTCTCTAGCCATGCCTCCCATCTTCGATCACTAATCATTTCTACAAGAGCTAGCTTAACTTCTAATAATCCACTGAGCACAATGTAAGCAGTTGCAAATCGTGTGGCACAAAAAATCTGAAGTGCTTTATTGGGAGATTTTGATCGGAAGGGCGAATATGAAAACTGATGCTCTCTAATAAATTTGACCACATGATTTTCATCTAATAAGCTTTGTTTAATGAAAGACAATCTACGTATATCTTTCAATAATAAATTTAATGTATGAGCTACACATGGAACCCAAGTAATGCCTTCATACTTGTTTTGAATTGTAATTCCAGCACTTCGAAAATTAGAGGCATTATCTGTCACTATCACAGCCACATTCTTTGGACCACCCATGCATGATATAGCATGTTCATATACCTTTACAAGAAAATCCAATTCTCTTTAAGAGAAGTATCAACAGCTTCTAAAAACATGTTTCCTTTTGGACATATAACCATGAAGTTAATCAATTGTTTCTTTTGACAACTTTTCCATCCATCCAATGCTATTGTGCATCCATACATGGGTACATAATCAAGTATTGTTCGATTTAAAATAGCTTCAATACTTTTTTTCACTTTATCTACATACTTTGTTCGCATTTTGTTATAATCTGGCATGGTGAAACCTTTTCGTGTAGTTGACATCAAAGCATCTTTGAAAATGGGATTATGAATAACATTGAAAGGAATCACACATGCTAAGAATGCTTGAGTCCATTTAAGATGAAGCTTGAGACAATCTTGCTTTTCAAAAGCTACATGTATAGTACTTTGTGATTTATTACGGACAAAGTATTAGATCCACCATTTTTACTACATTCACCAACTCCACTCTTTTTTGATGCAGTTGGAGAAAATGGAGTACATGTATCTTGGTTATTCATAAAAATAGTTTGGGAGACTTGAGTAGAACTATCCTGATGATCCTCTACTGTCATCGATGCATCTACTCGTTTTTGCTCTACACTTGGGCTACTTTAAAAGTGTTGTGAACTACTCATGCTTTTGGATCTTTTTGATGTGATACCTTGAGGTTTACATTTATTTGAATAACTTGCAAAATGTACCCATATATCACTATCTGGATTAGAGCATCCTGCCACATTATTACCTGTACTAAAGAGATGCTCTTTTATTCGAGTTGCATTTCCTACATAACGATGCCCACAACATTTGCATTGTATTGTGGATACTGTTTTACCCTCTTGATGAACAATCACATATGACCATTCTTTTCCCTTTCCCATAGTGCTTGCAAATTGCTTTATGAAGACTATACCTACAAAGAAAACAATATAAATCAATATCAAATAAGATCTTTCGATCAATGTTGAGTCAAACAATTACCATAGATTATAATTCTCAATCATACACCCATATACAAATTACAATTACACATACTATTGTGAAGTAAAAATCATTGTTGAGTTAAACAATCACAATAGATTTTAATTCTCAATCATACACACATATACATTTACACATACATATACTTACACATACTATTGTGAAATGCGAATCAATATTGAGTCAAACAATCACAATATATTTTAAATTCCTGATCATATGCACATACACTTACACATACTATTGTGAAGTAAGAATCAATATTGAGTCAGACAATCACAATAGATTTTTCATTCACAATTATGCACTCATATCCATACACATACTCATACACATACATACATATACTATTATGAAGTGATTCTCTAAATTCCTAATCATATGCACATACACTTACACATACTATTGTGAAGTAAGAATCAATGTTGTATCAAACAATCACAATAGATTTTAAATTCCTAATCATATGCACAAATATTTACACAAACTATTGTGAAGTAAGAATCAATAGAGTCAAACAATCACAATAGATTTTTCATTCACAATTATACACTCATATGCATACACATACTCATACAAACACATACATATACTATTATGAAGTAAAAATCATTATTGAGTCAAACATAATCTACCTACATCTTTCAATGATAAATTTACTGTATCACAATAGATTTTAAATTCCTAATCATATGCACATACACTTACACATATCCTGGTGAAGTAAGAATCAATGTTGTATCAGACAATTACAATAGATTTTAAACTCCTAATCATATGCACATACATTTACACATACTATTGTGAAGTAAGAATCAATATTGAGTCAAACAATCACAATAGCTTAAATTATTTAATATTTATAGTGAAAAATTATACCTTGTTCTCTCTACGACACTTTAAGTTCGTAAAGAACAAAGTAGCTTTCATGAAAAATGAGTAAGAATCAATCATAATAGATCTTAAATTCACATATATATACTATTGTGAAGTAAGAATGAGTCAAACAATCACAATAGTTTCAATTATTTAATATGGCAAAAATTTATACCTTGTTCTCTCTACGACACTTTAAGTTTCTAAAGAACAAAGAAGCTTTTATGAAAAAATGAGTCTAATTCTATTGTTTTATAAGATATTATTTGATCGAAATATTTTTTGATCGAAAGCTTTTTGATATAAAAAACCTTCGATCAAAATATTATCGATCGAAAGTGTTTTTGATCGAAAAGAGTCAAATTCCCATGCAAAAACTATTCGAGCGTGTCCGAGTAAGCTGACGTGTCACCGAATAATTCGGTCGAATAATAAGAGCTTGCCGTAAAATTCCATAATTATTCATGAAAATGAATTGTCGAATGCAACCTAGGTTCAAAGTGTCTAGGCTTACCATAATTCCAACATCCTTTACTATCATTACCTGAATCGTTTCTTTGGAAATTTCTACGAACTCTTTGGCTTCCCCTGCCTCGAAACTGTCCTCTACCTCCTGCATGATTTTGTTGTTGACTTTGATCTTGGTTACTGTTTCCTCTTCCATTTCCAAAACCTCTACCTTTGCCTCTTCCTCTACTAGAGTAGAAAACCTGCTCAGAACTGGGTTGGGAGTTTGAATCCTCACCAAGATTCTTTTCTTCAATAATCAGCATGGACACCAAAACAACAAAATTTGGAATATTTTCCTTGGTCTGTATAAAAGTTCTGAACTGCTTATATGCAGCTCCTAAACCACGAAGGAACACTTCCACCTTATCCTCATCATCTACGTTCACGCCAATAGATGCAAGTGACTCACATATGCTTTTGATTTTTAGGGTGTAGTCACTTACCGACATTCCCTTCTTCTCTAATGTATGCAGCTCGTTCTTGAGTTGCAATTTTCATGCCTTTCTATTGGTCTCATACAATGTAACCAAACTGTTCCAAGCCTCTTTCGGAGTCTTGGCATCCTATATGTACCCAATCATGCTATCCTGTATGCTAACAGATAGCCAATACATTACCTTTCGTGTTGCTTGATTCCATTCCTCATATGCTCTTAACTGGTCTGTAGTCTGATTCCTCTCTCGTAATTGTGGAGCATTTTTGTTCCTTCGATGTACTTTCAGTAGTCTTTTCCCATCAGGAAATTCGTCATTCTGAATCTCCAAGCATGGAAGTTGTTCTTGTCTAGCTTATCGCTCATAAGGTGACTCATTCCATCTGTGTTTGCCATTTCTGTAGCAATTCACAACACTACAAGCAGCACTTCTGCCTGAACACTGTTGCACTATGACGTGACAGTTCGATCTTAGAAAAACACAGTTTTCGTGTATCAATAGTACACGAAATTTCTTGAAATTGTGGATCTAGAATATATGAGTGCTATCAAACATGGAACAAGTTACAGTTTCTAAAAATGACCTAGATTTTCTTTGGGCCCCACCTTGTGGGCTCGAAACCGAGGTCGAGATGGCTTCAAAACTTCAATCTGACAAAAACAATTGACACTAAAGGGATAACTCTCAAAAATCTGTTGAGGTCTTCTACCTTCATGCCGATTTTTGTAGCAAATGGAGGTCATTTGTGAATCACATTTTCCCCATGCCTTGCTATGTACTCTTCATCGTCACCTTCTCCACGAGCTCTCTACAACCATGCTGGCTCTAATACCATGTCATGAGGAAGGAGATAAGGAAGAGAGCTAACACACACACACTCTCTCACAATCAAAGAGAAGCGCACACTCATATTGAGGCAAGAAGAATGATCTTCTTCTTCTTCTTCTTCTTCTTCTTCTTCTTCTATTACATAAAAAGGAATGTACAAGAATGACCTAAAAAACAAGAATTCAACAAGTGCAATATATAAAGATCAATACATAAGGAGAAACCTAATGTCTGCGAATGAATGAGCTGGCAAGTAACAAATGTGCCATCACTCTCGGTAGATAAATCTAATAAATCTCAATGAAGTGTCCTTGACATATACTGGCGTGACCACTATACATGTCATAGAAACAAAAAACTGATACATGTCATTGTGGATCATCACATGTTGAGCTTGATATCTCAACAAGTGGTCCTCTAATCCATCCTACATATCTTCTTCTATCATATGTTTGTACGAGAGGATGATCACGAGTGGGCAATGGATAATCTTTAGGCATTTCAGTCTATAAACCAAGAGGTAGAGGATTTCAAGAAACCTCTGCTTGTGATTGATGAATAGCAAGTCCGTGACATGTACGAGGTATATTTTCATTATGAGTAGGAAAATCATCATCATCATCATTAAGTAAATATTTGTGTATATTAAGTACAATTTGATTTTGTATATGGTTTTCAAATAAGATAATGACATTAATTTATACAAACATTACATACCCAAGTGTTGGCATACAAGTCAGATGAAGAGCATATAGCGCAACGGAGGAGTCATGCACAATACGGCAACAAGGCCCAATCATTTTTTCCATGGACCATTTACAACTCAAGTGATTTTAATCACTACACAAACATTGTAAATTCCATTTTTGGTAGAATAGACTCCATTTTGTGCAAGCCGAGGAGTCCTTGAGCTTGAGGAGTATTAGAACTAGCTACATATCAATTTTCATAATTTTTAGACTCTGTTTGAGCCCTCAAATAGGCTCTAGAACCTAATTTTTAACTAGGCCGGACACTAGGTCTGGACAAGACCAAAGCTAGTTAGAAAACTATAAAAAGAGCTAGAGAGCTCATTTTTGAGGTTAGATTGTTTGTGAATTGAGCTTATGTAAGAGACTTTTTGACTAATGCAAAGAACTCCATTGTTCCTCTCCTTGTTCTTGCCTTGTGTGCGCGTGTGTGTGTATGTGTGTGCATGCTTGTGTGCTTCTCACTCACACACTTGTGCCTTCACTTGCTCGTAGTCTTCATACTAGTCCTCACGTCTCCACGGATTGACAATTATGAGGTGATTCTTCTCACGTTGGTACTCACCATTGTGTTAGAGTGACACCAAATTTGGCGCCGTTGCCGGGGAGAGAGCTTCGAGGACGAGCGTGTGATGGTAAGACGTCGAGTTGAGACATTGGAGTTATAGGTAATATCCTTCCTTTTCTTTATTTTTCTTCATTTTTTCCTTACTTTCGCATCACCATCATCACCATCATCATCCCCACCATCTCCCACCTCCATCTCCATCTCCGCAAAAAATTTCAGTTTTTTGGTCATATTACACTCCCCACCTCATTTCCCTCATTTCATTGTGAGAGAGAGCGAGAGAGAGCTTGCATGCTATCTGTTTTTGGTGTGTTTTTGAGCTTTTGTTGCAGGAACTAGCTATACCACCTTCTCCAGCAGTGTGCGCAGGTACGACAGACTCTGCACAGGTCCCGGGACGACGACCTCTGTCTGTCGCGACAGACAAAAAAACTTAATATTTTGTGAATGCGTGTTTGGCACGGTAACCTACACCATTAGAGCACTCCAAATCACTAGAAGTTTCTCAAAAACTTGCGTTTTTTCACTCTATCGCGACAGACACCGTCTATCGCGACAGACACCATCTATCGCGACAGACCAAATCACGACAGACGATAGACACCGTCTATCGCGACAGACAGAGACCCATGATAGACCCCGTCTATCGCGATAGATACCTGTCTATCGCGACAGACCGAAATTCCACGACAGATCTAGTCTATCGCAATAGACACCGTCTATCGCAACAGACCAAATCACGACAGACGACAGACACCGTCTATCGCGACAGACCACTCTATCGCGATAGACACCGTCTATCGCGACAGACCACTCTATCGCGACAGACACCGTCTATCACGACAGACCACTCTATCGCGACAGACACCGTCTATCGCGACAGACCACTCTATCGCGACAGACCACTCTATCGCGACAGACCACTCTATCGCGACAGACCACTCTATCGTGACAGACACCGTCTATCGCGACAGACACCGTCTATCGCGATAGACACCATCTATCGCGATAGACAGGCCCCCACGATAGTTTGTGTCTATCGCGACAGACACCGTCTATCGCGATAGACAGACATTTTCGGCAAAAATTAAGGGGTAAATTTTTTGGAAATTTAGGCTAAATTTTGGGCATATTTGCACTCTCAAATACTCACACACTTGCAAAGGCCTTAGAAAAATGCATTAAAACTCCTGAAAGGTTCTGTTTGTCTGTTTAACCCCCTAAACCCTGAACGGTTATAACTTTTTCATACGAAATCCATTTTTTGAGCTCTAGGGCTTGTCGGAAAGCTAGTGGCATATACTACACGCCCTCAACTATTTTTTATAAGAATAATGCGTTGATTTTCAGATAGGATATTTGGAAGTTGACACACTGAGGGGTAGGAACACCAAGGGAGCTCTAGAGGAAATTTTTAGCAATACAAAAGGGGGAACAAGGATCATTAAAAAAGTGTCTGAAATAAATTGTCCGTCAATTGAAGGATCAACTTGAAGCTAAACTTGGGATTCTTACAGGATCATGGAGAGCTCTTGGAGAAAGCAAAGTAAGTGCCAAGGAGAACAAGCTCCGGAACGTGCTTCCTGGGTAGACCAGCATCGCCAGGAGGAGCGACTTGAGGTTGGAACATCACTTAACCCCCTCAGTCTATTCTTAGCATAGGCTAAGTGCGAGTAGTTGTTCTGATTGACTAGGGGTACGATAGGAACACTCAAGTTTGAAGAGCCCTTAATTTCTCAAGTGCAAGGGTAGGAAAAATTGTAGTCAAGGGATAACTTAAAGGAAAAGAACTTAAACTAAGCGGACGCAGAACATCAAGTACGACCCACGAAAGTGCTCCTAATGACGCTTAACTAAAAACAAGAAAACACATCCAAAGGAACTTAAAAGGAACAAGTGACTGGTACCAAAGAATCAACAACGTACAAAGGGCATATGAACCTTAGGTCAGGTAGACACCTAGGGAGAGACAGACAAAGTCTTAGATCTTCAGAGGCTAGTGTCAATCATACTGCGAGGTCTTGGGCCCAGCAGTTGAGCCATCATTCGTATTACCCTAGTTCTGAGATGTCCCACGGTATGGAGAGACCTACAGGAAGTTCTGGGGTGCCATATTTACATAGGGTGGAAGGCCCTTACAAGATGCAACTCGAGTACCTTAGCACCAACCGATTAGGTGCTAGCATCTATGAGGACGGCCTACGAAGAGCGGTGGTCCAGATTAAAAACCCTGACCAATCCATTGGACTAGAGCGCCCAGCTGTCAAGTTTGAAAATGGAGCATACTTGGACAAGGAAGGGACAATATACGTAGTCACCAGTCATCCCGATAGGACAGATGAATTTGGGAATGTGGTCCCGAAAACGGACTTAGGTGACCTAGAGCAAGGAAACATGGGCGAAGAACCTAGAACCCCCCGAGGCAAATCTGTTCTCACGAGGATTATGATGAAGTAATTCGATGGCGTGCACCACATTGGACTATCCTTCTCGAGAGCTCCACGACGATATGCTCAAAGTAGAAAACCGAGCTCTGGTCGCCACACACAGTACTACGCACAGATGTTGTAGAATACGCAAAAACACAGTACACAGGGAGCACGAAGACAGACTTCTTAGGTTTTACAAATGCGGTCGAACTTACAGTCTGTGACTGACCAGGCCACTATATGTTTTATTAAAGAACATATACAAAGAAGTGTCCGGTGGCCATTTGGCCTTTCACATGGACACTAACGGTAACAATCTCCCACTAAAGGCCAATATGGCCAGAGTAACTACGGGAGAAAAAAGAAAGAATGATAAAGAATACCTGAGTGTAAGTATACAAACTATACCTCCCACCTGATGGGCATGTTACACAGTATACAAGTGACTGTGTAAGATCAAGAATCAAGTAACCCCCATCAAGTGACAACAGTGTCGAAAGCTATCCTGTGGTAGAGCTTTAGTCAAAGCATCTGCAGCATTATCTCGAGTGTGAACCTTCTCAAGAATAATGCTCTCAGTGGCTAAGCAATCTCTAATGAAGTGATACCTCACCTCAATGTGCTTGGTCTTTGCATGATAGACCGGATTCTTAGCCAAAGCAATGGCACTCTGACTATCACTGAGCAAGTGAGGTACATGCTGAGGCAAACCCATATCACAAGCAAGACGAGAAAGCCACAATGCTTCCTTACATGCCTCACTTGCTGCAACATACTCTGCTTCTGTGGTGGAAACAGCTGTACATTCTTGAAGACGAGATCTCCAAGAGATAGCACCTCCAGCAAAATGAAAAATGTACCCTGATGTAGACTTACGATTGTCTACACAACCAGCATAGTCAGAATCTGTGTAACCAATAATGGATGCTTTCCCTCTACCTAAGCATAGACACTTCTCCTTAGTGCCACTCAGATATCTCAAAATCATTTTGACCGCTTCCCAATGTTTCTTGCCAGTATTAGATATATATCTGCTCACAACTCCCACTGCAAATGCAATGTCTGGTCTCGTAGCTACCATAGCATACATGAGACTACCAACAGCAGACTGATAGGGAATTTTGGTCATGAATTCCTTTTCCTCATCTGATTTGGGGCAGTCATCCTTGCTCAATTTCACATATGTGGGTAAAGGTGTACTCAATGCCTTTCCACCCTGCATATTGAATCGATGAAGTACTTTGGATATGTACTCACTTTGAGACAAGTATATGCATCTTTTACTCCTATCACGAGTAATGCGCATGCCAAGAATATGTTTGGCATCCCCCAAATCCTTCATATCAAATGTCTGACTCAACTTCTTTTTGAGAATTGACAAATCATAAGAGGACTTCCCAGCAATCAACATATCATCAACGTAAAGTATCAAGCATATCAAGCTGGCATCAGAACATCTCTTTGTGTAGAGACAATGATCCTCATTGCTCCGAGAATAGCCTTGGGACTTCATAAAAGCATCAAACTTTTGGTACCATTGTCTAGGAGACTGTTTAAGTCCATACAAGCTCTTCTTGAGCTTACAAACTAGACTTTCCTTGCCAGGAACTACATAACCCTCTGGTTGTTCCATATAGATCTCATCTGTAAGATCTCCATGCAAGAAAGCTGTTTTCACATCCATTTGGACTAGCTCTAAGTCCTCCATTGCAACGAATCCAAGCAACATGCGCAAAGTAGTCATCTTGACCACTGGGGAGAAGATTTCCTCAAAATCAACACCATGTTGTTGCTTAAAACCCTTTGCAACAAGTCGTGCTTTATATTTTGGAGAAGCACTATCTGATGTGAATTTCAGCTTATATACCCATTTACATGGTAAAGCTTTCCTTCCCTTTGGCAAAGGTACTAAGTCCCAAGTACCATTCTTGTGAATTGAATCCAACTCACTCTTCATGGCACGCTCCCACTTGACATGATCCTCTGTCTGCATAGCCTCTTTGTAGCAAGAGGGCTCACCGGCATCTGTTAGCATAACAAAATCTAAACCTGGAACATATCTATCAGGTGGATGTGAGACACGTGCAGAACGTCTCAATGGTTGCTGAACAGGAACATGTGCAGACTGATCTGAATGGACATTCTCTTGAACATCCCTATGTGCAGCATTTTTATGCATGCTAACCGGAGGACTAGTATCCTCAAACACCACTCTTCTCACTTCAACCTCCTTAATCGGCTGTTTATGCATATTAGACTCATTAAAAATGACATCACTACTTCTGATCATTGACCGTGTTTCAGGATCCCATAAGCGATATCCAAATTGTCCTTCTCGACCATATCCAAGAAAAATGCATTTCTTTGACTTATGGTCCAACTTCTGTCTAAGATTCTTGGGTATATGAACATATGCTTCACACCCAAAAACTCGAAGATGATCATAATATGGTGGTTTCCCTGTCCATAACTCTTGTGCCACTTTCAGACCTTTGGCAGTACTAGGTGAAAGGTTAATCACATGAACTGAAGTCAATACTGCTTCTGCCCAAAAACCTTGTGAGAGGTTTGCATGATGCAACATAGAGACTACTCTATCTTGAATAGTTCTATTCATCCTCTCAGCTACACCATTCTGTACTGGGGTATAAGGAGCTGTAAACTCTCTACGAATCCCTCTACACTGACAGAAAAGGCTGAATTCATGTGAGGTATACTCACCCCCATTATCTGAACGTAAAGCCTTAAGCTTAGTTCCTTTTTCAGTCTCAACTGAAGCAAGCCATTTTCTAAAAGTAGGGAATACATCATCCTTCGATTTGATAGGATATACCCAGACTTTTCTAGTAGCATCATCTATGAAAGTAACAAAGTAAAGAGAACCACCTAAGGACCTAGTGGGCATAGGACCACACACATCTGTATGAACAAGATCTAAAGGCTGAATTGAAGAGTCAATGTGCGTTTTATGCACATTTCTGGTTTGCTTTCCATATTGACAATGCTCACAAAATGAAAAATCAGAGAAAGATAACACAGGTAAGTAGCCAGAACGAGAAAGATTTTCCATTCCACTACGAGATATATGGCCCAAACGACCATGCCAAATACAAGCCATAGGCTGTTCAGTAACAGCTAACAAGTGTTCTTTCTGTGATACAAATAAAGGGTAAAGTGAGCCAACTTTCCTTCCTTTTGCAATAACCATATTGCCCTTTGATATACGAAAGGACTGAGCATAGAAGACCACCTTGTAACCAAGGTCATCAAGTTGACCAACTGACATCAAACTGCGTGATAACTGAGGTACATGGCGTACATTATGAACCGTCAATGAACTGCACAACCACATCTCCAATCCCCACAACATCACACTGGTAAGAGTCACCAAGTCTCACGGTACCAAGAGACTTTGCTGCATAATTAGAGAACCATTCTCTATGTGGTGTCACATGGAAAGAAGCACCAGAATCTAGCAGCCAGGTGTGGGAAAGAGAATCAGCCATAAGTGCCTCAGATGGCACAGTACTATCAAGTGTCAACACATCAGCATCATCAGAAATAGCATTAATTTCTTCAATCTTCACAGTCGAAGTAGATGGTGCAGGTAACTGTTTAACATGCCCATCAACATTCTGTCCTTTACCTTTAGCATTCTTTAATGCATAACAGTCTTTCTTCATGTGTCCTTTCTTATGACAATAATGGCATTCAATATCCCTCTTCCTTGATTTACTTCTGCTCTTATTCCGTTGACCATTCTTTTCCTTGTTCTTGCTCCTGCCACGTTGTTGATTCTTTCCTTGGTAAGAATCACGAACATTATATGCATCTCCACTCTGAGTGCCAACCATAGATTTTCTACGAATCTCCTCACTCAAGAGTGCTCCACATATGTCATCATAGACGAGTTTACCACCTGGTGCACTATTGCTAATAGCTGTGCAAAATGTATCCCATGATGATGGCAGGGTGCATAACAGCAATACTGCTTTCATTTCATTGTCCATATCCATTTTCTGAGCCTGTAACTGGGAGAATATGGCATCAAACTCATTTAGATGAGCAGCAACACTATCTGTGTCCTTCATACGAAGGTCGTATAATTTTCTCATCAGATATACTTTATTTGATGCCGTCTCTTTTTCATATGTATTGCATAACTTCTTCCAAAGCTCCTCTGCACTTTCACAGTCTAATATTGTAAAGTAAACATTATCTGCTAGGTGCAAGCGAATGGTAGACCTGGCCATTTGATCTAACTCATCCCAATCATCTTCATCCATGTCAGCAGGCTTCTTTGAAATCCCATTTACTGGCTTCCATTGCCTTCTTTGAATCAGCACATCTTTAATCTGATTCTTCCATAGAGCAAAGTTTGTGCCATCAAATTTTCGGATCTCAAAATGGTCTTTGCCCTGCAAGTTATAGCTCCTCCTCGAAACGCTAGCACTAGACCCTGATCCACCGGATGTGCCTGAGACCTCTGATGCCATGATCGTAGAGAACTGAATAGAATGATAATGGAGCTAGAAGAGTCCAAACACCAACAAATAAGTGTATCAAGGAGTAAATCGACCACTATATAGTTGACTAAACCAGAAATCTGGAAAAATTTTGCCAGAGTATCCTCTGCAAAATTAGCATATGACCAGTGTCAAAGTATCATAAAACTGCAAGTACTAACATGTCTACCTGCATAGTGAATCACTGACTCCACTGCATATAATCAGTTACCCAATAGAAGCCAACTAGGCTTATCGAGCACCTATGAACAACTATCATACATCTCCTATGGCGAGGCTGGGTAAGTCTTCCACCTGCATCACCGAAGAGACCCCGACATCTGGGTGTCTCCCAGTTAAGAAAACCTCACCACGACCCTCTTTATCAAACGTAAAAGGCTTTATGCAAAGAACGTAACCGCTATATCAATGCCCACATGGACGTACATAAGCGGTATCCACAGAAGCGTACATGGTGTGTGTGTGCTCAATATATGCAGTAAAATGACACTGAAAGGCTGAATACACAGCCCAAAAAACTAGCCAATAACACCTGCAAGTGTCTGTCAACTCTGATGTTTTAGGCTTTAAAAACCTGCATAAATTTGCAGCGACTGCTCCCACCAAAACTGAAAACCCCTCGAGAAACCTGTAGTTTTACGAGTGTGGCTGAAAATACAGCCCCAAAGGTTGATATTTATTGTCTGAGAAGTACAAGGAACACTCTTCTTGATGTTCTTGGACCTGTGTGAAGAGAACTACATGCGAAAGTACTCCAAAATGGCTCCAAAAACACCCCAAAATTGCTTCAGAAATAGGCTTTAAAAGCAAAAATGAAGCTTTGAGGGACCAAAACTTGTTCAAGGTAATGCCAACCTTAGTCTTTCCCCTTCTTCAAACACCACAAGAGTGTAGCTTAGTGGCAAGAGATTGCCGCGGTTAAGCGAGCTCTGGGGGGAACAGTACTGGGATGGGTGACCTCCCGGGAAGTACCGAGAACCTCTATATTCCTTGATCGTTGAGGTCCTCCCTCGCGCGCAGCTAACGGCGCCAACGGTGACTTCGGTGACTCGGATGACAAGGTATGCCAAGGTCTATGCCTTGGTCGCCGCCTTAGTCGAAAGCCTTGGAGAAAGCCCTGACCAATCCATTGGACTAGAGCGCCCAGCTGTCAAGTTTGAAAATGGAGCATACTTGGACAAGGAAAGGACAATATACGTAGTCACCAGTCATCCCGATAGGACAGATGAATTTGGGAATGTGGTCCCGGAAACGGACTTAGGTGACCTAGAGCAAGGAAACATGGGCGAAGAACCTAGAACCCCCCGAGGCAAATCTGTTCTCACGAGGATTATGATGAAGTAATTCGATGACGTGCACCACACTGGACTATCCTTCTCGAGAGCTCCACGACGATATGCTCAAAGTAGAAAACCGAGCTCTGGTCGCCACACACAGTACTACGCACAGATGTTGTAGAATACGCAAAAACGCAGTACACAGGGAGCACGAAGACAGACTTCTTAGGTTTTACAAATGCAGTCGAACTTACAGTCTGTGACTGACCAGGCCACTATATGTTTTATTAAAGAACATATACAAAGAAGTGTCCGGTGGCCATTTGGCCTTTCACATGGACACTAACGGTAACATATGACACCAGAGTGGATTCCCCAAGATAATGAGAGCATAGATCTCCTCTTGAACCGAGAGACGGATGAAGCCTTTTGGAGATATAGACCTAGTCAACCGAGTGAGGTAGGAACAATCATGATATATGAGTTCAAAGATCCTGATATTCCAGGAAGAGTGACCTACTTAGATCACTCTTCAGAGAGGATCTTTGGGGTTACAGAAAATGATAGGCATGCTTACACTTGGAAGGGAGAATTTATTTTCCCCCAACCAAGATCGAATGTGTCCTTTGGTCGCCAAGGAGCTGGAACATCTCAAGCTCAGGGGACTCAAAGAGAAAGGAGTCGAGAGAGACCTGAGGTAAGCTTTGCCAACTCTTGGGGAAGAGAAAGAACGAGAATGGACACGAATAGAGGGGAACCTGAGGGACATAGAGCCCCAGGGAACCAAAGAAATGCCGATGATTTCCCTTTGCCAAGACCAAGAGAGCACACGAGGACCTTGAGACCGACCCAGCTAGTTAAGTCCATGAAAAACTACTTCGATGGCACTGGAGACCCCTACGATCATGTAGCCGAGTTTAAGCAAGTCTTGAGAGCTGAACAAGTTGAAGACCTGTTCACACAGTACAATGCCTTTGGTTTAACCCTTAGGAACACCGCCCTGACATGGTTTCAGCCACTAAACGAGAGGCAGTTTAGAAGCATAGATCAACTTTTAGAGGCATTCATTATCGAATTCTCTAAAAGTGGCATAAGGCATAATACTTCCTCATTGATACCCAGCTTCAAGCAGACCCCGCAAGAGACTGTGAGACTTGCAGGAAGAAGATTTAGGCAATATCTTGAGCGATGTCCTGGTCTTGAGTTACCCACAGCCGCTAAGCAAGTGGCTTTATTCTTGGATGGATTGCTAAGTACCAAATTGAGATCATATGTGTACTTGAAGGACCCCCGGACTATAGAAGAATGTGTACGCATGTGCATCGATATTGAGGATAACCTAGGGGAGGAGTTAGAGCTATCCAAAATCTACAAAGATTTAGATAGTACCTCTAGCCTCTCTTCCTCACAATCCACATCAATTGAGGAACTTGCGGGAAAAGTAGCTCAAAAACTAGGCGTCTCTAGCAAACAAATTCCTAGATTTGCCCCAGTAAAGAGGTGCTATACTTGCGGTGGTGACCATATGGCAAATGCATGTCCCATCACGGCTCAACCCCAAGTGAACCCTAGCATCCAATATTGCACCATAGAGAGAAGGTACACAAATCACTCAGCACAGGACTGCCCATACAATAAGCAAGCGGTTAGGCAAACCTACCCTCAACCATACCCTCAACAAGGCAGATACCAGAGTCAATATTCACCACAACAGTATATTAGGCCTCAGCAAAATTAACAACCGCAATATCAGGCCCAACTGAGACCCCAACCAGTGCTAGCACAGCAACCACCTGCTCCTACTAATGTGATTCCGGTCAAGTATGCTGCTGCAGAAGAAAACCTGAATAGAGCAATAGTCCCAGTAACACCATTAATCTCAGAAAGTGATCCCATTGACCATAGCTTTGATTCTACATATGTTGATAGTCCCCAGGCTTACTACATGCAGTCTCCTGAACATGGTGAGTCTTACTACAGTGAGGAACCGAGTGAACCTATTTGGGAGCCTGAATATGCTAATGTCATGTACACAAACCCCAACTCTAGACCGCAACCTAGGCAGATATGACCCCCTTTTCCTAGAGGACCTTGCTTCAGATGCTAGGGTGATCACCTCATACGTGATTGCCCCATGCCTGCACCTACACAACCCCAATTAGTGACGATCCAAGGCTTTTGCCAGGAGTGCGGAAAGGAACATCTCTTACGAGATTGTCCCAAGAATCCCAGCAATATGCCAAAAATCACTCCGATTAATGTTATTGGGTTAGTGGTCAATTCCACAGGAAGTGTCACTTCCACTGCACCAGTGCAGGTAATCACTAGAGCTCAAACATTGCAGCAAAACCAAGGGGTAAGCCAGGAAAAGAGCCCAGATGCTAGCGATACTGAGAGCCAAAATAAGAAGAGAACAAGAGCTTGGAGAGATAGCTGTGAACGTATGAAAAGGCAATGGGCAAAGAAGATGAGTGAACTTGAGGAAAGTCTACGAGAAACCAAGGCCAAAATCATAGAGATCACATCTCAACCGCACTCTCACACATTCCCACCGCTACCATCCCCATCACCCTCCATCCCTCCACCCTCTAATACACCCCACGTAACCCACCCACCACCCCAAGCAGGATCAGTACTAGCTGATCCCACTCCTGAAGACATAGAAATGATGCTTAAAGCATATCAGGCCAGAATCCAAGAAAGGCCAAATGTAACGGATCATGACAACTGCTACCCTAGAGCTGACCTAGAGATAGAAAGAACCAAGCTTTGCGAGAAAATGGTCGCATTGGCTCAGACTATGTTTGAAGCCAGTCGCCTTTTCAATTACTCGGGCTCAGCCAAGACGCAATTACACTTGGATGGACTTCTAGAGAAGTTAGAGGGCATAATTGCAAGATCTGCCAAGGAAGAAAAAAATCAAGAAAGAGATAAAGCAGGCAAAAACATGACCCATTCCCCACCGAAAGCTTATGTGCCCAATTCCACTGAACCAGACAACCCCCCCTCCCTAGAAAGAATAGAGAATCTAATTGCACAATCACAAAAGGAACCCGCCCCTCAACACCATGACAAGGCTAGTGAAAGAGCAGGTCTTCCTACCCAGAAAGCCTATGTGCCTGAAGCTTATGTGCCTAACTCCACTGAACCAGACACCTCTTCTTCTATGAATCGATACACACCAGAATTCTTGCGAGAGATTCAAGAAGAGAAATGGGCTAAAGAGAGTGAAGTTCCTCCTCCCATTGAACTTGTGGATGACACACACGATCAATTCCCACAAGACCTTCCTTCCATTTATGGAGAGCAGGAGAGTGCCCAATCTCAAGAAAGATTAGACTTCGAGTCTAATTCTTTACAAGAACTACCCCATTTCAAAGGCCCATGGGAAGCAAAGTCCACCTGTATGAGAGCACCTACAGTCATGGTAAGAAACGAAGATTCAGTCATACCTAGGAACACAGAGGTAGTGAAGAACACCAAAGTGCAGTGCATCTCACTTTGGAAGAGCTGCTTAAGGTTAGACCAGAAGTGTGGAAACATGTAGCCAATCAAGTGCCCGAGATAGCAAAACCTCGTTCCCAGGTAGGATCCCAGAGAACAGTGCCAGAAATACCCTTAGACAAGATAGGAGACATGAGTGAGGGCGAAGAGGGAAACGCATATCTCCCCATCACTCATCAGGGATACACAACCAAGGCCATGTTGGACTCAGGTGCAGGAGTTGCAATTGTTACCACTTCCTTATGGAAACGATGGGGCAAGCCAGCTCTGAGGCCAACGAGAATGAAATTGCAGATGGCTGACGGGCACATAGAAAGACCCTTAGGACTACTCGAGGGGATAACTCTCACTACTTGTGGTGTAGAGTTTGAGCACACATTTGCTATCTGTGACTTTAGCAAAAATCAAGCCTATGAGATGATTTTGGGAAGACCATTTATGCGGCAGTTGCAAGTGGTACAGGATTGGGGAACCAATGCCTTGTATTTGCAGCACTTAGGTGTTACAACCAAAGTCAATCTCAAGGATTACTCTCATAGAGATGTCCCTCCTATCCAATGGAACCCCATCCATAGAGCCAAAAATGATACGGAATCGGTGCATTCCCTAGGATCAGGATCCTCATGGATGCATGAAGACACTCACTTATGGATGTGTAAGGTAGCAGTAGAAGAAGAGAAGAGAGAAAAAGCCAGGGAGATAGCTGCAAAAGAAACCCATAGATCAATCCAAGACCCAGCCTATGCACCTGTAGTTTTTCCAGACGAAGAATTCGAACCTCACAGCTGGGCAAAAATTCTAGCAACCATGGATGTAGCCATCAATGAAGAACAATGGACACCTCACTGTGATGAGGATGGCTATGACATTTCAGTCTTCTCCATAGAGCCGATCATGGGAGAGGCAGTTTTAGAAGAGTGTGAACCTAGCCCTGATGCATTTGAGGATGCGAGCGACTCCGATCTAGAGTCAATCATTATGGACCCACCTTTTGCATCAAATGAGGAATACTTCTATGAAGTAGAGTTTCAACCCCAGAAGCACGGAAAGCTTACAAAGGATGTAAGGCTAGCCACACATGTAACATCTAAGGAAGAAGGAAAGGAAAGAAAGAAGAGAGAAGTCACACCAGAAGAGGAAGAATCTTTGTTTGAGGTCCCGGAAAATTTTAAGAAGTATGAGATAGATGAGAGGAGAGTCAAGATTAGAATGCCTAAACGAGAGGCACAATCGGGAGAGGCCTATGATAACAAAGAAACCACCAAGAAAATAGTGGTATCCATAGAAGAAGGCGAAGAGAGGTGCACTTACATAGGACATGACCTCACTGAGGAAGAAGAGCATGAGCTGATAGCCTTGCTAAGAGAATACAGAGATGTATTTGCTTGGAGTTACAAGGATTTGAAAGGAGTGGACCCGGACATATGCTCACATACGATTCCCATGACTACAGAGGCGAGACCCTCAAAACAAAATCCATACACATACAATGACAACTATGCTGCCAAGATCAAAGAAGAGATAGACTGCTTGATTGAAGCTGGATTTATCTATGAAATTGAGCACACTGAATGGGTATCCCCCATTGTGGTGGTGCCCAAGAAGAATGGCAAATTACGAGTATGCATTAACTTGAAGAAGGTTAACGCAGCCACGATCAGGGATAATTACCCGCTTCCTATCACTGAGCATCTATTAGAAAGGGTGGCAGGCAAGGAAGTGTACAGCTTCCTAGATGGGTTCTCTGGCTACAATCAAGTGGCCATTGCACCAGAAGATCAGCATAAAACGGCTTTTGCCATAGAGTGGGGTATATTCGCTTTTAGGGTAATGCCATTCGGGCTGACCAATGCTCCCGCAACCTTCCAAAGGCTGATGTGCCATGTATTTAAGGAGTTCCTGAGGAAGAACTTAGAAGTCTATGTTGATGATCTTTGTGCTCATTCCAACATTAGACAAACCCATATTCCTGAACTCAGACAAATCTTTGACAAATGTAGAGAATATCAAGTCTGCCTAAACCCAGAAAAATGTGTTTTTATGGTCAGGCAAGGCAAAATTCTAGGACACATAGTGTCAAAGAATGGCATATCTACGGATGAAGAGAAAGTAAGAGCTATAGCCGAATTACCTAGGCCAAAGAATGTCAAGGAAGTACAAGCTTTCATGGGGCATTGTGGTTATTACCGACGATTTATACACATGTATGCCATCATTGCAAAGCCTCTGTACGGACTTCTGACAAACTTTGAGTGGACTGAGGAATGTGAGAATTCCTTCAATGAGCTTAAACGGCGATTATGTTCAGCACCAATCTTAACCACACCGGATTGGAATAAGCCTTTCCATGTTCATGTGGATACATCCAATTATGCCATTGGATGTGTGCTTGCACAACCTACTGGTGAAGGTAATATGGATCTTCCAATTGCCTATGCTAGTAGACAATTGAATGCAGCTGAACAAAATTATACCACTACTGAGAGAGAAGGCTTAGGCATGATATATGCAGTTAAGAAATTTAGACACTATTTGCTTGCAAATAAGTTTAAATTTTTTACTGATCATCAGGCATTGCTATACCTCAAAAACAAGCCATGCAATATAGGAAGATTAGTAAGATGGTTTCTCTTGCTAATGGAATATGATTTTGAGGTTGTGTTAAGGAAAGGGAAGACTCATTTGAGAGCAGATCACCTTTCTAGGCTCACATCGGGACAAGCCCCACAAGGAGTGTCAGATGACCTTCTTGATGCTTACTTGTTTAATTTGGAAGTGGTGCCGCAGTGGGCTAAGCCATTGGTACCAGTGTTGACATACGGACCTAACCACCCAATAATAAACACACAGGCTAGAGAGGTAGTAAAAGCCCAAAAGTATCACATCATGGCAGGAAGTATGTACAAGCACACAGATCAAGGGATCTTGGCTTGTTGTGTGGAAGAGGATGAGTACGCTAAATGGTTGCAATTAGCACATGTAGGTGCGTTAGAGCAACACTACTCAAAGCAACGAACCTTACAGACACTAAGGAGACTCGGAGTGCATTGGCCGACTATGGAGGCTGATGTCCAAAAGTTGTGCAAGGAATGCCCAATCTGCTGCACTAAACCACCTGTGGAACATGCCACTCTTTATCAAGTGTCCATAGTGCCAGATTGGAGTGAACCTCTAGTATCCTTCTTAAGGACGAGAACATTCCCTCCAGACATGACTCTGGCTAGGCAAAGGAGTTTAGAACAAGAAGCCCAGGATTATTCACTCATTGGTCACAATCTATACAAGCGTGGAAAAGATGGTTACCTGAGACTATGTGTCCATGAGAGTGAATATCTCAAAATCTTGGATACTGCTCACCAAGGTGTAGCAGGGGGACACTTTGGACCAGATCGGGTAATCAAGGCAATACTATTTGCAAGCTTTTGGTGGACAACCCTTCACATGGATGCACATACCTATGTGAAATGGTGTGATGTTTGTCACAGAACTCAGTACCCTATACGCAAGGATGAGATGCCACTGAAGCCTATGATGGGCGGACGTGCGTTCTCTAAATGGGGAATAGACTTTGTTGGTCCTATTAACCCCCCAGCTAAGGGTTCACATGCTGAATATATCATCGTGGCCACAGACTATCTAACCAAGTGGGTAGAAGCGAAAGCTACTACAAAAAATGATGCTCAAACAACAGCAAAGTTCTTATTTGAAAATGTATTCACGAGGTACGGATTGCCAATAGAGTTGGTGAGTGATAGAGGCACACACTTCTTGAATGAAGTCATAGAAAACCTTCTCCAAGAATTCTTGGTGATACATAAGAAATCGGCCCCCTATCATCCACAAGCTAATGGCCAGGCTGAGAGCACTAATAAGATCTTATGCAATGTGCTGACTAAACTAGTGAACAATAAACGCTCTGATTGGGACAAACAGCTACACCATGTTGTTTGGGCATACCGGGTTGCCTATAAAACGGTACTCCAAGCCACCCCCTTTCAGATGGTATTTGGCCAAAATGTTGTGCTATCCCTGGACTTTTTGATACCTACATTGAAGGTAGCACAAGAGCATGACTGGACAGGCCATGAACTCTCCTCTCGAATCTTTGATCTTGAACGTCTAGGCGAAACACGATTGAGAGCTGCAGCAGGAATCTATGCAGCGAAGAAGAGGCAAAAGGCATATTTTGATACACATGTGAAGGATAAAGGCTTGAAAGCAGGCGACCTAGTCCTAGTCTACACATTGAAGCAGCATGCACGGAAATTAGAGAAAAGAGGTGACGGGCCAATGATTATCAATAGAATCTCCACAAGTGGCGTAGTTCAACTAGCCACTTTAGAGGGCGATATTCTACCAAGTTACATAAGTGGATGCAGAGTCAAGTTATATCAGGAACCCCTTACTGAAGAGATGCTAAATCGACTCAACACTGCCAAGAAACGTAAAGAAGAAGAGAAACGAATTAGAAGCGAAGCACAGGCAGAAGCTTTAGAACGCATCCGACGAATGAAATTGAGGAGACAAGGCAGAGACCCGCCTATGCTTGACACTCAAGAATCTGTAGGCTATCCTATGGCCATGTGCGAGACTTCAGGTGGGCATTCCCATAGAATAATCGACCGACAACCTTTTGTAACCCTAGGAGTAGGACAAGGAAAGGGTGCAAAGATTGTAAGAGCTTTGATTGACTTAGGTGCATCCACTAGTGCTGTCAAGTTGTCTTACTGTCAAGAATTGAAATTAACTATCGATCCTATAGAAGCATATCTCATAGGATTGAGGACCTCACGGAGCCTCTTGTCTTGGGTCAGGACTGGATCTATGATCATGCAGTCAACCTCAACTTAAGAAGTGGACTTCTTCAGGTATGGGTAGATCATAGCCGAATTACAGTTGAATTGGAAAATGAGGCACTCAAGGAACTAGGCAAGGCACAAACTCCTGGTCCTTCCAGGGGCGCACATGAAGTTGACAATGCTATTTTTGTCCAAAACTGTATGATGCAGAAAGAGGCTAATCTCAACAATGGAGCCAGGGGGAGGACGGAACTCCCTTCTTTTCCAAGGACCAGAAGGTTGAAACAACCCATGGCAGATCAAATACAGAAGAAGCAGAACACTACCGATACTAAATGCCAAAAAAAGGAGCAAGGCAGATTGTTTCAGCCATGGAAGCAAGTATGGAGGCGAAAAGGTGAATACCCTATTCAGACCAGGCCGACCCCACGGCCAAAACCTCTTATTAGTAGTCAACAACATGACACTAATGAGAAGTCCTTCATTAATTCTTCTGCGAAGGTGAAGTCTATTTGGGTACCCAAGAAGTCAATGAAGGCCAGCCCACAATCACGACAAATCTGGGTGCCTAAGGCTTGCTTGCGGGCTCAAATAGCTACACCAAGGCCACAACCGGTACAACATGTTTCACTCACTTGAACATCTGAGGCCCAGTCTTACGCATCGCGCACGGACACATATTCTTCCATGAGCACTAGTAGAATCACTTGTAAATGGGTCCCTAAAAAGCCTCATCTTCAAGCAGATACCCCTATCAAACTCTTTAGAGTCCCCACAAAATCAAGATCAAAGCCCATCCACTGCATTTGGCAACCTAAAACTTGTAATAAACCCCCGGACCCCAGTTGTAAATCCATGCCCACCTACTAACTACGTCACTCTCACACTACATCATTCCACTTAGTTCTTAGGTCCAACCAATTCCTAACTACACACACAAGCACCGAGCACTTATTAACCTACTAATCTCTCCCGAACCTCATGATAATGTTGTAATGGGGACAAAAACGGTTCTAACTTGTCCTTTACAATGTTACACATGTTTCTATATTCTCACAAAATCAGAAGGCAAGAAGTAACATGGCAGAAGCGACAGGTCCGAGCTCACAAGTAGGAATACTTACTGCAGGAATCGATGTGGATAGTCTACCTGTGGATGTGCCACCAACCGAACGACCTGTGGAGCTGCAACACCTTCAGCAGATCCCGGTACCGGATCCACCCACAGGGATCACAGAAAGAGTCCATGCCAATTCTCATTGGTTCAATGGCATGCCAGGTCCATTAGGAGAGGCCAAGTATATATGGGAGTCTAAGTGCGAGTATGACAGATCATGGGTTCGATTCCAATTTTTCTCCAAGGAGTTTGAGACTCTACAGAACACCGAGGATCTCCAGACCATATGGCAACGTGCAGGGCTAGCAGAATACTTTGAAGCACCACTACCTAAACCGGATCTCCTCCGATGCTATTATTTGGTCTCCACATTATAAGCTAATGAAGAAAAGGACAAACCAAGATCATTTGTTCTTCCTTCCTTGCTGGGCAACAACGAGTTAAAGAGGTTTGAACTTACTGTGGAGTTGGTGAGCGCTGCTTTGAATATGCACGGCACACATGTACCTTCTGAGAAGGATGCTCTCGTTCCTACTAACATGAAGGATAGGAAACTATTGAAGCTTAAAGACATGGCAGCACTCACACCAAATGTGTCCATCCCTCTCCGTATGTGCATGCAACATTTTGCTTTCCCCGGCCAAGACCGCTTCACACAACCACACAAAAGAATCTGGTTCGCTCTCTACTTAGCGGAGGCAGGTGCGTTACCAATTAAGCTACCGGTATGGATTATAGATCAATTGTATGAAGCAAATAAAAGGTCTTCTAGGAAATTAGTGGTGAACGGTTGCTGTGCAATCACACGCATTATTTACCGGTGCCTAGCATACGATGTTCCCATTGAACGTGCCTTAACTTGGGCACAATTACAAATGTTTAAGAAGCTCAAGACGTCCACACATCAATCCAAGCGCATGAGGGGTGCGATCCCTTGTGTCCAGACAAGGGAAGTTCTGACTACTCCTGAAGTATCGCCACGAGGGGAGACCACTGTACCTCCCTTTACCATTAGGATACCCAGGTCTGGGTCTGAAACTACGACACAAGCTACCCCTTCAGCTCCTCCTGCTCCATCTGAATTTGAATTTGCTACAACTGGAGATGCTGAAGGAATGGATCCCCAGGACTTCGAAGCATTCTTACAAAGTACACAACTCTCTGATGTAGAGTTTTATTCAGATGCAGAAGAACAAGGCACCTCTTCACAAAGAAGAAGAAAATCTATAGACGGCTGCCATGTACATTGGAGTGACGCTCAGCAAGGTCAACAACAAGGACACCTAGAAGAAGAAGGAGCATATGAAGAGGAGACCACTGAAGCCCCAGCCTATACAGCAGAACTCCGAAGGCTGTATCAAATTATGGAACGAGTGCGATTGCAACAACTACTCACCGAACAGAGCAGTAGAGTACTCATGACTCAGCTGTTGGAAGAAGCAAGAGTTGACTCAGAATATAGTGAAGGTCTCTTATTGATGGCAAAAACATATGGGGTAGTAGAAGCAGTGCGGACCGCCATTAGGAGGTCTCCAGTTCAATATGATCCACGGAGATTCCAGACACGACCACGCTCAGGTAAGAATATCCAGATCCCCATTACAACGGCAGAAGGGCCAATTATTACATCCAAACCCATCAGGACAACCTCCCAAGCAACAGAAACTGCTAGCCAAGAGCACCCAGTCACCCATGAGGAATCCGCCGAGCCACTACCACCCACACCCCCACCATCGCCTCCTAGAGCAGAAACCGTGGAAATCACCTCGACCACTCAACCCACCGAACCAACCTTCATCTTCCGTACTCCCATCTCTAGTTCAACCCTATTCTCCACCTCTGATAACCCAATCTATGAAGCAACCCCCATCACTACACAATCCACCGAATCGCTCATAGAGCCTGCCCTAGGACAACCATCCCCCATGCCCTCAGCCATAGGTCATCCTGAACCTAGATCCATATTCATGGGTTTCCCTGCTACCACGCAACCCTTCGTGCCCTCCTCAACTCTACAACCTCAACCCCCGACCTCCATCTCTCCACTTCTCCAATCCCTCCATAACTTCCTTGCTAGAACTTTTCAACCCAGGTCTCAACCATTCCCTTTATTTTCATCTCCCCACCCCACTTCTCATCTATTCACCACTTTCACACACACACCACCTACCATTCCAATGTATATGGTAGACCCCACACTCGCACCCACTCCTGAAAGTATGGACATTTCACCACCAACGGCACCTCCCCCTCCCCCCACGCTTCCACCTCCTCCCATTCCCCCTCCACCAATTTCACCCACACACTCGTCTTCAATAGACACATCATTCACTCTTCCCCTTCCCCAATTCCCTTCCCATGCATCTTCCATTGTAAACACCACCCCCTCATCTATAGGAAATGCATTGGACACCATGCTAGCTTGTATATCAAACTTAAGGACAGATTACAATCAGCTCCAGCAACAGAATGAACGCCTGCAAGAGCACTCGGAGACACTACAACACAGACTTGCTGCACTAGTGGAGGAAAATGCTCGCCTCCACACACAATTCCAAACTCTCCAAGAGGCTCATAGCATATTGGAGGTATAGTTACAGAACACAGATCAAGAAGCAATACAAGTGGTAGAAGGTCATCTACGGACACAGCTGGAACGCAATTCAAAGCTTCAGCGAAATATGGCCCTACTCAAGCGACATCTTGCTGCCGCTCATGAAGAGAATCGACACCTGCAATTACAAAATCAGGAGAACCTAGAAGCAGCTATCGAAAGCACACCTGGGGCACCCATCAGCCCATCAAAGTTTCAAGCAGTGACCCCCGACAATATCAAGATCATATTGGAAGACTATGCCATGCTGCTTGAAGCACATGACCTGCTATCAGAGGAGTTGGGTCAACTGAAGCAGAAACACCAAAAAGAAACAACAGCAGCCTCTCAAACCACCTCCTCCGCGGCTTCACTTCTCACAGACTCAGAGGCCTTAAAAGATCTCCAGAAATAGGTCACCGAATTGCAAGCACGTCTACTACAATATGAGAGACCACCTTCCCCTCCAGAGGCTCCCACTGACGAAGAAGTAGTACAAATTCCTGTGGAACAGACATTTGAAGAAGAATACGACCCACAACCCTTCCCAGGAGGCCAACAAACGAAAGAAGCTCAGGACACATTCGAGGCACCACGGCCTCCATGGCGACGTCAAGTGGAGGAAATCGGGAGTTCTTACGAAGAGCGCACAGTAGTGCAAAATCAGGCCATGAGGGTCATAGAGGAAACTGTGCTACAATCTGCTTACTTCAAGAACCTGTCATCGAGACGCCTTATCCTCTCATCTGAACTCCAATACAGGCCTTATTATATTATCCTAGCTGATTATAATGCAGAAATACAGAGAGTCACGGGTTAGATTCCTACCTTTGCTACCCAATTTCAACCCGAAGACCTTCCTCCAAAGGCGCAAAAAGGCAAAATTCGTCAACCCACCTGGCGGCAGAAACTTCTAGAGACATATCCAGAAATGCTACGCACATGGAACAACGCGCCTTTACATCTCCTATACAATCCATGCTACGGTCCAGTTCCACGCCGCAGGTCTTGGAAGGCATTCAATATCAAAGTGCAGAACAACGCGCAATGCAAGGAATGGCTAAACTACCCGTACATTGTGCCACCACAGGGACCACCGTCGGAAGCATACATGATGGGAACAATTCGCCATTGGATGCCGCGATTGAAGCCCATGCCAGATGTAGCAGCTCAAATGATGCGTAAAATTTTAGATATGATGCAGGTAGTCCTGAAAACTTTTAGAAATGCAGCCGCACCACAGGTACGTCTCCCGGGGTTTACCAATGGAAATTATGATTTGGTGTATGACATGAGCACCACCCCCAGTATTCGTGTGGCTTACGCCTGGCATGCACGCATCAAATACCTCCCTGCATGTTACAAACAGACCTTCGAAGAAATGTTCAGATCAGGTTTCTGGGAGTATCACTCGGAGATCTTCGCACCGAAGCCAACACACACCTGCTCCATCTCTTTGCTTGTGAACAAGCAATGTACTCTGAGTACTACACCACCCCGCACCCAGAGGTCCCTGGCGCAATAAATTGGGATGCATTGGAAGTTGATCTAGCAAGAGGCTTAAGGATAGGAGAACACGAACTTGCCACCAATGTCATCCAATACTATATCGACCACCCGATAGAACAGAGGTCTGTCAGGGGCGACAGACGCTAGGAAGGGGGGCGTGTTGGCATACAAGTCAGATGAAGAGCATACTAGCGCAACGGAGGAGTCATGCACAATACGGCAACAAGGCCCAATCATTTTTTCCATGGACCATTTACAACTCAAGTGATTTTAATCACTACACAAACATTGTAAATTCCGTTTTTGGTAGAATAGACTCCATTTTGTGCAAGCCGAGGAGTCCTCGAGCTTGAGGAGTATTAGAACTAGCTACATATCAATTTTCATAATTTTTAGACTCTGTTTGAGCCCTCAAATAGGCTCTAGAACCTAATTTTTAACTAGGCCGGACACTAGGTCTGGACAAGACCAAAGCTAGTTAGAAAACTATAAAAAGAGCTAGAGAGCTCATTTTTTAGGTTAGATTGTTTGTGAATTGAGCTTATGTAAGAGACTTTTTGACTAATGCAAAGAACTCCATTGTTCCTCTCCTTGTTCTTGCCTTGTGTGCGCGTGTGTGTGTATGTGTGTGCATGCTTGTGTGCTTCTCACTCACACACTTGTGCCTTCACTTGCTCGTAGTCTTCATACTAGTCCTCACGTCTCCACGGATTGACAATTATGAGGTGAATCTTCTCACGTTGGTACTCACCATTGTGCTAGAGTGACACCAAGCATTATCATATTGATCAGGTGGTGGTGCATGCTCAAAATTACCATACTCTACCTCATGTTCAATACATTCTGATTGTGGTCTTCGATACATGCCATAGAAAAAATTACACGAACATATAATATGCTCTTGATAGAAAAAATCATCATAATTCCTATCCAGGGGCACATGTGAAGTTGTTTCATGGCTAAGAGGTGGTGGAGTAACCTCTAATTTTTCAGAATCTGGTTCTAATATAACGATAAAAAAACATATATCAATCATATATGTATCTATGTAGTCCTTGCACCATTATGAGACGGTGGTGGAGTCCCTCTACTTGATCAAAATTTTATTGTTCAACAAATAAAGCTACTAGATATTAATAATCTGACTATTAACATACATACACATCCACATGTACACATTTACACATACACACATATTCACATATACACAAATACACGTTCTAACATATAAATACACATAGAAAACTATAAATGTATGATGTGTGTATGTATTTATGTATATGTGGGTGTATATGTGTGTATGTGTATGTGTGCATGTATGTATTATGTATGTGTGTGTATCTATATGTGTGGTTATGTGTATGTGTGTGTATATGTATGCATGTTTATAAATGTGTATGTACTTATTATGTATTTGTTTGTATGCATGTAGTATGTGTGTGTATGTATGTGTGTATATATGTGTATGTGTATGTTTGTGTGTTATGTATGTGTGTGTATGCATGCGTCTAGGAGTATGTGTAGTTTTGTGTATGTGTGCATGTATTTAGTATGTATGTGTGGGTATGTATGTATGTGTAATTGTATGTATATGTGTATGTGTATGCATGTATTTGTGTGTATGTATGTATGTTTAAGTGTCTCAATATATGTGTAAGTGTATTCATGTATGTGTAAGTGTATTCATGTATGTGTGTGTATGTATGTGTAAGTGCAGTATGTATGTTTGTATGTGTAAGTGTATGTATATGTGTATGTATATTTGTGTGTATGTGTGTGTATGTATGTATGTGTAAGTGTATGTGTATGCATGTATGTGTGTGTATGTATGTGTATGTGTGGGTATGTATGTATGTGTAAGTGTATGTATATGTGTATGTGTATGCATGTTTGTGTGTGTATGTATCTATTTATGTTTAAGTGCATGAATGTATGTGTAAGTGTATTTATATGTGTATGTGTATTCATGTATGTTTGTGTGTGTATGTATGAATGTGTAAGTGCAATATGTATGTACGTATGTGTAAGTGTATGTATATGTGTATGTGTATTTGTGTGTATGTGTATGCGTGCATGTATTTAGTATGTATGTGTGTGTATGTATATGTGTGGGTATGTGTATGTGCATCTATGTATGTACGTGCAAGTGTATGTATGTACGTGTAAGTGTATGTATATGTGTATGTGTATGCATGTATGTGTGTGTGTGTGGGTATGGGTATGTGTGTGTATGTATGTATGTGTAACTGTACGTAAGTGTATGTGTATTTCTCTATATGTGTGAATGTGTGTATGTGTATGTGTGCATGTAGTTAGTATGTATGTGTGTGTATGTATATGTGTGGGTATGTTTATGTGTGTGTATGTATGTATGTGTAAGTGTATGTATATGTGTATGTGTGTGCATGTATGTGTGTGTATGTATGTGCATGTGTGGGTATGTATGTATGTGTAAGTGTATGCATATATGTATGTGTATGCATGTATGTGTGTGTATATGTATGTATCTATAAGTGTATGTATGTATGTGTAAGTGTATGTATATGTGTATGTGTATGCATGTATGTGTGTGTATATGTATGCATATGGGTATGCATTTAGCATGTATGTGTGTTTATGTATATGTGTGGATATGTTTATGTATGTATAAGTGTAAGTATGTATGTGTAAGTGTAAGTATGTATGTGTAAGTGTATGTATGCGTGTTTGTGTATGCATTTTTATAAATTTAAAGGTTATTTAATATTCTAATTCCTTCTTTTGTTTGAGATTAAAATAACGGGACATATTGTATGGTAGAAAAAAATAATAGAAGACCTAACATACCACCCTAGACATGGCAGTTCTTTCACAGATAGCTATGTCTTCAGGAATCATTTCCTGAGCAGAAGCTATACAAATTAATAGTTTATATTAATGTGACTTATAATTCTCATATGTTTCATAATTTTGTTACATTTAATCTATATATTTTTGTTTCATTTAATAAATGCATACTATTGCAAAGAAAAGAGTTGAGTTAGGTCATACATCGCACTAAGGCCAAATGGGCCATCATGGTTTTGTAGCTACATTTGTAAGTATATGTATTATTTAAAATATATTTTTTATTTTAGTTTAAACACTAATCATTAATCTTTTTTATTTGTTTCGATGCAAGGAAAGGATTATGGTCGATATCATGCGGAAGAGGAAATTGATTTTGCTACACATTGTGGATATCGACACCTGAATTACATGCTAGATCATCCAAATGCTTTTGTGAGTATTATTAAGTTTCATATAACTATTTTATTTTCATTGATGTTTTATATGTTTTATTTATTTAATTATTTTATATGTAATACAAAAGTATTATGGAGAGGCAGATATGGATGAGGTGGAGCGACAAACACAGGCAAGACGATCTCAATCATCATAGAGTGCTCACACCTCTACCCATAATGCCAGTACAGATACATCAGATCATGCGGCTGATCATGATGATGAGGATGATCATGATCATGATCATGATGATGAGGACTTACATGATGATGTGGATCATCATGATCAAGATGACTGATATATTACATTGGATATATATTTTAATACATTGATATACGTATTTTTTTTATATCTATATATTTTCTCATTCGAGTCATTTTTTGAATTGTGTCTATGGTACTAACTAGTTAAAAGCCTTGTTCTAATGATTTTTATTATTGTTGATGTTTAACATGTGATTTATTACTTCAATTATATAATTCATTCATATTATATGTGTGTCTCTATGTATATATGTATGTATGTGCGTGTAGTTGTGTGTGTATAAAATGTATGCATGCAAGGTAGGTATATATCTATATTTGTGTAAGTGTGTCTATATTCATGTATATGTGTGTATCTATGTGTGCATATATGCGCATGTAGATAAGTTTTATGCATATGCATGTGTGTATGTGTATGTGTAACTGTATGTGTGTATGTGCATATGTATACGTATGTGTGTGTATATGTGTGTATGTGCATATGTATGTGTATGTGTATAAGTGTATGTGTGGGTGTGTGTATGTGTATGTGTAGGTATATATGCATGTGTATGTCTATATATATGTGTGTATGTGAATGTGTATGAGTGTGTATATGCATGTATGTGCACATGTGTATGTGCACATGTGTATGTGCGTATGTGTGTGTATGTGCATGTTTATGTGTATGTGTGTGTATATGTATGTATGTGCATGTGTATGTGTAAGTTTTATGTACGTATGTGTGTATGTGTATGTGTATGTGTATGTGTATGTGTGTGTATATGTATGTATGTGCATGTGTATGTGTAAGTGTATGTGCATATGTGTGTGTATGTGCATGTGTATGTGTGTTTATATGTATGTATGTGCATCTATATGCATATGTGTGTGAATTTGTATGTATATGCATATGTATGTGTATGTGTATGAGTTTATATATATATATATATATATATATATATATATATATATATCGAGTGCAATCCACCAGTACTTTCGAATCCACTCATTTCTAGTAGATATTTCTACATTAGGTAGCTTCAGAAAACTTTTTTTGGTTGGTAAATATGTCGCTCTATCAAAATCACATAATCCGATGTAAGCCTGTTGATCTTCAAAATGCAACAAGATGTTGCCTGGATGGAGATCGTTATGGGATATATACAAGTGTGTAAAAATGATATTGTCTGTAATAGGCCATTGATCAACTTCCAAATATTTGTTTTCACGATTGTTATATCTCCTTCTGTGTCCTTCACACCTCTGCTTCGTGGTACATTTAGGTATTCCTTCTTCATTCTTTCTAGCCACATGTCCAATGTACCACCATTCCAAAATTTGAAAATGAGGCACATACTTTTGCTATGGTCTCTAGCCAAACCAAGTGGACTAATAATTCCACTATGCGTAATAGATAACACTATGGCTTCATTGATGGATTCATTTTCTGGTGTTTGTATGTCACCACCATGTAATTTGAATAGCTTGGCCACAAACACTTCATTGCTGAATCTCGAGTGGGATATCTTGACTTTATGAATCATTCCATATTGTCCTTCCCCCACGAGAGCTGCATCTTCAAAAAGAATAGAGGAATATGGGAGAAAACAAAGATTGTTCGATGCTTGATCTCCCGTATTCACATATGCATCTCTTGTATTTGGATCTACCCGTGCTCTCACAAGGTGTTCAGTCGTATCCGGTTTTAATCGCTTTCCTCTCTTCATAGTCTGATAATATAAATCGATAAATTTAATTTTATCGATGAATCCGGGCATATTGGTGATATCCACCACCAATGACTCTGCTACTTTGATGATTTGTCCAAAGATACGTGTAAGCTCTTTTGACATTTGCTCATCTAAGACCTGTGCTCCACCAAACACACTGCCAAATTTGTTTTCAATATTAATAAATGTTGTTATGGATAATTGTGCAATGAAATTTTGTAACTAGGAGTGTCCATGGCTATAGTGATTTTATCTTCTCTCATTTCATACATGTACGAGCACACAAATTCTTCTAAAAATTTTCACTCCTACTTGTTTATTTTACCTGCCATCTATGCAAAAAATAAAAAATAGACTATCAATAAGTGTATGGATAAATAAATCAATAGTATGTGTACACAAATGATAGACATATGCATAGTTAAATAAGTAGATTTATAATTAAATAGAAAGTGTAATTATAATCTTGAAGTGAATCTATGTATCTATTAAGAATGTAGTAGTCAAAGAATAAGACATTTATAATATTTCATATACATTCGCTATACTATGTATGAGTTTTGGCACATAACTGTATATAACTATTGTGATAGTAAGAGTCAAAGAATAAGACAATCACAATAGTTTCTATAAACTTTGTGACCTACACTAAGTATTCTCATCAGAATCTAAGTGACTAGTGTGATAGTAAGAGTTTAAGAGTCAAACAATCACAATAGTTTTTATACACCTTGTGATCTACACTAAGTGTTCTCATTGGAATTAAAGTGACTATTGTGAGAGTAAGAGTCAAAGAATCAGAAAATTACAATAGTCCCTACACACTCCCTATACTATTGAGAGAGTAGGAATCGAGGTGGCGATTCAAACAATCTCAATAGATCTATCGCTATGTCATATACTATTGTGAGAGTAAGAATCGATGTAGTGAGTCAGACAATCACAGTAGTTGTTTATTTTTAAATGCTTTTCATCGATGTATACAAGTAAGAAACACTTGCACGAGTCGAACATGTATGCAATTGATGAATAAAAGACAGAAAACAAATTATATAAATAAAAATCAAGCATATGTAAGAGACGCATATGTGAATCATACAATATCATGATATAATTAACAAAACAATAAAATAAACAATAAATAAAAATTGAAAAAAATACCTCAATGATCGAAAAAGAAGCTCTCTGATAAAAATTGCAGGCTTTAAGCTCTCTAGTACATCAATGAAGCACATGCGGAAAGTTTTTCAATCGAATGTAAAAATATATATTTTTTTGATAGAAAATGCTTTTCAATCGAAAGCGCTTTCGATCGATAAATATTTCGATTGAAAGTGCTTTCAATCAAAATCGCTTTTGATAAAAAACATTTCGATAAAAAACATATACGTCCATCTTTTTTGGTGTTTATTTGGAAAACCACAAATCAAACAAACATATTCGATATTTTTTTATTATTCGATCGAATAAATGCAACCCAGCTTCGAACGTGATTGCAGGTTGAAGAATCAAAATAACAGAAGGTAGTAAAACAACTATGGATCCACAAGTGCAGATGATTTTGAGAAGTTATTCATGGTTCAACATCACATGATGAATACGATGTCTGCTGCTGTTTCAAAATTGAATGATAATGTCTGGTATGTTGATTCAGATGCTTCAAATCAAATGACCAGTCATGCAGAATGGTTTAGTACTTTGTAGAAATTGCCAGTTCTTGGATATGTTGAAAGAGGTGATGACACATCACATCCTATTGAGCAAACAAGAAACATAGCACTATCTATGGAGGATGGAAAGGTAAAACATCTTGCTAATGTGTTGCATGTTCCAAATATAACAAAGAATCTGGTTTCTGTTGGACAAATGGTTGACCAGGGATTACAATTCAAGTTGAATGCCGATGGATTATATGTAGAAGAGTACAAGTAGGATGGACGATTGGTTGCCAAAGGAAAAAAAGTGGGTAGGATATTCATCTCAAATGTGAAGATTCCTGAAATGAATGCAGCCATGTTTGAAAAGGTGCAGGAGTTATTGTAGATATAGAGATGTGGCACAAACAGATTGGACATGCAAACTTGCAAAGGTTGAAATTGATGCAGTCAATGGAGTTGTCCATGGACTTCCAAATTTCAAAGTTGCAGAAATGCAAAAGATATGTGCAACATGTCAATTTGGTAAACATTCAAGAGCATCATTTCCACATGATAATCATGTTAGTGAGAATGTACTAGAAATAGTACATACAGATGTTTGGGGTTTAGCAAAGACCACATCTATGGGCAGTTGCAGGTTTTATGTTACTTTCGTTGATGACCACACACGAAAAGTGTGGGTCTATTTCATGAAAGAGAAGATTGAGGTATTCATTAACTTTCAAAGTTTTAAAGCTATGGTGGAAAAGTAGACAAGGGAGTATATTCAGACATTAAGATTTGATGGAGGAGGTGAATACATGTCAAATGAGTTCAGAAATTTTCTAAAAAATCATGGAATTCGGCATTAGTTTTCATGTAGGTACACACCACAATAGAATGGCATTGCTGAATGCAAAAATAGATATACTACAAAAATAGCAAGAGCCTTGATGGCTGAGAAGAAAATGCCTCATTGTTATTGGGCAGAAGGTGTTCATACTGCTGTATACATCATGAACAGAACTCCGACTGCTGCTGTACATCAAGTTACACCTGGAGAGAAGTTTACAGGTAAAAAGCCAAACTTATCACATCTGAAAGTTTTTTATTGTATCGCATATGTACATGTTCCAGACGAGTTGAGGACAAAGCTTGATCCAAAAGCAGAAAAATATGTCTTCATTGGATACTCCCTTGAGCAAAAGGGATATAAATGGTATAACCCACTCACATGACAGGTGAAAGTGAGCAGCGATGTGGCATTTGGTGAAATGTCAAGCTTCTATGCAGATGACAAAGAAGGACTGAATCTTGAACCAAATGACAATGAAAATGCTGAAAAATCAAGTAACACTGAGTCACAACAAAGGAGAACAAAGACATGTTCTCTTTTTCTTTTTACCTAAATACCATTATATGAAGCAAAAAAGTGGGCATTTTACAATATCTAGAAAGCATCACGAGTCCTTCTTGTAAATATTGTCTTTAGAAGCTTGATCTCATATCCCAAGTAGTCAAGATAGATATACTAAAATTTTTGCTGCCATGAAAACTAGTTGTTGAGCATGACCAAGAATCCCACATCATGATCTTGGACAATAGATTAGAGTTGAAAAGGTACAAGTAAGAATTCGCGAAGCTCCTTCATTACATCTATAACCTCAACAAGCACAGATGATAGCTAATTAAAAGTTACTCGAAAATTAGAGTACATGTGTTGTAAAAATCAGAGCATTTTAACAAGGCAATTAAGATCATCCCCTTTGTATGGTTAAGATCCCCATTGAATGCCTGGCCATATTAACAGAATATGAAATACACTTCACAAAAGCATTCCTAAGAGAAGATAATA
The DNA here is from genome assembly GCA_020310875.1 of Ceratopteris richardii. Taxonomy (NCBI): domain Eukaryota; kingdom Viridiplantae; phylum Streptophyta; class Polypodiopsida; order Polypodiales; family Pteridaceae; genus Ceratopteris; species Ceratopteris richardii. Next base: position 16,089,576 of record CM035415.1, on the reverse strand, counting down.
TTCAACAAAATTATACTAAGAAACATTCACACATGATCAGAGAAATGCTCAAGATAAATCAAGCTGAACACCAAGTGGAAGCAGAACTCCAAATTATATTTCCATTAAAATGATCTTTTACATTTCATGTGTTTTACAAGAGTTATGTGAATCTACAATAGAAGCTGATCATAGCTTTCCTCAGGCTCAAGGGTATTGGTATCCTCTGGCACATTAGAACACCTATCTTGCCTCTCTTGCTCCAAGATTGGCTCTTCAAGGTCAGCCATGTCCCCAGGTTCATCTGCAAGTGGGGGAACAGGCTCCCTTGAAGCTGGTTGGAATCTCTCCGTATCTGCAATGTGCTTCCTTCCAACCTCTTGGTCTTCATCTGGGCATTCATTCAGCCCATTGATTCTCATTCTAATGAAGCTCACTTGAGCATCATCCTTCTCCACAGCTATGCAGTGCCTGAACATCTTTAAGCAGCAAGCCAGAGTCGTTCCTGAAACAGCAGAAAACCTCTTAGAGGCTTCAATCAACCATGACTAATGAAAATTGTGAAAATTGAAATTACCTGTGCCCGAAAAAAGGTCTAGGACCCAGTCATCATCATTGGAAAATAGCTGAAGCAATCTCATTATGAGTTTTTGTGGCTTCTGATAAGGGTTAACCAATGTCATGTCCCCAGATACATGACGAAGTTTCTTGGTAACGGCTGGGAACATGAGCACATTTGAGATCCCATTCTCATTGCAATGCTCCCTGACTCTCCTTTTGCTTACTTCATCATAATAGCCAACTGTAATGCATTCAGTGGCGCTCACAAACCGATGCAAAGGAGTGTGATTTACGTTTGTCTTCACCCTGCAAAAAAGAACTATGAGTCACAGAGGGCATCATTAAAGCCATGGAGATAGAAAGAAGATTACTTACCAAGTGAGGCACTCCACAGCATGACATCTTTCCTTCAGAGCAGTTGAAACAGAGAAAGACTGGTCTCTGCTATGGAAAATTACTATCCTCCAAAGAGGAGACATAGTCAACTCTGCAAAATCAGTGACCATCTTCCGAATCTGAGGGTGTTTGAAGGGTTCATCATCATTAACTGATCCTAACATCCTAAATCCATAGGGTATGTCCGCTATGAGAAGGGAGAAATGTTTTCTAGGCACAACAGAACAAATATTATTTACATCACTACAGAACACATTGTAATATACAGACCTAAGGGGGTCTAGGGGATTGGAGAAGCATTTAAGATCAGGTTCATCATCAAAATCCATCTCCTTCGCTTTCAGTCTAGATTTCTCATGCCTTGCTCTTTGAATGTGAGCAAGGAATGCAGGGGGGCAATCATCTAGTACCTCTGTAGACTTACTTTTCCTTGGTTTCTGCAGAACAAATTGGAAAGACAATTAAAAGAGCTCTTCAGTACAGCAAACAGAACATAAAGAACGGATGTATGGCATCGATTTCTTGTTGGGGTAGATGCTAGGCATCGACCTTCTACTGAAAATCGATGCTTGGCATCGACCTTGGGACCTAAGTCGATGCCTGGCATCGACTTTTGCCACGAGGTCGATGCCAGGCATCGACTTTTGTTGCAGGTCGATGCCAAGCATCGACTTATGCTGCAAGTCGATGCCAGGCATCGACTTATGCCCCCAAGTCGATGCCAGGCATCGACTTATGCTGCGAGTTGATGCCAGGCATCGACTTATGCCCCCAAGTCGATGCCAGGCATCGACTTATGCCCCCAAGTCGATGCCATGCAATGCATCAAATTGGTTAGGATGAAATATTCTGATAAGAGAACCTACCCAATCACGAAACAGGATGAAATATTCTGATAAGGCTTTGTAGGATGATGTGGTTGGATAGTCTGCTTGGACCTCTGTCCAAGAAAAGCAACCCAGCCTCTTCATCATCACCTCCTGAATCTTCATGTACACTTTATGACTACAGACACATAAATATAAAAGAGACTAGGTTAGACAAGAAGCATGGGAGGAGGGAAAAAGGATCTGAGAATAACATACATACTTATTGAGCTCAGTCACCATCTCCTCGAGGCTTAACTCCTTCGAGATTACCCTTGACAAAGTTGATATGATCAATGTATCATCCTTGATTCCTTGAAGGGCCCTCCATGGGGTCAGCTTCATGTCCTCAGGAGCCTCTTCAATTGAAAGGTCAACTTTCCTTCGCTTTCCCTTCAGATCAACTTGTGGGTCTGGCCTCGACTTTCGTTGCTTCTGGCCCTTGACCTCCTTGTGCTCCCACATTGTGAAAATTCTATCCTGTAGATCCCAGATCTCACCTGATCTGAATGCCAGTTGAAACCATGGATCATATTTCCTCAAAGCATCTGACTTTCTATTCTCATCCAATGCAATTCCAACCTCAATAAGGCATTGCTTTCGTAGATTGGGATGTATTCTTCCAGCTTCCTTCACAAGACAATCTTCATATTCATGGTGGAAGAACCGAATTCTCTCTATGGAGGACATTTTCTGCCTGTAGTCATTGTCGTTGTTGTGATCCCAAGCAAGAAGCTTGGCTTCCTCAGTTGTAAGACCAGCATATATCTTACACTCTGCATACCTAAAGAAAAATGTAGTAGGGTGCTCCTTCACTAACTGTCTACGAGCCTCTGCAGAGTGTGAACCTCCAATCACATAATAAGTGTAATCCTCAAACAAACCCTCATTGAAATCCTTCACACAGCTGCACTCATTCGGATCCACCATGACAAGGAATGGCACAACAGTAGCATGAGGATTTATTTTCATTTTCTTCTTAAGATTTTGGACGTGCAAATTATGTGGCTCCCTGATCTCAAGGGGCCTCCTCCCTGTGACTGGATCCACTGGTGGCCTGTGGATAATATTAATCGGCAGGTGGAACAACTGCCCCTTCTTCACAACTTTTCTTCTAGCTATGTCCTCCCTCATCTTATTCTGCTCAGTGCCAAGCACACCAGATGCAAGCTCTCCACCAGGTGCAACAATTATGTCCCCAGAGCTAGAGCTTGAGTCAGAAAACTCCTCTTCTGAAATTATCTTCTTTTTCTTTTGGGGCTTTTTCTGCACACTCTGCTTACCCCTTGCCTTTACAGGGGTCGTCTTCTTGTGCTGTGTTGGCATGATATTGCCCTGGATCCATGGCATCAGGTCCTTGATGAAATTCACTGAGTCTCTGCATATCTGAGCTAGCCCTTCTGGAACACAGCACTCTGGGCACAAGAAATCCATCTTGCATATGACATTTCTTAATCCTTTCGATGTCTCCACCAAGAAAAGCAGGTTGTCAGAATCTTCATCTTCATAATCCAGTTTGTAAACAAGTCCATACTGAAAACCTTGTGTTGTCGTGATCTTTCCTCTGCCATAGGCCCCTGCGAACACAAGGAGGACTGCATTCTTCTCTTCAACGTACTGAAGGCACCACTCGAGATTTGTCATGTCCCGAAGTGGACGATCTGTCCTCATGACCTCGGTCTCCCTAGACCTTTCCTTCATATTTGGATCCTCCACAGGAATTTTTATGCTACTCTGTCCACCTGAGGATATTCCTAGTGGGTTGCTGGCCTTCTCAGAGGATAATGGTGCAATAATTTTCTTTGGCTTTGCTTGGTGACCACTGCCTTTGTCACGTTGCTGGTCACCAGAGCCCATGGTGACTCTGAGCTTCTTGATGGGCCTTTCATCCTTGTACTCCGCATCCCTAAAGGCACTTGGAAATATCAGATCAAACGTAAATGTGGTTTCAAAGGCCCAAGTCCATGCAAGGCATCGATTTTGAGCTTCAGGTCGATGCCAGGCATCGATGTTTAAGTGCATGTCGATGCCAGGCATCGACTTTGTGTGCAAGTCGATGCCAGGCATCGACTTGAGGGTGAAAGTCGATGCCAGGCATCGACTTGGGGGTGCAAGAGTCGATGCTTGGCATCGACTTTTGGGCCCAAGTCGATGCTTGGCATCGACTTTTGGGCCAAGTCGATGCCTGGCATCGACTTTTACCCTCAAGTCGATGCCTGGCATCGACTTGCACACAAAGTCGATGCCTGGCATCGACTTGGGCCCAAAAGTCGATGCCAAGCATCGACTTGGGCCCAAAAGCCGATGCCAAGCATCGACTTTGCACCCAAAAGTCGATGCCTGGCATCGACTTTTCAGTGCATGTTGATGCCGGCAAGTCGATGCTTGGCATCGACTTTTGGGCCCAAGTCGATGCCTGGCATCGACTTGTAGGTGCATGTCGATGCCAGGCATCGAGCTCCCTTATTAGTGTATATTTGAGTAATTAAGTGATTTGATGTAATTTGATGTTTTATGTTATTTAATGTACTTTAATAAGCTTTTGATTTCATATCTTCTTGATGTGACATTTGATGTGACATCTTCACTTGATCTCAGATTTCTACTTATTTAAAAAGGTCATTCATCTTCAGTCTTCTGTGAACTCAGTGAAGATGAGCTCAATCTTTTCAGTGGATGCTTGGGCATCAGCTTCCTCTGCTCATATTGATTCATTGTTCTCAGTTGAACCTTTCCAGAGAAGTGATGATCCCTATGATTTAGAACGTGCTGATGATTCCATGTTTTCTGTTGAGTCATTTAAGTTATCCAATTCACAGTGCAATGCTGCTCAACCAAATGCACCTCTTGATCTCCCATCTGATCCAACCATTGATCTCCCTTCTGACTCAAGTGCATGTGGAGCAACGAAAAAGCAAAGCAAGCTCAATCTACGATTTAAAAGAAGGTCTCGTGAAGTAAGTCGAAAAAGATTTAAATTTCTTACTTCAGATAGACAGATTGCATTGGATATTGTGAAGCATTGTTGTGGTTTGAAATGTTTGTATAATTTAGGGATGAAGAAACTAAAGCACATAAGAGAAAAATTCCTCCATTTAGATAGTGAAAGGCAAGATATATACCTTGTTTCTTGCATGCAAATGATTGAGGATAACATGTCAGTAACGCGTGTTGGTTTTGAATATTTCTTTACTCAAGGGATGCCATGCTGTAGGGCTGCATTTAAAATTGCAATGGGTGTAAATTTTAGAATACATAGGGTTCAACAAGGGTTTTTGAATGGGGATCTCATTTTGGATACGTTCCATGTTGGGACCAAAGGATCTGTTGGACGTCATGCAATGAATTGGATGATGAACTATTTTAGCTTGCATTGTGAAGTTATGCCTACAACTGGAAGGTTGCACTTGTCAGATAACTTTACTCGTCGAGAGGTATTTCAAATATATAGAGAAGACATGGAAAATAGAAATGAGAAGTATGTGTTGTATCGTCACTTTACTCGATTATGGAAGGAAGAGTTTAACAATGTTTCTATTCCTCGTAAAGTTAGAATGGGTGAATGTTCAGTTTGCGCCACTTTGAAAAACATGGCAAAAGGGGCTACAACACCACAGGAAAAGCATAATTTTAAAAACCTTCTTAACAACCATCGTGACAGTCAAGCATTAGAGAGAAAGAAAGCAATTCATCATCGAAGTAAGGCACTCAGAAATCCGGAGCGTTATATGTGTTTGTTGATCAATGGTATGGATAAAAAAAAAACTTGTTTGCCACATTTTTATCGCATCCCTAAGGACATTGGAGATGAAGTCCTTGTGCAAATGCATTTGGTTGGCGCTTTGGTATACAATGGAACTGTAATGTCCAAGGTTTTCTTCACATATCCGAATGTGCATAATGATCCAAACCTTACAGTTACTGTCATTCATCGTGTTTTGCAATCATGGAAGGGTCTTTTGCCACCAACTCTATATTTGCAACTAGATAATACTCCAAGAGAGAATAAAAATTCTACAGTCTTTGGATATTTAAGCATGCTTGTTGAAAAACAGGTATTTCAGAAGGTTAAGGTAAATTTTCTTCTGGTTGGCCACACTCATGATCACATTGATCAAATGTTTAGTACTTTCTCTAAGAAGTTGGCACGTAACAATGCTTTTACTCTTCCGATTTTATCTGAGCTGATTTCAGAAGCATATACTCCAAAACCAGAAGTTCAACACCTCACACAGATTTATGACTTTAAGCACTTTTGCTCAATGGGGCTTGATAACAGTGCTAAGGTTTTGGCTCCATTGCACAATATTAGTTTCAACCATGTATTCTTGATGAGGAGGGTTGATGAAATAACCCTTTTATTTGCAAAGCAGTATTCATCTTCTCTTGGGTGGGAGCCTAAAGATGGATGCAGATTCTTATTGCAGGTGCCTAATTTGTCTACTGTAACAGTGTATGGTGCAGAACAATCACCATATGAAGATAAAAACAATACAGAAAGATGTGGAAGTGTGGTTGATCAAAGTAAAAGCTGGATGCATGCACTCATTGAAAAGAAGAGACATATTGAGCGTGCAAAAAAATATGCTGGAGATCAAGATGTATCTTGGTGGGAGGACTTTTTCAATCATCAAGAAGAGATTATACAGTATACAATTGCAGGTCACTGGCCAGTTGATGTTCCATTCACATGTGATTTTTGTACACAAAGATCCGTGAATGTGGCCCAAGCATGTAATGCAGATGCACTTCAAAGTTTTATACATCCACCAGAAAGAAATATTTATGTAGGCCCAAGGATGACAAAACAGGCAGAAGCAAGATGGCAAGGAAATTTAATAGAGATAAATGTTGGAACGCTTATTGCAGTACTTGCTGATGGTGATGAGGCTACCAGACCATTTTGGATTGCAAAGGTTTTAGAGATAACTAAAGATATTGATCAGAGAAGAATAGAGGCTTTGGTGGTGCATTGGTATTACACTAAAAGTAGTAATGCATTCACAGGTAAATATAACTTAGAAATGGTGTGTGATACTAAACGAACAGGTTCAAAAAGGAAAAAGAATATTCGAAGCACATCCACTCTTAAAATGGATGATGTAGATATTCTTGTTTATGATTTTTCCTTGACAAAAACTGGTCACTTGAGGAAAGCAACCATCAACATGATAAAACAAAAGCTTACAGATGTATGTGGTACAGGAAATCATAGGAAAACAAGAAGAGTTGTGCATGATCCTGCAGAATTTGGTATGTACGTGGATGAAGATAGAGCTCTTGTGGATATAGAAGAAGAAGAAGAGAGCTCTCAACAGTATGAGACTGAATCAAGTGCATCAGATGATGACGGTGTAGACATAGATCGACAAAGTTGTGAGTTGCATTGAAGCTCTCAGACATTTTTAGTGCTTATGTAAATGCCTCAAAGTAGTTTGGTTAATGAAACCATGTTTTGTAGCAATTTTGAATAACAATCAGATATCCACCCATTAAAGATATGTCTAAAATGTTATTTTTGTGTAAAAACTATTGATTTCTACATTCTTATATATATTTTAGACATGTCAATGTCTTATCATATAGATTTTGGACATGTCAATGTCTTATCATATACATTTTGGGACACGTCAATGCCTAATATAGTGAAATTTTGACTACATTTTGAGCTCATTTTTTTTTGAGAAAATGACAAAAAATGTCAAAAACTACTTGTTTTCACCTCATTTTTGTAATATATGTATACTGGTGTAAAGGAATTCCAAAAATGAGGTGAAAACATGTAATTTTTGACGAGAGTGTTCTCTTTTTACGACATAGTTCTCGTTTGTAAAATCTCAAGCTTTGAGTGGACCGGATGCATCACCAAGCCATAGTTCCAACTCAAATCCATGGAGTGGAAGATTGCGTGGAAACTTGAGTCCAACAAATTCATCAAATACATCCAAGAAAGGTAAAGAAAAGCTTTCTGTTGGTAGTAAAACATGTGCATGTTTTGAAGATGTTGATGGAGATTCAAGCAGTTCAGAAAAGAGTCTTGATGAGGAACTTGGATTGCCCTCTGTGAAGACTCGAGGAGTAAGAAAGGAACATGTAGATGATACAAGAAGAAGTGATCCATGACCAAGAAGATCAAGGAGGATGCGGAATTCTGTACAACGGTTAACATATGATAGTTACATGGCTTGTCATTGTGCCTACATGACAAAGATAATACAAGATGTTGAACCTTCTTGTTTTGAAGATGCAATTGGAAATGCAGATTGAGAAAAAGCTATGGATGAGGAGATGGCTGCACTTTATGGGAATGATACATGGAAGCTGGTTCCATTGCTACAAGGAAAGAAACCCATAGGCTGCAAATGGGTTTACAAGGTAAAGCATAATACTGATGGTAGCATAAGTAGGTATAAAGCACAATTGGTAGCTAAAGGATATGCACAGACATATGGCATTGATTATGAGGAAACATTCAGCCCTGTAACTAAAATGTCTACTTTTAGAACACTTGTTGCATTAGCTATAACAAAAGGAAGGACTCTGCATCAGATGGATGTGAAGAATGCATCTTTACATGGTGAGTTAGGAAGAAGTATACATGGACCAGCCAAAAGGATATGAAGATTTAAAGCATCCAGAATATGTTTGCTGGTTGCAAAAGGCTTTGTATGGGCTGAAGCAAGCTCCTCGTGCATGACATGCAAGGATTGCTCATTACTTAACCAACATTGGGTTTTCTATGTGTGATGCGGATCATTCACTATATGCAAGGAAGGCTGATGATGGCATCATGATTGTGGGTATTTATGTTGATGACCTGATTGTAGGTGGTGATAATGAAGAAAGCATCAAAGAGGTAAAGAAACTTCTTATGAAGGAATTCGACATGAAAGATCTTGGTGTGCTGCGCTATTTCTTGGGCATTGAGTTTGTACATATAGAAACAAGTATATGGATGTCGCAAATGCAATCTGCCTTGAATATGCTGCAAAAGTATGGTATGGCTGATTGCAAGCTGATTTCTATGCCATTAGATCAGAATTTGAAGTTAGATACTACATCAAGTGAAGCATTGGAAAATGATACTATGTATAAGAAAATTGTGGGCAGGTTGATATATCTCACAATTACGAGGCCCGATCTAAGCTACACGGTTGGACTTGAAAGTCAGTTTATGAAGGTTCCCAGGAAGCCACATTTGGATGCTATGAGGTGCACTCTACATTATGTGACTGCTACTTTGGATTATGCATTGTTTAATGAAGCTGGTGTAGATTTGCAAGTTCATGGATACACCAATGCAGATTGGGCTGGTAGCATTCTAGATAGAAGAAGAAGAAGAAGAAGAAGAAGAAGAAGAAGAAGAAGAGAAGAAGAAGAAGAAGAAGAAGAAGAAGAAGAAGAGGAAGAAGAAGATCATTCTTCTTGCCTCAATATAAGTGTGTGCTTCTCTTTGATAGTGAGAGTGTGTGTGTGTGAGCTCTCTTCCTTATCTCCTTCCTTGTGACATCGCTTCCTTTAGATGGAGAGGTCTTTAACTTTTGGGGTAATCGCTATATGATTGCTCCCTCAACTATTACTAGTGCTAGTCGTGGTCTCTTTATTAGAGAGGATTTGTATGTGCCTCCGAACTTTGAAGTCACTCTTATGTCATTTTGTGGTCCTATATATGGATGGGGAGATTGACATTGACTTACACATTTTGTTCAAAGCATGAGTAATTACACATTATCCCTGAATGTAGCTTCCCTTTCTACTATAGGGATTACACATGTAGAAAATGAGCGATTATATATTGATGGAAGACCTTACATGCATGGAAATATACCATGTTTAACAAATAGTAGTGAAGGATATAATAGTTCAATGACTAATTGCACATTAGAGGAGCGTGAAAATAGTCACGAATCACAATACATGAGTAGAGATGTAGCAAGATACATAGTTATCAATGCTAATACTTCATTACATGTTGGTGATGAATTATTAGTGAGTTATGGATGGTATAGACCTCCAAGAGCACCTTTTAGCTAGAGAGCAATAAAAACTTTCTATCTGCCTATCCCGTGTTGCATTGAAAACTCTAATTGATTGAAACTCTTTTCAAATTAGCTTACATATTTAAATTTATGTTTAAAGCTTATTTTTCACTCATTTATGGAATAAAATTATTTTTAATCATGTGTGTAGATTCCAATGTATGATATTGATTATCTTCCACCACACCATTCAGAGTTGCCAGTAAAACCTCATTTATCAGAAGCTTCCATGAGGAGGTTACATTAAAGTGATCCTATCGAATATGCAAGATTGAAAGACCTATATTCAAAAGAAGATAAAGTACAAAATTTTTGCAATAATGATGAAGATGATGGCATGAAAAATTTTATTGAGGATTGGTATCTAAATGACAGCGAAAGCATTGATAGTTCTAAAAATGAGAAAGATCTTCAAGAAGAATGTCTAAAGCATATATATGAAGGAATTCGCTTGAATGATTAAGTGCAAGCTTACTTATTTTCAATCTTCAAAATCATTTTGGATGGAGTAATGTATCGGTTTTGGCACTATTAAGGTATAATTTTCTCTCTCTCTCTTTCTTTCTCTCTCTCTCTCTCTCTCTCTCTCTCTCTCTCTCTCTATATATATATATATATATATATATATATATATATATATATATATATATATATATATATATATATATATATATATATATATATATATATATATATATATATATATATATAAATATATATATATATATATATATATATATATACACACACACACACACATACACATACACGTATAAATATATACATATAGGGACATACACATATACAAGAATGCATACACACATACAAACATACACACACATACACATACATGCACATGTTATCAAAAGTAAGGACAAAGTGCATCAAATGAACACTTTCTATCTGCCCACCTTTAGAATCTTCCAGATACATTTGCTTCTCCCATTTTCGAGTTGACCTAATACCTACATTGCACTCCCATTTGATTCTAAAGGATGAGCAAACACAAAGTGTTCATTTGATATGCATATGCATACACATACACACACATACACATACACTCACATACACATACACATACACTCACATACACATACACATACACATACACATACGCATATGCATACGCATACGCATACACATACACATATACATACACATACACATACACATACACATACAAATACACATACACATACACATACACATACACATACACATACACATATGCATACACATACACATACACATACACATACACATACACATACACATACACATACACATACACATACACATACACATACACATACACATACACATACACATACACATACACATACACATACACATACACATACACATACACATACACATACACATACACATACATACACATACACATACACATACACATACACATATGCATACACATACACATACACATACACATACACATACACATACACATACACATACACATACACATACACATATACATACACATACACATACACATACACATACACATACACATACACATACACATACACATACACATACACATATACACATAAGCATATACATACACATACATATATGCATACACATACACATATACACACATATTTATTTATTTATTTATTTTCATTCATATAACTTTTTTACATTAACTTACAAGTTTCTATTTGAAAAGTTTTTACCAAGCAAGATTATTGTTCCTACATCAAATGATGAAATGAAGAAGATAATCAACAATCTAGGTATAGATTATTAGTGTTTGCATGCATGCCCTAACGATTTTCTTTTATATAGAGGTGAATATGTGGACTCTTTGGCATGTCCAAAATGTCAATCTCCTCGATATAAGGACTAAGAGGGTAAAATCCCAAAAAAGTTATTGAGAAATTTTCCATTGGCTCCAAGAATAAGACATATGTTTCAAAGCCCTGAACTAGCAAAGCTTTTGATATGGGGATTTGATCATAAAGGTACTCATGGAGTGATGAGAATTCCAATAGGTAGTGTAGCTTTTCAACATATTGATTCTAGATGGCTTGTTTTTGTACAAGAGCCACATAGTCTAAAGTTAGAAGTTGCATTAGATGGGGTAAATCCATTTTTGATGAAATCTAGTTAATGATCAACATGGTTAGTGGTAGACATCAACTAGAATCTCCCACCATTCCTTAGCATTCAAAAGGACCATTTCATGCTTTCACTATTAATGCCAAGAAAAAGACAATTTAAAGACATAAATATATATCTTGCTCCTCTCATTGACAATCTCCAAGAGTTATGGAGAGTGCAATAGCGTAACGACTGCAAATGCTCATGAATGAATGACTCTCCTCCCAACCTTATGCCTGTATATATAGCTGCGCTTGAACTAATGAGGACCACAAATGTAACTAGAGTCCACAAGTGCATGTGCAATCTCCTCCACTTCTTTCATATCCACCACTAGAGTCTATTAGTGGCTGGAGTGATCTCGACCACTACTTTAGTACCTTCCACTAGAGTCCACTAGTGGTTGTTGTACTCACCTCTTGAGTTAAGTCCACTGGACTCAAGTTAACTCACGTTAACTTGAGTTAGAAGGCTCTAGAGCTCTTTGGGCAAAACTCTCTTCCCATGCTCCCCATGGGAGTTGAACCCAAGACCTCTTCCTTCACAACCATGAGAATTAACCACTAGGCTAAGTGGATTACTTGAATATGAGAGCACATGACTTATGCTTGAGTCTACTCTTGAGATCTTTGGTCCTACAGACGTGTGAACAAACGGTATCCGATTTCAGATCTGTCTGAAGCCATCGGATCCCTAGATCATAGACTTACTTTATTACATTCTTCCCCCCTTGGGAAAGATTTTCATCCTCAAAAATAAAGCTATATATATAACTGTAGGCAACCCCCGAGCCTCATGTTCTAAAACTTGAAGAACATGCATTCATTCAATTAGGTTATTTACTTAGAAACTTGAAAATAAAAAACCTTCTTTATTTGGGACCAACTTAAAACTTGAAAACTGGAAAACGTCGTTGGATTGTGGAAACTTTTTCCCATGTTGAATTTTCTTCAGTTCCATCCTTCCATTTTACTAAGCACTCTTCATACAAGTGGCTTCTTGTACGTTTATCTCGGGTGCGAAGTATCCTTTCAGGTTCATGAGGAACTGTTTCATTTACGGGAATAGGAAGTATAACCTGTTGTCCAACTAGATTATCTGAATCTGTTAGACTCTTCCTAAGCCGACTAACATGGAACACTGGATGAATCCAACTATCGTCTGGAAGTTGTAGTTCATAAGCCCACAAACCAACTTTCTTGGTGATTGGAAAAGGACCGCAATATCTAGGTGACAACTTGGCACATTGACCAGTCTTGAACTTTTCCGATCTTTCAGGGATACGAAGATAAACTTGATCGCCAACCTGAAAAGTAACATTTCTTCGCTTCGGATCGGCATAAGCCTTTGCACGATCTTGAGCTTTCTTTAGGTTTTCTTTAGCTAACTTGAGCTTAAAGTTCATATCTTGAAGGAACTCTTGAGCTGCTTGAACTCGTTCATTTTGTAGTCCTACTGCATAAGGAGACCTAGGCTGGAAACCATACATCAACATGAATGGACTAAATTCAGTTGATGAATTCTTGGCACTGTTATAGGCAAACTCAGCTGATGGAAGATAATCTTCCCAGTCAGTCTGTTTGGAAGTAACATAAGCTCTGAGTATGTCTTCCAAAATCTGATTGACTTTCTCTGTCTGTCCATCCGTCTGCGGATGTTCAGCTGTACTTAAACTTAGTTTAGTTTCAAGTCTACTAAAGACTGCTCGCCAAAAATGACTTGTAAATCGAGCATCTCTATCAGAAACTATGTCTACTGGAAGACCATAGAGTCTATAAAGTTGATTTACAAATATTTTTGCAAGTTCTGGAGTCTTATAAGTAGTCTTGACTGGTATAAACTGAGCAAGTTTAGTCAATCGATCAACTACAACCCAGACTGAATCAAAGCCTTTCTGAGTGCGGGGTAATCCATAAATGAAATCCATGGAAATGCTTTCCCACTTTCCTTTGGGAATTTCCAAAGGATGCAGCAATCCTCCAACTTTAAGTCGTTCAAACTTATTTACTTGACATTTATGGCACTTAGATACATAGTTTTGCACATCTCGATGCAAACTAGGCCAATAAAAATGTCTTTTCACAAACTCATAGGTTCGGTTAATACCAGGATGTCCTGCACTTGGAGCATCATGGCATTCGAAAAGTACTTGATTTCGTATGTCCAAGGTACTTGGAACACAAACCTTACCTTTATAAAGCAAATATTCATCTTGGAGAGAATAGTGTTTAAACTTTCTTTCAGAAGTACTTGATTCATTTTGTTTATCTTGTTCAGCTGCTTTCCATGCTTGACTGAAGCTTGGATCCTCTTTGCAGCTTCCTTTCAAAGTTGAAATAAATTCACTTTGAATTTGTACAAAACTTAGATTATTCAGCATAGGCATCCGACTTAAGGCGTTTGCCACTGCGTTGAACTTTCCTTTTCTATACCTGAGTTCATAATCGAACTCTTGCAACTGCTCGGCCCACCTCGCTTTTCTACCTCTTAGATCAGGTTGGTTTGCAAACCACTTTATGTTCTCTTGATCAAAAACTATGGTCAACTTTGATCCATATAGATAATGGCGCCATTTCTTCAGAGCATTAATAATAGCGAACATCTCTCGCTCATAGGTAGAGTAGTTTTGCTGAGCAGGACTTAGCTTTCTACTCTCGAAAGCTATCGGTCGACCATCTTGGCTTAGTACTGCTCCTACTGCAGATGAACTTGCATCTGTCTCTAATTGGAAAGGCTTGTTCGGATCTATAATCTGTAGAACCGGGGCCGATGCTAAAGCAAGTTTAAGATCTTGAAAACTCTTTGCTTGATCTTCTTTCCAATTTAACTTTTGATGCTTCCCTTTGAGTTGATCCGTCAAAGGTACTACAATCTTGGCATATCCAGCCACAAACTTCCGATAATATCCTGCCAATCCGAGAAAACTTTGTAGTTCTCGAACCGTCTTGGGCTCAGGCCATTCAAGAATCGCTTGGACCTTTTCAGGGTCAACTTTGATTCCTTCCGCGGAAATAATATGACCTAAATACTTTACTTCTGGGGTAAAGAATTCACATTTTGACTCTTTACCGTAAAGTTTATTATCGCGAAGAAGTTGAAAAACTTTTTCCAAGTGCTCTAAGTGATTTTCATGATCTTTACTGTAGATCAGAATATCATCGAGAAAATCTACAACAAATTTTCCCAAATACGGCTTAAGCACTTGATTCATCAAAGTCATAAATGTTGCGGGTGCATTTGTCAACCCGAACGGCATCACTAAAAACTCGTAGTGACCAAACTTTGTTCGAAAGGCTGTTTTAGGAATATCATCATCTTTGATCCTGATCTGATGATAACCTTGGCGTAAATCAATCTTAGAAAAAACTGTAGCCCCCTTTAAACTATCGAAAAGATCTTCGACTAGTGGCATGGGATACTTGTTCTTTATCGTAAGATTGTTTAACGCCCTATAATCTACGCACAGCCTCATAGTTCCATCTTTCTTTTTCACTAGAAGGATGGGTGCTGCCCATGGAGACTGGCTTGGGCGGATAAATCCTTTATCCAAATACTCTTGGATTTGATTTTCCACCTCCTGATTCTGGACATAGGGGAGGCGGTATGGGTTTTGAGATTTTGGCTTGGTACCCGGAAATAGATCTATACTATGATCAATGTTTCCACGAGAGGGTGGCAAGCCGTAGGGGAGTTCCTTAGGGAACACATCTTTAAATTCCTTCATTAAATTGTTAAATTTAACATGAACTTCTCGAGGAATAAAGGACGAGACATAAGAAACTTGATTTATATTATCAGAATCTATTACATCGGTGCCAAGGACACGAAAAGCTTGAGTCCTGGCTTCTTTATTGACAAGTTTCTGAAGTTCAATGTATGATATCAAAGGGATACTTGGAACATCATGCTCACCCTTGATTTTATACACTACACTGTCACGCTGGAATTCCAAAGTATTTGTAAAATAACACCTGGTCAATGAAGGTCCTAGACTCCATAGCCACTCTCTCCCTAAAACAAGATCTACCCGATCCATGTTCATTATTTGGAAGTCCAAGGTGTCTTTAAATCCTTGGATTTCTAGTTCCAAATTACATATCATTGTGTCCCAAACACGGGTGTCTTGACCGTGCATCATGGAGACAATGTATTTATGAGGAGATGGTTCCTGAGGAAGAGCCAGTTTTTTTACTAACGCATAATTGATAAAATTATGCGTAGCAGAGTCATCCACCATTATTCGGATGGTGTGCCCTTTTACTGATCCATGCAACTTGACCAAATCATGTGGACCA
Source organism: Ceratopteris richardii (assembly GCA_020310875.1). NCBI lineage: Eukaryota > Viridiplantae > Streptophyta > Polypodiopsida > Polypodiales > Pteridaceae > Ceratopteris > Ceratopteris richardii. Next base: position 16,073,310 of record CM035415.1, on the reverse strand, counting down.
AACTCTTGAGGTTGCCACATGTTTTTGGAAATTTGGCATGAATGGGTATTGTCGCAATGCATAATCTGAACCTTCTTTGCACTTGAACTTGCATCCAAGCTCAAAGAGTGAATCAGATTGATTTGCTGCTTACCCTTTCCCTTACTTTCTCTTCCGACTGGACAGGCACGGCTTCGATGTCCAGGCTTGAGACATTTAAAGCACAAGTTTTCTTTTTGCGCTTTATCATGATCTTTTGGAGAAAGGATGTGTCTAAAAACACGAGGTTTTTTAGACACTCTTTCATTAGATCTAGTCCCTTTGCCCTTACGCTTAAAGTTATTCTTCTGGGAATAACTGCTTTCCTGCGGGACATCCAAACGTGAATTGTCCTCATAAATCTGTGCGACCTTAATCGCCTCTTCAAGGGATTTAGGCGCATGCCTCTTAACTTCATTACGAATTCGCTGGTTAAGTCCTCTGACAAAACCGCGAAGTCGATGGAAGTCATCTAAATTCTTTAACTTCAGAATTACATCTCTGTATTCTGAAATATACACTAATAGCGGTCTACCCTTCTGCTGAATTTTATCCCAAGCTTCCCAATTGCGTTCCTCCTCATTCTCGGGGAGAAACTCTTTCTTGAAAAGATGGGAAAATTCATTCCAAGTGGTAGGTTTCTTGTGAGTCTCATAGAGACTCATCCACCATGTATAAGCTTTCGGTCCTAGCGATAAACTGGCTTCTACTACCCTCACATGATCGGGGGTATGTTTGAGTTCATGGACATCTTGCCATTTCTCTAATAAAGTCAAAACCGCATCCTTATTCCTATCCTTATCCTCTCCAGAGAAATAAGGAGGACGGATCTCCTTTCCCAAGGAAAGATCCACAGGGCGGTTATGGCTTTCTAACATCCCTACCGAAGCAACACACAAGGGAGTAGAAGACACTAGGCTAAGACGGCTCATACTTCCCGCTAAAGGAAACATATCTATTTGGGGAGAGGATAATCCCTTATCCTTTTCCATCCTAACAGACATTGGTGAAGTTGCGATCGTATCTGTGTGACTACCTAAAATAGACTTACTGATCCGATCGCAACTTCACCAATGTCTGTTAGGATGGAAAAGGATAAGGGATTATCCTCTCCCCAAATAGATATGTTTCCTTTAGCGGGAAGTATGAGCCGTCTTAGCCTAGTGTCTTCTAGTTGGGGGGGCGGAGGTTCGAATCCCCTGTCAAACACAGGAGCGATTACTTCTTTTTAGTACTCTTTTGCTCTAAGCTAAAGCATAAGAATGATGGCGACACGCATCTCAATGCGGGCGGGAGCAGAATTCGCACGCCAAAAGTCACGAGCAAGAAGATGAAGAAGAAAACTATGGAGTGAATGCTCTGATACCAATGCAACAGCGTAACGACTGCAAATGCTCATGAATGAATGACTCTCCTCCCAACCTTATGCCTGTATATATAGCTGCTTGAACTAATGAGGACCACAAATGTAACTAGAGTCCACAAGTGCATGTGCAATCTCCTCCACTTCTTTCATATCCACCACTAGAGTCTATTAGTGGTTGGAGTGATCTCGACCACTACTTTAGTACCTTCCACTAGAGTCCACTAGTGGTTGTTGTACTCACCTCTTGAGGTAAGTCCACTGGACTCAAGTTAACTCACGTTAACTTGAGTTAGAAGGCTCTAGAGCTCTTTGGGCAAAACTCTCTTCCCATGCTCCCCATGGGAGTTGAACCCAAGACCTCTTCCTTCACAACCATGAGACTTAACCACTAGGCTAAGTGGATTACTTGAATATGAGAGCACATGACTTATGCTTGAGTCTACTCTTGAGATCTTTGGTCCTACAGATGAGTGACCAAATGGTATCCGATTTCAGATCTGTCTGAAGCCATCGGATCCCTAGATCATAGACTTACTTTATTACAGAGAGGTATTAATGTCATTGAGGATCAAAAAGCATTACTCAAAGACACATTATGGTTCATCAAATAGTGGCTTGTACTATACACGAGTTTCCAGGATACAGTGTCTATTAAGGTAATGATGTAGTTTTTTTATTTAATATGTATACAATTGTATGTGAGATAATTTAATTATCTTTTTATGGTTTTCATGATGCAAGAATATCTACTAAGGGATATAAGGGTTATCCTTATTGTGGTGATTGGTTGAGATCAATTTATAGTAAGAATCTCAATAAAAATATTTATCTTTGACATCGATGGCTCTTGCTTGATGATCATCCATTAAGATGTGAAAGAGAAGTGATACATTATAATGGAAATATTAAAATGGGTCAGTGTCCAAAACCAATGACACCTCTGGATTGATACGGAAAATGGACAGATGTGCCTCTTATAGATCCACGATTCGAAATGTTAAGTGATGATGAAGATGATGAGTGAAGATTAGAGGTAAAGAAAAATTTGCACTAGCAGAGAATATGTCAATATGGTATTCTTTGGAGTATTGGAGAGAGTTAAAGATCTATCATCTTCTTGATCCTATGCGTATATTCAAGAATATTGGTTATTCATAATGGCAACATCTTCTTGGATTAATAGACACAATCGCATCAAGAAATGATTTAAAGGATCAAAATTTGAAACCAAAATTATGGCCATTTTTTTATATAAATTGACAAGAAAAAACTTATGCACTTGATCCTTGGATACTTACGACAAAAGAGATGCAAACTATCAACAATAGGATTCAATCGATTCAAACACCTACAAGATATAGAACATCTTTCCAAAACATGCTAACTATGGATGATAGGAGCTTATTTGGGTTAAAGACACATGATTGGCATAACTTTTTGAAGCACATTCAACCTCTTGTTATTGATGGATTTACAATGAAAGGAATATTGGACATGACATCGTTTTGGATCGCTTATAATGTAATTATCATACTTTTATATTTAATATATAAGACTATTTGATATCTTTTATTTACAAATTAATTTCTTTATAATTTAATTTATGATAATAATAGGTGGATTACATCAAAAGAGATTGACAAAGACTTGATCCCACAAAAGAAATTTCAATGCAAGGAACTACTATGTTTGATGGAGAAAGAGCTCCCAACATCATTTTATTAGTCCATCTTATGGATGAAATAGAGATTAGAGGTGTTGTAAACACTCGATGGATGTTTTGGATTGAGTGATTTATGGGAATATTAAAAGGTTATGCACGTCAAAGAGCAAAACCAAAAGTATCTATAGCAAAGGGGTGGATGCTTGAGGAGTGCATGTACTATGTTAGTGAATAACTTGAAAAAGTTCATGAAGAAGCTCCACGTGCATGGACCAATGAGTCTTTTTCAAAAATAATAGACGAGGTATTATCAGGTAAGGGATTCCATTTCAACTTACATCACAAGAGAAAAGTGATGCTTCTACTTTTATAGCATATAATAGCAAATGCATGCAAGCATTCATTAGCGATTATGAACAAGAACTTCAAAATCTCCGAAGTAAAAGATAGATAAATAAAAGATATAGAAACAATCTTGATAGTAATGAGAATACAAATATATCTTCTTTCATGGATTGGCTATATACTCATATGCAAGATGCCAATCCAAATGATGAATGAATCAAATGAGTAGAGGGAGTTAATGATAGGTTGTGAAAGAAAGGTAATTTTATTTTAATAATATTCTATTTTTTCACATATATGTATATTAGTTTCTCTTTAATAATTTAATTTTTATTGCAGGTTCAAATGCTCACTAATATGTGGGCTTTTGGATAGCATATTATAATCAAAATGATTGGTTCTTTATGTAAAACAGAGGATTCTATAAGTGTTGCTTCTTTCAAGCAACTATCATGTGCTAGCTCAAAAGATACGAACCTTATAGATAGCCAACTTGTTTACGTAGGAACCATTGTTGATATCTACGAAATATCATTTCGTATGTTCAAACAAGTTAAAAAATATATATATTTTTTATGATATAGTTTATTATTTTTTTAAGCACATAATAATGAATTTTCGTTTTTTATATTTTAATAGGTTATTTTGAAGGTTGATTGATTTTGACCTGAGTATAAAGATAGTAATTCCACATTGAGAAGGGAATTATCTAGGTTTGGGACAATCGATTCATGGAAAATAATATGATTAACTAGAGAACCATATATTCTTCCTAATCATATTGAACAAGCATTTTTTTATAAAAACCTTGATGCTCATCCCTTGTGGCAAGTCATTCATGTTCAACCTAGAGTTCGGTCATTGTTTCAACAATTTATTGTTACAGAGATAAAAGAAAATCATGTTGATGATTCATCATCAGATATTAATATATTGGCATCTCAAAGAGAAATTAGAATCATTGTACATGACAACGATAATAATCTACTTGATGAAGATGATAATACTCTACATACTGATTTTGTTGGAGTTAGATGTCTGCGGAAGAACACGAACAGCACAAGGAAGAAGAAGAAGCTTGAAGCAGAACACACAATATTGAATGTATTACTAGAGAATGTACAAAGATAAGTAGCCCGTTAGGGCAATAGGCATATATACAAGGGGGGAGGGGGGGAAAAAACCTCCTAAAGAGGGAAAAAAGTGCCGTGGCGGTCCTAGTGTGTTCACACACATCACTACCTAAATATATCAACAAATCCCCCCTGGGAGTGATGCGGTGAACAAGGAGTTGGCACTCATGTATAAGGAAGTGCCATATGTGGAAATCACTCCACAAAAAAAAGTAAACCCAAAGCTTTGTGGAAAGCTTCAAACTTCTCTCAAGGTAGAGCCATCATGAAAAGGTCTGCAATGTTCTCTTGAGTGGGCACATATGCCAAGTTGATCTCCCTAGCAGAGAACCTCTCCCTGACATAATGATAATGCACCTCAATGTTCTTAGTGCGAGCCTAGAACACAGGGTTCCTCGCAACTGCCAATGCGCTCTGACTGTCAGTGAAGATGGTGGTGGTAGAAGACTGACCAACACCCAAATCAGCCATAAGGCATCCAAGCCACACACACTTAACAGTCGCTGCGAAAGCTACCCTATACTCAGCCTCACAACTAGAAGTGGCCATAGTAGGTTGCTCCTTGCTCAACCAAGATATACATGAGCTACCAAGCATGAAGCAAAAGCCACTAGTGGACACACGAGTGTCATAGAAACCAGCCCAATCAGAGTCAAAAAAAGCATGTAAATTTGGTGGTAGTGATCCCCCCTTGGGATAAAACAACCCAAGTAGCCGAGTACCACTCGAGTAGCGAAAGTTGTGCTTAACCGCCTGCCAATGCTTGACTCCTGGGCAATGCATAAACCTGCTCATCTATGAGACAATAAAGTGAATATTAGGTCGAGTAATGCATAAGGAAATCAAACATCCAATAGCCTTCTGATAGAGAACAACATCAAATGCGTCTCCAATATCATGAAGACTCAATCGTAAACCTATCTCCATAGGAGTGGCAATAGGCTTACAGTCTTCAAGGCCAAAACATTGCAATAATGTGTCAATATATTTTCTTTGACACAAAGCCATTCCACCATCAACATGCATAAACTGAATGCTCAAATAATGATGCAAATGCCCCAAATCATACATCTCAAAGGAGGCATGTAAATCAGCCTTGAAATCAGCAATATGCTTCTCATGAGGACGAGTGAGCAGCATATCATCAACATATACCACAATGATCAGAAGTACATCGCTAGCACACTTAACATATAAGGTGCTTTCAGTTGGACTGTTCTCAAAACCATGTGCAATCAAATAGGCATGTATCTTTTCATATCAAGCATGTGGTGCTTGTTTCAAACCATATAAAGCCTTTCTTAACCTACACACCTGGTTTTTATGCCCTTTCTACACAAAGACATGGGGCTGAAATACATACACTTCTTCATGCAAGTCACCATTCAGAAATGCTATTTTAATGTCCAACTGATGTACATTCCAACCATGATGAGATGCAAGTGCACAGACGCTACGAACAGTAGTCATTCGGCATGTAGGTGCAAAGGTTTCATCAAAATCAATGCCTCTTTCCTATGCATAACCCTTTGCAACAAGCATAGCCACCTGTCAAATGTACCATCAGGTTTATGCTTCAGCTTGTATACCCACTTAGTGCCAATGGCCTTCTTGCCAAGAGGCAAGTCACATAAAGACCAAGTACTATTCTTCATTATAGCATCATATTCAATTGCATAGCAGCCATCCAATTTTTTGAATTTGGTGCTTCATCAAACGAAACGGGTTGAGTCTCATCACAAAGACTAGATGCAACCATAGCATAGCAATCTGATGCAAAAGAGGCACTATAAGAGCCTAATTGAGTATGATATGGCAGAGGTGCATCTAATTTGCTATCACGCAAAGTCTGCACTAGCCATTTTGGTATATTTTTTGCCTACTCAATATCAACTCTCTCATCAACAAGTGCATCATGTAAATCTGCATCAGAAATGGAATAATCTACATCATCACATGAAACCTGCAAAGGTTGAGAAGTTGCCTCATTAGGACCAGCACTAGAATGTCCACCTGGAAAAAGAGGCAGCAAAGTATCATACATGTCTTTTGAGCTAACAGATGTCTCCTTAGTACATGAAAGCAATGGCTGAATAGCATCTTCCACAAAAACAACATCAGGGCTAACCAGAATGCGTTTAGTCTGTGGATGATACAAACGATAGCCTTTACTCTTGGAACTGTACCCAACCAAAATACATTTTACTGCTTTATCATCCAATTTTCTGCGATGTTGTTCAGGCCCTAATGCATATGCCAAACAACCAAAAACATGCATATGAGCAACAGATGGCTTGCGATCATGCCAAGCATCATATGGAGTGATAGACTACAGTGCTTTAGTGGGAGACCTGTTAAGTACATATGCTGCACACATGACAATCTCAAGCTAAAAACTATGTGGTAAAGCCTGACTCTTGACCATACATCTCGCCATCTCCATGAGTGACCTGTTCTTTTGTTCAGCAACTCCATTCTCTATTGAGGTGTATATGGCAATGTACACTAGTGTTTTATCCCACGTTGTGGTCGGGTTCACGCGCGCTTAGGGGTGCACACGGGGTGCCAAGTTAAAAAAATGAATTTTACTTTCGTTTGTTTGACACATGAAAACATGAGACAAGTCTAGAATCTTAAGTCAACTTTCTCTTCTTTTAACTTTTTGTTTCATTATGATCGCTCTCACGGTGCCTTAGTGTTATCTATTACGTCACATTCATAGTTGCGGATTTTTATGGACCAACACAAATCATAAATAGGTCACTAAGTGTCACAATTGATTTCATGTAATGAAAATGGCACTTCATAATGATAATATCAGAGAATCTCTAAAGAGGATCATAGGCATATGTCCCTCATTCTCTACAGAAAACTTATAAAAAACAAATCACAAAAAAAAGAGGGATGATCGGGAAAGGTGCCCTCAGTTTTTCTTTGCGATGTGACTCCAAATAGATATGTTTTGTGTATCCATATATAAGCATGGTATTAATGTACTCATAGAAGGACTCGCGTTTGACATACGTTCCAAACAAAATCCTGCTTAAAGAATTATGGAAACTCTAATGTGTGCATGAAAGTGAAGGTGTGGCTGAATATCGAATCCAGATACTTGATTCTTGACAAGAGCGCAACACTCTTCTTAAAGCTTATTTCATTCATGGACAGAAACAACTAGGCTTTAAACTTCTCAGAAATTTATAGCACAGAGAACAAGAGCACTGAAAAAAATTACTTTATGAGCAGAATGTATAACTCGTTTTTCTTTTCTTTTGTTGCCCAAAATGTTTATAAGTATTTTTGTTCAATTGCATAAAGTGTATGCACGTCCCACCCATAGCGCACATTATATGACGGAGAGAGATGATACTAAGTTTATGCTGAATCCACTTATTTCTTTTGATTGGAAAACAGAAACCGAAGTTCAGTTCGCTTGTGAGAATGAGATACTAAAAGATGATTCTTTTACAACCATTAAATAAGAAAACACAGTGCAAGTCCTTTTACCATTGTTATTATCATCATCTATATTGAAAATGATGCCATAACCAAGAAAATTTAAGTGATAAAATCGTCCACCTGTTCACATAACATGAGCGTCAAACGAAAGATAATAAATAAAGCACGGTTGGAAGAAATCAATGCTTCTCATTCCGCACTCGTTATTATAGAAACCTTGCTTATATCTTTGTTCTTTTTGAAACAGAGAAAAAAAACTTACTAAAAGAAAATGGGTTCCATCCGCCAGACATACAATCGCAAGATTCATAGTATTGTGTTCCAGAGATATGTAGTGTTTGATGTCATGCAGAATTCATGCAAACATGCAGTATCATGTTATCTTTTTTGTGGAGCACACTAGATGCGTTATGTGATTCATATATCTATGAAACTGAAACAACGTCATTCGTATCCAAACTCCCATCAAATAGAGCTTTTGAAGCAAGAAAAAACACCTTAAGTATTAGTTAGAATCAAACCACCGTTAAATCAAATGCGCAAGTGTGCATATGACATAGGAAACAATTTTATAGGAAAGATTCATGGATCTATGCACACAGACCTCAAAAAGAACATTTCTATGCATACATCAACTTGATGACCAATATAAAAATCTGGAAACTACATTCAGAGTTGGAGAAACTCAAACCCGATTTCGTGTCGTTATGTGCTTGCATTGCCCACCATTTGTTTGTGTTCTCCTCCTTACATTAACTTTGTTCTCATGCTCTCAACTTGCGCTCTGTGAACTTTCCATCTTACTGTAGAGCTAATATACCACAGATCATCTTCAACTTTGAAAAGCAGGATATTTCCTAATGGCATGAACTCCTTTTTGTGTGCCTTTTCAGCAAATCCTCTCTATGATTACTGTATAGCCTTGTCTAGCGTAACCCTTCTCCAAGATGCATCATGCACATCGACACCACTTTGTGATTTCTTCTTGCGCAGCCAATCCCTTTTCCACAATCTTCATGTGAGCCCAAAAGCAACGAAATCAGTTGATGAGCTATGCAGATTGGCGCTTCTCAATGGAGAGACAGGATGCGTCTTCTTCAGATGAACGACGGAACAAAAGTAAATGAAGGAGCTGTTGCGCATGACTCCTCCCCCTGTCTCTTTTTTTTTCAGCGACCTCCCTCTGTCCACCAAAAAAAAAAAGGCTACCGCCTTCCTGAAGATAATCCCTCGATCCTCCAGTGATCTCCTCCCCTTTCGAGAGAGCTTCCCTCCTTCAGAAAACAAAACTGGCGAGATTGTGGTCATCAAAGTGTTGCCGCAGGTTTAATGCTTTACATCAGACCATCTCCGAGAAAAGTAAAATGGTAGAGAGTCAAAAGTATCAGCCCACACGCATACACAGACACGCACACACGCACTCCTTTCCTAGTTTTTTCCTTACAAGACAGAAGCCGTCCCTTTTTTTTCAGTATCGTGCAGTAGAAGAGAAAAAAACAAGAGAATAGTCGCACACACTTTCCTTTTGCATCCCTCCTTCTCAGCTCAAGGATCTACCCTCCTTCCTAAAATAGTTGCTATCGTGGATAACTTCCCCCTTCTTCTGCTAAACTGTCGATTTCGCTTTTATGACTCCCCAGCGGTGTCGTCGAGATTTTCTCTCCTCTCTCACTTGTGAAGGCCTACAAAAAACATATTTGGTGAAGGTAGCCGGAATTCCCTGAGAAGTCCAGGATGCATCAAGGATGTCAAAGGAAGCTCACATACAAAGTTTCAATGAAATCAAGAAAGTCCATGGTAGCGGTCAAAGCTGGTCAAAGTTGGGAAATTAGGGCAAAAATTTCATTGTCACCAAATTAGATGAAAATTCATATACTTTTAAAGATTGTCAAAGGCAGTCTATAGCCCAAATTTCAGCAGAAAATGGATTTTGTAGCACATTGATATGCTATGTTCATTTTGTAAAAATATAATTTTTCTAGTTTGACCCTACAAATTCTTCTATAGAAATTTATGTTAGCCATATGGTTTGGCATGTATAAAGATCATATGTGGCTACATATTTGTACAAATTTTCAAGGCTATCAGAGCTTCCTAGACACCTTAATGCTACCTTGCAAGCTTCCAAATGTAGTCAAACTTGTACAAGGGAGATTCAGATGGGAGTTTTTTCTGCATATTCCTGAAGGAGATCTTTGGAAACATAGTCCTACAAAGTTTCATCTTCATCAAAGCCTATTTGGAGGGTCAAAGAGTACAAAGTCCAGTTTTCAGGATCACCGCAGTTTTCTAGTTTAAGCAAATTGAAGGGTTGAAGGGCCACCACATGGCGAAAGCTGATTGAGCCATGTTGTACGATCAAGATGAGCTCATATTCAAGGTTGGAGATGCACTTATGCTTAAAGCAAGGAGGATCCACGAGTTTTTCCATAAAAGAAGACTTTTTTTACAATCAAAGATCAATAATGCAGTGTTTCTCCAAAAATAGTGGCTTATCTTATCCGAATTGATGTCAGCACTGATCCGACAGTCCACATCATCCCCAGATCCAATGGTGGAGAATGAGGGCGCCTAAATTTCACTCCTTTACACTAGATTTGATAGAAAGAACAATTCCAAGCCATCCAATGGCCCAAATTCATTCAAAAAACTATATAAACCCCCCTCCAAATTCGGTTGAACTGTCATGGTTTGAGGGTCGGAACCACCTTTGATCAGTAGACTGCCTAGCTTGACGTACCACGACGATCTTATATATGTATCTTAATTCCCATCCTTTTAATTTATGTCACTTGTCACTTGTCTCTTGTCTCCTCTCTCAGTCTCTTAAGTATTTTTACATGTCTTCTATTTCTTCTATGTGTGAGAAGGCTCCGCAGTATTGCGTTGAACCAGTGAGGATGTTTCTTTGAGCTTGTGAGTAAACTCTATTATCATTATTCACTTGCATGCATATAAACCATACATACCCATACATATTGCTTAGTTTCTGAAAGTGTATAAGAAGCTCCAATATTGGACCATTCTTCCTTTCGAAACTGGTTTATGTGTTAAGGATTCCATCTATTCACGTCATGCATACATATCATCCAAAGAAGACTATGCATATGAATTAGAATTAGGAAGTGTTTAAGAAGCTCCTTCAATGGACCATTCTTCCTTCCAAATTTGATTCGTGTGTATGGTTCTCTTTCATTCTTATCATTCATGTTCATAAATCTAAATTGCACTCCTACTTTCCCATTCCCATAATCATTTCAACATCTCTCTCTTCTCCATACTCAACATTAATTTCACTTTCATGTCCTTAAACCATCCAACATTCATTAGCTTCATACACCCTGTGTGTGCCATGACCGGACCCGATCCACCCGGATTGCGATCACCTCCACATTTGAACCCGACATGAAACGCTTCGTGGCATTTGCCTCTGATCTTGTTGGGAGGTTGTGATCCATATCCTTTGTTTCATATTTTTCATCCTCATCATATCATCATCATCAGTCTTGAGTGTTGCACTGGATTTCTCACAGTATCGTGCACATCTTCGTCGTGAAGTAAACGCATTTGTGAGAGATCTAGAGCATCGTGCATCACTTGCTTATTCACATAAGATGGAGGAAGGATTCAAATCCCTTATTGTTGAGAAACAAGGCCAAAGAATAGTCTCTTCTATGTTGAGAGAGAAGGGAAAATTCAATGGCATCAACATCACAAGCTACTTAGATTTGTTTGAAGAGCAATCTATGATTTTTGGTCTTCCCGAAGATCTTTTGATATCATTCTTTGAACGAATTGTTGATAGCTCTATCATAAACCGTGTCACTCAATATGATAGTCTTCCTTGGAGTGAGTTTAGAAAGGAGATGCTCAAAGAATTCTATCTTGAAGATTATAGCCAACATAATCGAGATGGATTCTTACGATGGGTCAATTCTCCAAAGCCTAGTAGCTCTATTACTCACTTACAAAATGAGTATATTAGACGCTATGAACAACCTCCTAATGAGGATAAGATAACTTTGGAACCTGATCTTGTGATCAATTTTCTTAAGCTTCTTCATCCTGAAACTCGTAGGGAAGTTGAACGGCGATTAGAAGAACCAGATAAGCGCTATGGTCTTACTGACAATTGGCAAAAAGTGCGTAAAGTAGTAGAGGCTGTAGCCCATAGACATCAAAGACAATCCATGCTTTATGAGCAAACTAGTCTTCCTCAAGCTAGCCTTCCACAAACTAAGGAGCAAGTTAGAGAACAATCCCATGCTATGCTTTTTGACTCTACTCCTATTCCTCAAATGATGGAGCCTACTCAAGGTTTTAAAGTAGAGCCAAATAAAAGTGTAGTTGAACTATCTCAAGTGGATATTCTCACTTAGCAAATGGAAAGTCTTATTGCTACACAATCCAATTTGGCCAAGACTATAGATGCTTTACAATCTAATTACACCAAAACTTTCCAAAATCAAATGAACCCAATGACTTTTCAAGAGCCTAATCAACATGTTATTGCTACCAATCAAAATCCACAAGTAGCTCCTACTCAAGCATATCAAGTTCCTCCAATGCATAATCCTCCAATGCATAATCCTCCAATGCAAAATCCTCATCCTCATGTGCAAAACCTCAAATGTATCAAAACCTGTATCCTCAAGCTTCTCAAATAGCTTTTCAAAATCCTCAAAATCAAAATTTTCAAAATCATCAACCGTATAATATGGAAGCTCCTCTTGCACCTCAAGTACCACATGTTGCTCCCCAAGCTCCTCAAATACATCAATTGCATTTTCAAAATCCTAATTATCCTATTCAAGCAATACCTTATCAACAAAATCCTCAATTTCAAAATTTCCCACCACAAGTTAATCAAAATCCTCAAAATCAAAATGGTTTTGTACAGAAGAATTTCACTTTTTTATTCAAGATAATTGCTCCTATGAAGTTCTCTTAGGTCAACCCTTTATTTGTGAGAGTCGTATGGAAACTAAAGCCATGGATGATGGGTCCACCTATGCTAGATTCAAGTCTAAGGATGGAATGCAATCACTTCAAGTCATGACAGTAGGAGTGAATCATCCTAGGAATCGATTGTCAATTAGAAAGAAACCTATTGTTACTCAGGGTCATGAGCATGCTTGTAGTGATTGTGCACCTCGATTCATGTTTGGAGCTACATATGATCAAAATTTCGGATAGAATCCATTGTTGAGCGAGACAACAGTGGATATTGGTTTGACATCTCGCAGCCAACCAACCTGTTCAATAGTTTGTCACTTTGTTTTCCACATTCTAGATTAGATTTTCTTCATAAGAGTCAATTGTCCAAGTCTTTTATCCAAAAAACCCAAAAAATTTATAAAAACAATAAAATCATGGAACATGATGAGAACATTGAGCATGTGATTGAAACATCTCATTGTTTCTCTACTCTTGAGGAGTTAGAGTTATGTCTTCAACAAAATTCTAATTCCCATATTATTCTTCTTTCTTCCCTTGATGAGTATGCTCTAATCCAAGAGTATGCTCTCAATGTTGACAAGTGCTCAAAATTTAACCAAACACATGATGCCTTAGTTGAAACAAAGTACAAAACTGTAGAAAAAAAAATCAAACCCATAGCTCAACCATTACCTCAAGGAAGTAATGAAAAAATTATTGATGTGAAAAATGATCCAACTCTTCGGGATAAGAAAAACATAGGACATACATTCACGGATGAGACAATCAAACAGGTAAAAATTGGTAGAGATGATGACTTTCTTTTGCCAGCAGAGAGAGATAAATTTGAGGGAGTCATACGTAGCCATGGAAAAGCCTTTACTATGTATCCTCATGAGATTGGTTGTGTAGATCCTAAGCTAGTTGCACCCATGATAATCTTTACTATTCCACATATTCCATGGAATCTTCGTCCTATACCTGTTCCAAAGGCTCACTTACCTGAGCTAATGAAACTACTTAAGGAGAAGATAAACATGAGAATTTTAGAGCCATCTTTTGCACCTTACTCAAATAGATGGTTCACTGTGCCTAAAAAGAATGGGAAACTACATTTTATTCAAGATCTCCAACCCGTCAATAAAGTCACCATAAGGAATGTAGGAACAGGACCCATTGTAGATGAGTTTGCTGAATCATTTTCAGGACATTCTATCTATTCAATGGGTGATCTATATTCTGGATATGACCAATTCCAATTAGCAATTGATAGTCGTGACATAACCACAATGAAAACTCCTTTAGGCTTAGTGCAAATGTGTACTTTACCTCAAGGAGCGACTAATTCTGTGGCTCATATGATGAGTGCTATGAATATGGTCTTACATGACTTTATCCCTCATATAACTATGCCATTCATTGATGATATTCCAATTAAAGGGAGTGAGGAACGTGTAAAGGACATTAATTTAGATTCATCGGGATGTCGTAAATTTGTTCTTGACCATATCTCTGATTGTGAAAGAATATTTCAACGATTTGAAGAGGTAGGTCTCACATTTTCCATAGAGAAATCTGTTTTTGGTGTCAACGAGGTACTTATTGTTGGACATTTATGTGGCCATTATGGTCGAAAGCCATACCCACAAAAAGTTGATGCCATTAGCAAGATTTCTGAAACATGTAACAACGTGAGTGAGGTACGTAGATTTCTTGGTGCTTGCATCTTTTATGTTATTTGGATCCCTCACTTTGCTCATGTTGCTGATTGTCTTTATGACTTGTTGAGGAAGAAACGAAAATTTATTTGGACTGACAAACACACTCAAGCTATGCGTGAATTGAAGAAATTATTGCTTAAAGCTCCCATCCTTAACCGTGTAGACTATTCTGCTAACAAACCTATTATATTGATTGTTGATACTAGTCCTATTGGTATAGGTTGGGTCATAAGTCAAGATGATAGTGAAGGGAATAGATATGCAATTAGGTTTGGTGCCAAAATTCTACATGAAACACAATGAAAATATCCACAAATCAAACGAGAACTATGGGGTATGGTAACAGCTTTGAAAACAGACAAAGAATATTTCATTGGTGCAAATGTCAAAGTTGAGACTGATTGTTTAACTCTCATTGGAATGATAGCCAATTGTTCATCTCCTGATATAGCCATGCTTAGATGGATCTCATATATTAAGTTCATAAATCCTGAGTTAGTTCATATTTCAGGTAAGTCAAACTCAGTTGCTGATATGTTATCGAGAGCTAGATTTGATGATGATCTTGAAAGTGATCTAATAAAGAATGTGAATTTAGTTGACTATGTTCCACATATATATGAGTATGAGAAATTTCATGAGTCTGAGTACGAAGATGAATGGAGAGACATAGGAAAGTATCTCAGTACACTACAACCATTACCTAGCTGGACTACGAATAGATTCCGTAACATTAGGAAACGAGCTTATAACTTTTTCCTATGTAATGGTTATCTTTGGAGACATGCTAAGGGTAAGGTTAAGAATCCACAACGAGTCCTAGGAAAGAGAGGTCTTCAATTGCAAGTAATGAAGGAAATGCATGAGACATTATGGGCAGGTCATAAAGGATTTTTTGGAACATATGAAAAAATTAGAAGTACCTATTATTGGCCTAGGATGTATGTTGACATTAGTAGCTATGTTTCTACATGTTCTACTTGTCAACTTCATTCATCAGTCAAACATAGAGATCCGTTGCATCCTACTTATCCACCTTGTATTCACTACAAGTGGGTAGTAGATCTTGTAACTATGCCTAAAGGTATCGACAAAATGCGTTACATTGTACTTGCAAGAGAAGACTTAACTAATCATGTAGAGGGACGTGCACTACGATCTAAGACCACTTACAATGTTTGCAAATTCTTGCTTGAAGATTTCATAAGTCGCTTTGGGTACATAGAGAAAGTAGTTGCCGATCGTGGAGAGTTAAATGCGAGAGAAGCTAATTGATAAAACTCATCGATTGCGTCCTAAGCCAATTGAAGTAGGAGATTGGGTGCTCATTTATGATAGTACATTTGACTCTCAATATGATGCACACAAAAAGCTCACTCAACGGTGGTTTGGGCCATACATTGTATCAAAAGTCAACAACAATGGTACGTATGCTCTTTGTGAATTAAATGATGTTGCACTAAAAGCTTTGATTGCAGGTAAAAGGATAAAGTTATTCAAGAAGTGTGATAATGACGAGTACATTTTGGATGAGGACATTGAAGAAGATGACAACAATGAGGCCGATTCATAAACAGGAGTATCCATGTTATTAAATTTAAAAAAAAAAACATCATTAATTTTCAAGTTCATGTTGCTTTGTTTTTTTTTTTCAAGTTCATTCTATTTTTTCTAGAAAGAGCATATTCATATTTATGTAGGAAAGGAGTTGATCTAAAATAAGCTAAAGATGAAAGATGTCTCTTGAAAATCCTAAATCTTTGTTTATAATCATATTTAAGGTAGATTGCTTTATGAAAAAGGTACAAAATTTTCTTCAAGATGAGAGGAACTGATGCTTAAAACGACTCAATACATCCACTTCCACTTCATATTGATGCTTGTTTTTTTTCTTTCTTGTTGCCAATGTTGCTTGTTCATTTGCATATATGTTGCCTATTTGTTCATGCATGTTCATGTTGCCTGTTTCAATTCTTTCTTTCATGCAAATTTTGCTTCATGTCACGTTACCTACTTATTCATGCATATAATCAATTTTCCTTCCATGTTTCTTATGTTGCATATAAAAGAATTTGATGCCTGGAACATTTTGTTTTTCACAGATGCTAGAGTGGCGCTTCTGGAGGAATCACAGGTTTAGTGGGGGCGAATGTCGTCGAGATTTTCTCTCCTCTCTCACTTGTGAAGGCCTACAAAAAACATATTTGGTGAAGGTAGCCGGAATTCCCCGAGAAGTCCAGGATGCATCAAGGATGTCAAAGGAAGCTCACATACAAAGTTTCAAAGAAATCAAGAAAGTCCATGGTAGCGGTCAAAGCTGGTCAAAGTTGGGAAATTAGGGCAAAAATTTCATTGTCACCAAATTAGATGAAAATTCATATACTTTTAAAGATTGTCAAAGGCAGTCTATAGCCCAAATTTCAGCAGAAAATGGATTTTGTAGCACATTGATATGCTATGTTCATTTTGTAAAAATATAATTTTTCTAGTTTGACCCTACAAATTCTTGTATAGAAATTTATGTTAGCCATATGGTTTGGCATGTATAAAGATCATATGTGGCTACATATTTTTACAAATTTTCAAGGCTATCAGAGCCTCCTAGACACCTTAATGCTACCTTGCAAGCTTCCAAATGTAGTCAAACTTGTACAAGGGAGACTCAGATGGGAGTTTTTTTTGCATATTCCTGAAGGAGATCTTTGGAAACATAGTCCTACAAAGTTTCATCTTCATCAAAGCCTATTTGGAGGGTCAAAGAGTACAAAGTCCAGTTTTCAGGATCACCGCAGTTTTCTAGTTTAAGCAAATTGAAGGGTTGAAGGGCCACCACATGGCGAAAGCTGATTGAGCCATGTTGTACGATCAAGATGAGCTCATATTCAAGGGTGGAGATGCACTTATGCTTAAAGCAAGGAGGATCCACGAGTTTTTCCATAAAAGAAGACTTTTTTTACAATCAAAGATCAATAATGCAGTGTTTCTCCAAAAATAGTGGCTTATCTTATCCGAATTGATGTCAGCACTGATCCGACGGTCCAGATCATCCCCAGATCCAATGGTGGAGAATGAGGGCACCTAAATTTCACTCCTTTACACTAGATTTGATAGAAAGAACAATTCCAAGCCATTGATTTGATTAATCAAATGGTTGTAATCGAAAGTAGTGATCCTAGAGTTGAGAGTTGATTTCTCTAGATCCAATGGCCCAAATTCATTCAAAAAACTATATAAACCCCCCTCCAAACTCCTAGAGCATCATTTTTAGGCATCCATAGGGCTCATGCTAGCTTACGGTTTCCTTGAGACGATCATCCTCGGTTGAGCGAGTGAGGATCCAAGGTGAGCTAGTATGAGTATAGAACCTAGTTTCAAATTTAAGTTAGAATTCCAATCTAGGATAGGCTCTTGAAACCAGCATCTCTATCTTGACTCACCCTCGGTGGAGCGTGTGAGTGAGTTAGAGCTGATTTTAATGAGTCTTAGACTTCTTTAGTTAGACGTTACGAGCCTAGACAGACATAGGGTCACTGGAGTGGAACTCACCTTCTTACGTGTGACATTCGGTTGAACTGTCATGGTTTGAGGGTCGGAACCACCTTTGATCAGTAGACTGCCTAGCTTGACGTACCACGACGATCTTATACATGTATCTTAATTCCAATCCTTTTAGTTCATGTCACTTGTCACTTGTCTCTTGTCTCCTCTCTCAGTCTCTTAAGTATTTTTACATGTCTTCTATTTCTTCTATGTGTGAGAAGGCTCGGCAGTATTGCGTTGAACCAGTGAGGATGTTGAGTAAACTCTATTATCATAATTCACTTGCATGCATATAAACCATACATACCCATACATATTGCTTAGTTTCTGAAAGTGTATAAGAAGCTCCAATATTGGACCATTCTTCCTTTCGAAACTGGTTTATGTGTAAGGATTCCATCTATTCACGTCATGCATACATATCATCCAAAGAAGACTATGCATATGAATTAGAATTAGGAAGTGTTTAAGAAGCTCCTTCAATGGACCATTCTTCCTTCCAAATTTGATTCATGTGTATGGTTCTCTTTCATTCTTATCATTCATGTTCATAAATCTAAATTGCACTCCTACTTTCCCATTCCCATAATCATTTCAACATCTCTCTCTTCTCCATACTCAACATTAATTTCACTTTCATGTCCTTAAACCATCCAACATTCATTAGCTTCATACATCTTGTGTGTGCCACGACCGGACCCGATCCACCCGGATTACGATCACCTCCACAGCAGTGCCTTCCAACCTTCAGCTTGGTGCTTAGTGCCCTCCTCTTTTTCTGATCTGCAGTACGTGCCTAAAAAAAAACCAAGGCAGAGCTGTTCCCTCAATTCAATATATCGGAATAACCTCTTCTTCTTGTTTTCATGCCTTTTCCCAAAATGTACAGCATGCTGAGTCCCTCAAAGATCAGATTCCCCATTTTCCATACATGGCAATGAACATGACATGCCTCACTTGCCTCTTTCCTTCTCCCCACAAATTCGAGAGCAAAAAGGTGGAGATGAAATCTCCACGACAACGTTCAGCCAAAAATGCATTAAAATAAGAAGACATATATTCCCCCCCTCGATCAGAATGGAGGGTGCCCATTTTACATATTAATAGATTTTCAGCCAAAACCAAAAACTGTTTGAAGCACATGAACACTTCGGACTTTGCCTTCAATGGATATACCCATGCATGCGTGGAAGAATCATCGATGAAAGTCACGAAGTAAAGATAATTTCAAAAAGAATGTGTCTGCATAGGACCATAAATATCACTATGTACAAGTTGCGATTTCTGTGTAGCCCAAACAAAACCATCTTTTGGAAAGGAAGAACGCTGCATTGTACCCAAAATACAGCCTTCACAAACATGTTTTTCGGGTGCCTCAAGTTTGGGCAAAGAGGACACCATTTCTGATTTCTAGGGGCATAGTAAACTAGTAAAAATCAGATGACCAAAGCGTGCATGCCAAAGCTTTGCATCTCACATAGCCTGAGAATCTTGTA
>CM035415.1:15923631-16048631 GCA_020310875.1 Ceratopteris richardii | reverse complement strand
GAAAAACAAGATTTGGCCTTTTGTTGGTTTTTTTTGTCTGGTTATATTGTTCAATTGTTCAATAATCAAGATCCTAACCCAAATTGGTGAAATTTTTGTTAAAATCGTGATAGTGTGAAATTATGTTTGAGAATGTTCTTTTTCCACAATCTTGAAAATCGTGATTGTATGAATTTTTGTGTGAAAATCGTGTTTTTCAAGATCCTGTCTCAGATTATGTGAATTTATGTGTGAAAATCATGTTTTTCATGATCCTGACTAAAAATCGTGAAACTTTAGCCAAAATCACAATTATATGAATTTTTGTGTAAAATTCATGTTTTTCGCGATCTTGACTCAAAATCGTGAAATTTTGGTTAGAATAGCAATTATGTGAATTTTTGTGTGAAAATCATGTTTTTCATGATCCTAACTCAAAATCCTAAAATTTTGGTCAGAATCATGATTATGTGAATTTTTGTGTGAAAATCGTGTTTTTCACGATCCTGACTCAAAATCGTGAAATTTTGGTTTGAATCGCGATTATGTGAAATTTTGTGTGCAAATCGTGTTTTCACAATCCTGACTCAAAATCATGAAATTTCGTTCAAAATTGCAATTATGTGAATTTTTGTGGGAAAATTGTGTTTTTCACAATCATGAATCAAAATCATGAAATTTAAGTCAGAATCAAGATTGTGTGAATTTTTTACCAAGAAAATATTCTTTGTCTATTTTTGCTTTTTTTTTTTAACCTCCAACAAGAGCGCAATTTCAAAAAAAATCCATGCAATCAATCATGTAACCAAAATGTTATCATTTTTCAATTTCTAAAAATTGCAATTGTGTTTAACACTTTATTTCTAAAAAAATTTGCAAAAAAGATCAAAACTTTTATCTAAAACTATTAGTAAGAGTGTTACCTTACTTGAGCTTGGTCCTCTTGGCCAAAAAATCTCTTCTGATGAGGATCACGATTTCTTGTTTTGTTCTCTTTCTCTCTCTCTCTCTCTCTCTCTCTCTCTCTCTCTCTCTCTCTCTCTCTCTCTCTCTCTCTCTCTCTCTCTCACACACACACACACTCAACAAATGATCAAAAACTTTCTAAGTCCTCCTTTTATACTTCCTACTCAAAATCGTGATTTTCACCTTTTCTTCTGAATCTTACCAATTTCTCTATAGATTTCTTCCTCTTTTTCACTATTACTCCTTAATACTCACTTTTGTTCTTTTTACAAACATTGTTCAATTCTTACCCTTCTCTTAGAATCATGATTTTTTTGCAGAGAATCGTGTTTTCTTCAATTTCATCAAAATTTTCATATTTTTTTAATTGTTCATATTCAATACATTCTTTAATTGTTTCCCATCACTTTATTCACTTGGTTTTGTATTTTTTTAATTGATTTTTTGATCCCCAAATAAAAAGTAAACAAATTATTTAGGGTTTCTTTGAATGTGCCAAAAAATTGATGATAATGGCTGGAAATTGTGCAACTTGAACTTAAAGAACAACATGCAACTCTTTACTTCTCAATCCAAAAAAGTGAATGAAGTAATCTTTAACAAAAGACAACACACTCACCTTTGCATACTTTCACACATGATGATTCACAATGATTTTGAACAAATGTTTGTTACCATCAACTTGGACGATCCAACAAAGGTCCAAAGCTCTAATGATTAACAGCTTTACTTACTTCCCTGGCAACGGCACCAAAAGATGTTTATTGTCCTTTGGAGTTGTCCTCTCCAATCATCATAGCATAAAAGGTTAGCAACTTAAACACCTTTAATTTATTAATCCGGGAAGTATACTAAGACCACAACCCCTTGTTCATCAATGGAGTCCAAGATTTATCAACAAAATCAGCTCCAACAAAGAATTCATGAAAAGTTTATGTGAAATACTAGGGTTTTACACAAATAAGCTTTTGAGATGATTCTTGTGCCTAACTCATGCCATTTTTCATGTAGATTAACAATATCTAATCAAAAGTTAATTTGAGTTACATGTATCATCAAGACAAGATAATCGTGATTCTGACAGATTACACACAATCAACTTCTTCAGCAAATATATTGATATTGAAGAAAATGAAAGAAAGAACCTCTACTCATGAAATACTCAAGAAATTGCTGATTAACAAGATTTTTCCAAGGTAAAAACTTGAGGATCCATAAAAAAATCACCATAGAAGTCAAGTGATGAGATAAGAAAGAAAAGATAAGAGCTCGGAAGTCCTCATTCAAGCCTTCTCCATACAAAATAAATCATCCCCAAAAATTAGTCACAATTTGACTTATATAATTTTTCAGGTCTCCTATTTTTCACTTGAAAATTAAGTTCTTCTAGACTTGTCAAGTCACTTTTCTATACATTTAAGAACTCTAATAATTATCAAAAAAATACATGATGTAATCCTTCTAATGAAGAAGATTCTTCTTCATTTTCACATCCATCCAATCCTTCTAAAATACCTAAATCTCATTTTACAATTCATCTTTTTTGTCCAAAAAGTTATCTTCTAGCAGTAGGGGCTTTTTACAATTGGAAATTCTTTTGCCTAAAAGGAAAAGAGATTTTTTGATCGACCATTCTTTAGGGGGGCTTCCAAAGTTGGTTGCACACCTCTATTTCCATGTTTTCCATAGAGTCCCCCCTCTAAGAGCATCCACAGTGTTGAGGAACATCTGATTGCTTCATCCAACAAAGCTTGCTTCTAGTTGATTTTTCCCTGTAACAACATGATTCTCTCAAAGGCCTACCATATCGATATTGATTTGGGGCACGAATAGAAGAGGCATCCCAAGTTTACACCACGAGGGGACCCCACAAATTTTGTTAGCTTTTACATTGGTCCAAAATCCATGGTGTAGGATTTGTCACATAAGCACATACTCTTTTATCTTGATGAGAGGGTGCCAGAGGGATTGGAACTTAAAGTCCCACCTCTAGCTTAACCAACCTAAACACCCTTCCTATTGAGCATGTCATGAAAATCCACATCCTTCTTCAATCTCAGAATTTTCTCAAGGCTATTGCCATTGTGCCATCTCAGACCCTCAAGGTGACAAGAGTCATGACCAATGAGGAGGAGAGTCGTCGAGCATTCCCAAGCATTGAATCTTCTCTATAATAGATGCCATTCTTCATAGTCCTCTCTTTTGTTCAGATCAATGTCCTTGAATCTAAGCCATTGATAAGATTCTTGGTTCCAGAGGTGTTTCCACAAGTGGAATCCTTTGTTCCAAAGCTTCCAAGATTTTTGGATGTTTCAAGACTCCAGAATTTTGATGCCCTTGATAGGGAACCAAACCAAATCATTAACTCTAATATCCGCTACCCAGTTCCAATCTTCATTGATTCTGATAAACTGTTTAACCTTGTTGCAATTCTTCCATAGAGAACAAATCAAGCTTGTGCCTTTGAGAGTAACCGAAAATGGGGAAAACAAAATGGTGAGAAGGTCAAGACCCTTCCATCCATAGAGACCCACAAGCTTAAGAGCACTCTTGTTTCTAAAAATAAGCTTAGCCCAAGAGGCACCACGATTGCTCCACGTTCCTCAATGATTATCTTGAAAGGATTGGAGATGCTCCTATTGGCATTGAGCCATGTTGGGTTGATTGTCAATATACTACAATTCTTGACATCACCAATCAATGGTCTTCCGTTCTTTTTTGGGCCACATCCTTTCTCCATCACATAGTATATGCCTTCAACTCTATTATGGAGAAAAGGGAGTGATGACATCCATTAAATTATATTCTATCATTGATAGACTTGAGGAATTTAATCATGGTCAAGCATATTGAAAATAGGTGAAAAAAAAGGCCACACCATTGAAATCCACAAAAAGATTGCATTTTTAGATCTCTTGAGTTTGCATCTCCAACTCATGGAGGTAAGTTCTTAGAACTTGTTTAGCTAGTGCAATCGTAGCATGTGTCATAACCTCCTCAAAGCTCATTTAGATAGGCACTATGCCTTGTAAAATCACTTACACCAACTCAAAGAAGCAAAGGTAAGTCTCTGTAATGAAATTGTTTATGGAGACAATATTGAGTCTTAATTTATTTCACTACTACCAACCAAAGAATCAAGTTTCCAAGTCCCCTTTCTTGAATCAAAAGAGATATGAAACTGTGTGGGTCAAGTCCTTGACTTTGGGCACTTTTCCTTCTACAAGTGGGCTCGAGCCATTTGGTCCACCAACCAAAAATGAGATTGGAAAAATTAAAAACGCATAGAAAAGAAAAGGGAAATATTTCCTTGCTATAACAAAGAAAGATTGAGAAATGGGAGAATGGATCCTCTTTGATGGCTCCTCAATATTGAAGAAAATATTACCTTAGAAGATGAGATTCAATTTGAACATCCAAAGTTGTTTTCCCAACATCTCATTACCATTTCAACCACTTCCCAATTCTTCTTTCTAAGATTTGACATATATCTACTCACAAATCTCACTAGAAATGCCATGTTCTCTCTAATAGATATCATGGCATAGATGAGACTACCGAAAACATGCTGACATGTAAGTTTGGTCATGAATTTCTTCTCCTCATCCAATTTGGGACAATCATCCTTGTTCAAATTCACAGTGCACATATGTAGATAGGTGATGTATTCAATGCCCACCATCCATATTCAATATCTAAAGTGCTTTGGATATATACTCACATTGAGAATATTTTACCCCTATTACAAGTAATACTAATACCAAGTATAATTTTGGTGTCTCCCAAATCTTTCATGTCAAAGGCCTAACTCAATTTTACCTTTAAGAGAGACGAGTCTTTTGAGAATGTCCCTACTCAATTTTACCTTCAAGAGAGACAAGTATTTTGAGAAATTCCCAATAATCAACATATCATCAGCTTAAAACTTCAATATTCCATCCAAACATCTCAATATTATCTTTGAGAGAGACAACTTTTGAGGAATTCTTGATAATCAAGCTTCCATCTAAACATCTCTTAATGTAGAGAGAGTGATCCTTGTTACTTGCAGAATAGCTATGAGACTTCTTGTATGCATTAAAATCTTGATATCATTGTATACATGACTAATTAAGTTCATACAAGCTCTTCTTCTACTTAAATACTAGAATCTCTTTTCCAAGGACTATAGAAACGTCTCCCGTATATATATATATATATATATATATATATATATATATATATATATATATATATATATATATATATATATATATATATATATATATATATATATATATATATATATATATATATATATATATACATATATATATATATATATATATATATATCACTTGTAAGATCTCCATGTGAAAAATCTGTATTCATATCCATTTGGACTAGCTTGATTTCCTCTTTTATAACTAATCCATGAATGCTCTTGTGCCACAGTGGATTCCTCTTCATGAGAGCTTTATGAGTAGTGATCATAATCCTAATTGCTTCAATAATGCCCTTGAAACTTCATAAAAGCATCAAACTTTTGGTAACATTGTCTAGGGGACTATTTAAGTCCATATAAGCTCTTCTTTAGCTTACAAACTAGATAGGAACTACGTAATGTTTTGGTTTTTGCATATAAATCTCATATGTAACATTTGCATGGAAGAAAACATTTTTAGCATCCATTTGGACTAGCTATAAGTCCTCCATTGCAATAAATCCAAGTAACATGCATAGTGTAGTCATCTTGACTATTGTAGAGAAGATTTCCTTGAAAATACCACCACGTTGTTGCTTAAAAACCCTTTGCAACTAGTCATTTTATACTTTGGAGAAGCACTATCTAATGTGAATTCCAGCTTGTATACCCATTTACATTGTAAAGATTTCTTGCTCTTTGGGAAACATACTAAATCTCAAGTTTCATTCTTGTGAATAGAATCCAATTCATTCTTCATGGCACGCTCCTAGTTAACATGATCCTCTATCTCCATAGCCTCTTTGTAGCAAGAAGGCTCACTAGCATCTGTTAGAATAACAAAATCCAAACTTGGAACATATTTATTAGGTGGATGCGACACATGTGCATAATTTCTCGATCATTGCTAAAGAGGAACATTTGCAGACTAATCTGATTGGAAATTCTCCTGAACATCCCTATGGGTAGGATTTTTATGCATGCTAATTGGAGGACTAGTATTCTCAAACACCACTCTTCTCACTTGAAACTCTTTAATGGATTGTTTATGCATCTTAGACTCATTGAAAATTACATCATTACTCATATTTGACCATGTTTCAAGATCCCATAAATGATATCGAAATAAAACATCTCAACCATATCCAAGAAAAATGCATTTTCTCGACTTATAGTCCAACTTTTGTGTAAGATCCTTGGGTATGTGAACATATGCTTCACACTTAAAAACCTGAAGATGATCATAATATGGTGGTTGCCCCATCCATAACTCTTGTGCCACTTTTAGACCTTTGGTAGTACTAGGGGAAAGGTTCATCACATGATTGCAATCAACACTACTTCTGACCGAAAAACTTATGAAAGATTTGCATGATAAAACATAGAAACTATTCTATTTTGAATAGTTCTATTCATCCTCTCAACTATGCCATTTTGTACTAGGGTATAAGGAGTTGTAAAATCTCTATGAACTCCTCTAGATTAGCAGAAAAGTTTGAACTCATGTGAGGTATAATCACCTCCATTGTCAGACAATAAAGCCTTGAGTTTAGTTCCTTTTCAGTCTCATGTGTAGCTACTCATTTTATGCCATTATGGAATACTACATCCTTCAATTTGATAGGATATACCCAGACTTTTCTAATAGCATTATCTATGGACGTGAAAAATTAACTATACCTTATGGGCATAGGACCACATACATCTGTATGAATGAGATGTAAAGGCTGAATTCAAGAGCCAATGTGCATCTTATGCACATTCCTAGTTTGCTTTCCATACTGAAAATTCTCACAAAATGAAAAAAATAGAGAAAGATAGCACACATAAGTATCCAAAACAAGAAAGAGTCTCCATTCCAATATGAGATACATGGCCCAAACGGAATTTCCAAATAGAAGCCATAGGCTATTCAATAACAGCTAACAAGTGTTCTTTTTGTGATACAAATAAAGGATGAAGTTAGCCAACTTTCTTCTTCTTGCAATAACCATATTTATCTTTGATATTGAAAAGGATTGAGCATAGAAAACCAATTTATAACCAAGGTCATCAAGTTGACAATTTGACATCAAACTATGTGATAATTGAGGCATATGGTGTACACTATGCATAGTGAATTTTGAACCATCAATGAACTGCACAAATGCATCTCCAATCCCAAAAACATCACACTAGCAAGAGTCACCAAGTCTCATGATACCAAGAGACTTTGATGAATAAAGAGAGAACCATTATCTATGTGATGTCACATGAAAAGAAGCAGCCATGTGTGGGAAAGAGAATCAGCCATAAGAACCTCACGAGGCACAATATTGTCAAGTGTCAACACATCAACATTATCAGAAATAGCATTGATTTCTTCTACCTTGACAATCAAAGTAGATGGTGTAGGTACCTATTTAACATGCCCATCAACATGCTATCATTTACCTTTAGCATTCGTTAATGCATAGCACTCTTTCTTCATATGTCCTTTCTTATGAAAATAATGGCACTAGATATCCCTCTTCGTTGATTTACTTCTACCCTTATTCCATTGACCATTCTTTTCCTTGCTCTTGCTCTTGCTCTTGTGATGTTTCTCATTCTTTCCTTGGTAAGAATAACACAAAATTATATGCATCTCTACTCTGAGTGCCAACCATGGAATTTCTATGGATCTCTTCATTGAAGAGTGTTCCACATATGTCACACCAGCCTACCACTAGGTGCACTATTGCTGATAGCTATGCAAAACATATCCCATGATGATGATAAGGTTCATAACAAAAAGGTTGCTTTCATTTCATTATCCATTTCCATTTTTTGAGCACATAACTGAGAGAATATAGCATCTTTAGATGAACAACAATAGAATCTATGCCCTTCATGTATAGGTCATATAACTTTCCCATTAGGTACACTGTATTTGATGTCATTTCATTTTCATATGTATTGCATAACTTCTTCCAAAGCTCATCTACACTTTTATAGTCAAATAGTACAAAGTAAACATAATCTACCAAGTGCACTCAAATGTTAGACCTAGACATTTCATCCAACTCATCCTAGTCATCATCATCCATGTCAGCAACCTTCTTTGGGATTCCATTTATCGGCTTCCACTACCTCCTCTGAATCAACACATCTTTAATCTAATTCTTCAATAGAGTAAATTTTGTGGCATCAAAATTTTGGATCTCAAAATGGTATTTGCACTACAAGTTATAGATCCTTTTGGGAGTACAAACACTAGACCTTGATCCAACAGATGTGCATGAGACCTTTGATGCAATGATGATAGAGAACTGACTAGAACAACAATGGAGCTAGAAGAGTCCATACACGAATAAGGCTCAAGAAAATGACCAAGTGTCGAATTGCGAGAGATGTTTGGTAGGTCCTCCTTAGGAAAATGGGTCAATGAACAACAATGACCAACCAAACAGATTATGTGAGAATGTATTTGCTCACACCAATAAGTGTGTCAAGGAGTAAGTCAACCACTGTATAGTTGAAAATCTAAGGAAAAGTTTTCTAGATTCTCCTTTGCAAATGAGCATATGATCAATGCCCAAAACTCATAAAACTATGAGTATTGACATGTAAACATGCGAAGTGAATCACGGACTCCATTGGAAATAACCATACCTAGCATACATCTCCTATGGCGATGATGGTTAAGTATTCCATGTGCATCACCAAGGAGACCCCGATATTTGAATGTCTCCTAGTTAAGAAAACCTCACCACGACCCTCTTTATCAACATCAAATGATTTATGCAAAAACGTAATCACTATATCAATAACCACATGGACATACATAAGTGGTATCCATAGAACCATACATAGTTTGTATGTGCTTAGTATATGCATTTAAATGGAGCTGAAAAGCTGAATTCACAGCCCCAACACTAGCCAAAAACACCTCCATGTGTCTATCAATTGTATTTTTAGGCCCAAAAAACCTATATAAACTTACAATAGCTGCTCCCACCACAATTGAAAACCTTTTAAGACACATGTAAGAAGACTCAAGAGTTGAAAACTCAATAATAAAGTTGAATGAACACTATCCAAGAGACACAAACTCAAGTGCCTCTAGCTCCAGAATTGATATTTGGACCAATCTTTCCTCTTATGTAGTTGAAATTGTCCCAAAATTGCAAAATCAACTTCTAATTTTTTCCAATTTTGTACCCAAATATACTATGAGAAATTGATGTAGAGAGCCCAAAGAGACACTTTTAAGGCTCCAAAGTGATGTTGACCTTAAGTATCTTCACTCAGACCATCACCAAACAACTAGGGGCCAGTGGTATGTAAACCTATTGTTAAGTGGCCCTTGGGGGGGAAGACTACTAGACAGAGTGACCCTCCAAGAAGTGCTATTAATTTTTGTTCCTTGATTGGTGAATCCCTTCCCCACGTGTAGCCAACAATGAATTTGGTAAATTCGATGACAAGGTATGACAAGGTCTATGCCTTTGATGATACCCTCGTAGTAGAAAATTGAGCTCTAGATTTTGCATACAATACTCTGCATGGGACTTGTAGAGTACATGGAAACCACACAATTCATAGATAGCATGGAATCAAAATCTTAAGATTTCACAAATGCAATCGAACTTATAGTTAGTGGCTGACCAGACCACTATATGTTTTATTATAGAACATATAAAAAAATTTATGTGTCCATTTTTCCTTTCACATGGATACTAACGGTTACAATCCAAGCAACATGTATAATGTATTCATCTTGACCGTTGGCAAGAATATTTCTTCAAAGTCAACCCCTGTTTGTTACTTGAGACCCTTTAAAGATAGCCATGTTTTATACTTTGGAGAAGCACTATCCAAGGTGAATTCAGCGTATATATGCATCTCCATGGTAAATATTTATTGTCCTTTGACAAAGGTATTGATTCACAAATACCATTCTTATGAACTGAATCTAGTTCACTCTTCATGGCATGCTCCCAATTTAGATGAACATTTCTCTGCATAGCTCCTTTGTAAGATAAAGGTTCTGGAGCATCTCTCAACACAAAGAACTCCAATCCTAGAACAAATCTTTGAATTCCATGTGAGGTATGTGAAGATCATTGTAGTCGTTGATCATGCACATTAATAGGTTATTTTTGAGTATTTTTATAAGCAACCTCTTTTGTTAGATTATTTTGCATATTACACAAACATTCACATCCTCAAATATGATTTTTTTCACTTAAATCTCATTTATGGTCTTTTTATGCATCTTGGACTCATTAAAAAAGAAACCTCTACTTTTGACCATAAGAAATATCCAAACTATCCATTAGTTCCATTCCACGAAAAATGCATTTTGTAGACTTAGGATCAACGTTTTAACTATGATCCTTGGGAAACGAGCATATGCTTCACATACAAATACTTGAAGGTGATCATACTTTGGTGGTTTCCCAATCCAATGCTCTTATGGAAATTTCAAATCTTTGGTATTTATAGGTGACATGTTTATCACATGAGAAATACTTAGAACTACTTCTACCAAATAACCTTTGAGTCTGGTTTGCATGCCGTAACATAGAGACTACTTGATCCTTAATACTCGAATTCATCCATTCAGCTACACCATTCTATAGTGGAGTATATGGAGTTGTAAGATCTCAACGAATTTCTATAAACACAAAAAATTGGATGAATTCATGAGGGATATAGTTTTGAATTGATATAAAATACCTAGACTTTCCTAGTGGCATCATCAATGAAAGTGATAGAAGGGAAAGCTTTAATACGTGATATAATGGGCATATGACCACACACATCATATGCTAAATAAAATATTCAAGTGTGTTCTATATACATTTTTATCCTATTTACCTTATTAAGATACTTACAAAATGGGAAATCAAAAAGTGAGAACATAGGTACGTGGCTAGTATGCGAATGAGTTTCCATTCCACTAAGAGAAATATGGCCCAAATGTTATGAGCTACTTAGCAAAAGCTAACAACTGTTGTTTGTAAGATATAAACAAAAGGATGAAATGATCCAACTTTATTGCCTATAGCAGTAATTATTCTGCCTTTGAATATATGATAGGACTAAGCATAGACTACAAATTTGTATATAATTTCATCAAATTGACTAGCTAACATCAAAATCCATTAAATGTGAGGGACACAATGGAGATTGTGCATGGTAAATTTTGAATCATCTATAAGCGAAAATAACACATCATCAATCACGACCGTATCACACTAGTGAGAGTCTCCAAGCTTGATTGTTCCAAGAGATTTTGTTACATAAGTATGAAACCATGCTATTTGTGGTACCTCATGAAATAAAGCACCCAAATCCCATAACCATGTGTGGGAAAATGAATCACTCATGAGAAACTTAGAGACTTCCATATGTCAACACATCAGCATCATAAAAATGGTTTCAATTTCTTTCATCCTTAATGATGAAGACGTAGGTCCATGTAAATGTTTAACAAGCGTCTCGACCTACTCTTTTCCTTTGGCATTCTTGAAAACACAATAATCGCAATGAAAAGCATTCAACATTCTTCTTTCAAAAATAAATCCTAGTCTTGTCACAGTTACCATATTTAACTCTATTATTGTTGGTTCTTTTTTATATCTAGAATAACAAGTATTATATGGATCTTCATTATTTCTAGGAACCAAAAGCTTTATGCATACTTCTTCACTAAAAAAGAGCACCACATATTTCATTATAGAGAAGCTTTCTACTAGGTGCACTATTAGTAGTGGTTGTGCAAAAGTTATCTCATGAAGGTGGTAGCATAGATAGCAAGACAAGTGCTTTCATCTCGTCATCCATGTGGTAACATGCATCACAAAAAACAAGGTGGTAGCACATTTCAAGAGGATTCTTTTTAAGACACCCAAATAGCTCCCATTGGCTTCTTTGAATCAAAACATTATGTATCTAGTTCTTTTATAAAGAAAACTTAAACCTATCAAGATTTTGTATCTCATTTTTTTTTCTTGCAAAGGATACCATTCCTTAGAGCCACTTGCAGCACCCTTTAATCCACCAAGTATCTCCAAGAATCATGGTGCGATAACGTTGAGATCATATTTAGTAGAACTCATATGTGAAACTAGAGTATGGATAAATCCCCAACTCTAGAAAAGTGTTGAAAAAGTTTCCTTAGAAAATTGGACATGTAATTAGAAAATACCAAATAATGTTTGTCAAGAATATAACAATATTCAAACCCTTATTTGAGTGAACTATGAGATCTATGAAAAACATGTGACAAAGTCTCCTCTCTAATTGGATTATGTGGTCATAGAAAGAAAATCATATCATTGCCCAAGAACTCATCAAAAAAAGTGTGTGAAGTCATCATTAAATAGTGTCCAAGGTATAGAAGTCACTACACACACCCAAAGAGTAACAACACAAAAGATGTCTCTTGAATTATCGATCAAGCATCAGAGTAAGTATCTTCTTCAATTGGAGGAGGATCGTTTAGTTAGTGCATACATAACTGAGGTAATTCAAAGAAGGAGATAGGCTTGGGTCAATATGAATGTAAAATACAAGATATTTCAGGTTGGAGATTGGGTGATGGTGTACAACTCTAAATTAGGGCCACATCTAGGGAAGCTCACCCTGAGGTATAAGGGTCCATATCAGATTGTTCAAGATCTCGGCCAAGGGACTTTTATGGTAGCAAATGTGTTTGGCACAAGAAGGGAAAAACTAATTAATGGATTTTATCTGAAGAAATTTCAAGGGAAACTATCACACATGGATTGGTTGTAATCTAATTCGGTGCAGGTGATGCTTAGTTCTGATAATCCAATTAGCAACATTAGTGATCACAGAAGTAAGAAGGCTTACGTGTCTACATTTTTCTCAGTGGTCGCATGTTTTCTAGGAAATTGTTGGTTGAAGATTATGTTAACTACCTTCTTAAGACTACATTGGTCTTCATATGTTAATTTGAGGTTGAGGATGACGCTATTCAAAATTTGCTTTATCGGATCTTGCTTAATCAAATTGTACCTGGCAAGAAGTAGAGGATCTTGGTATGTCGGAAGCTACTCAATCGGATCCTGCTCATTCAAAATTTTCTCAATTGGACTTTGTTCATTCAAAAAATGTCGTATTGGTGTTCATTCATGTGGATCTTGCTCTATCGGATTATTTGTCGTCTGAAATTTTTCAATGGAAAAGGTTAGGCACAAAAATATTTTAAATCATTGTTTGGATTTGTGGGAAAAATTCAAATCATTGTGTGAAATTTTTTATTGACATTATGAATCATGGAAAGGTGGTGTTATGTGTGTGAATAGTAGTGTCGTACGATTACTTGATGTTGGCTTCATGATATCGTAGTTGAGTCCTATGTTTGAAATGTGCTTGTACATGCGCAAAAGAAAGACAGTTAGTATTGCTTCTATAGTTCCAAGCAGAGACACAATAGAAATGAGGGGTCGAGCACATAGGAAAGAAGTGATGGCTCACAAAGTGGAATCTTCCACAGAAGAGAGTGACAGTATGTTGCAAGAAGAGGAAGATGACACTCAAACTCCAACATCAGCAAGCAAATTAACACAGTCCCTTATGGATCCCTTCATAGATTTTAAAGTAGAAATTGATGTGAGCGCTCCATTGAATGTTATTTGGCTACAGTGTATTTCTTTGCTTGAGTTTGCATCACTACCTTGGGCAAGCTGGAGACTGAATTACTATGCTAGGAGTCAAATGGACCTTGTGAGAAAGACCAAAGGGAAATTGTCTCCACTGGTAAAGTTTTCTCCCAAATTAATTGCAAAAGTTTTTAAAGTACCCCTTCTCAAGGAGCCAATTGTGCCAGATGTTCTGAGGAGGCATTGAAGAAGGAATTTTGCCCTCATGAAGGAGGCCGCCAGTATTACATGTTGAAAAATGCATCCTATGCATGTAGAGAAAAGCTTAAATGGTATCTCGAGAGGTTATGCTTTATAGTCCAATATGATTATATGTCTAAGTAAAATTTTATGCAATTATGTTGGGCAAAGACCGGGGGAAGTGTGAGTTGGGCACACTAGATATTTGATAGAATGCACAATGGTGTTCTCTTTGGATAAGTGGAAGACACAAGCTAATAGTAGATTAGCAACATATCTTATAATGATATTTTGGTTTGTACAGAAGGTTGAAAGAAATGAGGTTTTATGGCCCAATGTACATCACCAATATATTGATTCCTCAATGATTAAGAAGAAGAATCAGGATAGTGTTAAAGAGGAGGAGCCATTGGATGAAACATACAATGATTTTTTGAAGGCTGGATATAAAGCAGATGAGGTTGCTTCGACGGTAAAGAAGTTGAATGACGGAACTTCTAAACATATGAGTTTCCATGAAACACCAATTAATGTATCAGAAGACATCGAGTAGCCCAAGATGGTGGACAAAAGCTTTAAACTATCCAAAAAATGCAAATTGTAACTTATGCTCAAAGCTATGGTGGATAAGGTTTCTCCAAAACAAGTTTCTCAATCAAATCCTGAAGTTAGTGCAGAAGTGTGAGAGATACAACAACAGTTGGATGAGGTGTATGAATTCATAGTAAGGCAAGATGGCTTGTTGAAGGAACATGAGTTACTTACTGATATATTAAACTCTGATGAGTATTAGGTGTTGAAGTCTCAGGTTCAAAGCTTACAAGAAGAATTGCAAAGAAAAATACAAGCGCATGAGAAAGTGATGTCTCACTTTCACCAACAACAGGTAGTGGAAATACTAAAGGTCAAGAAGTCCCTATAGGATTTTGATGAGTGGACAGGGAAGATGCAACAAATGGTGGATACAGAAATACAGAACTTAGCTGCATTGAACACAACCTTGTAGGTGGAAAATGAAGTATTGAAGTCTAGAATCAAACCTTTACTTGTGTTGGAGAAGCAGATGTTATAGAATGAGGAAGTGGAAATGGATGCAGTGCTAATGTCGAAAATGGATATGATGAATCTCAAGCAGCAGATTCATAAGTGCATGTAGGAGTTATGGACATGAATTAAAGAAACCTTACAAGCACTTATTACATATCCATTTGAGAAAATACAGGATGACTTTGCATTAGTAAAGGAGGGTCAACCGATACAAGTGATTGAGCAGTAAAAAGTGAAAAGGAAGTGTTGTTACAACAAATTGCATATCTTAAAGAACAACTCGTTCAACACACTCTAGATAAAGAATTGGATGATTTGGTTCAACATCAGGAAAAGGTAGTATCAGAAAAGATTGTGGAGCAAGGAGATATGTAGGTTGAAGCAGATCAAGTTCAAGAAAGTGCTAATGCTGCAGAGGAAGTTCAACAGGAAGATGTCAATAAAGAACTTATTCTTAAAGTTTATGGTCAAGAGCTTCTGAATTTGGCCTTGATTTTCAAGAGAAATCCCCCACCGGGCAATGCCAGGTGTTGAGGGGTGAGAAACTGGAAGTTAAAGTGGTTAGTCAAAATTTTGCTAACTCTGATGTCGCTGACTCGGAGTTTGTTGAATCCGTATTTTGGTCAATCGGATATTTAAAAAGAAACACTTATAAGTTAGTTAAGGTATGTCATGTGATATGATAGTTGTAATTCTGTTCACAAGGATAAGAAAAGGTAGAAGAAGTGTCTTGGGGGAGAGAAGGAAAAAGAGAAGTGGAAAAGACTTTGTTCTGTTAAGGAAACATGTTGAAACCTAACAGACCTGACGAATTCAAAGAAGTAGGAGCCTAATGGCTAGTCTGTTAGTTCTATCTTTTTGTAATTTCAAAGATATTTAGTGAAGTATTTCATTCTGACTCAGTAGCGTGAGTGTGTATTGTTTCTTGATTCAAACATAAACGTTCTCTATCTTGAAAAATTGTTATCTAAGTGTGGTAAAGCTGAAATTTTGTACCTACATAATTGAGTTGTGTGTGAGAAGATTTTTGCACTAAGATTTATTCATGTGCATAAGTTGTTTGAGTCAGTATCTATGTGTTGTTGAACCCCAACATCATGTATATGTAATGCTTGGTGATGTAGTGATGTGTCATGGCCATACCTTATGGGCTTTTACTCTCCCTTTGAGATCTTCGGAGTGCTTGATTGGATGACTCTGAAATGTCTTCAAATTGTTTGAACTCTGTCTTGCCCTTGGACTTCCAAGCTTTGACGTCAATCTGCTCTTCATCTTCTGAGTTGACATCTCCTGATATTTGTGGTTCTTCTTGAGTCAGAGTTGGAAAATTACTTTCCAAGTCAAAGGATAGCTCAAATTTTCTTGCAATCATCTTCAAACCATGAATTATTTTCATCAAACACCACATCCCTACTAACTATAAATCCTTTGTTAGTGTGATTGTACAATCTATATCCCTTCGGGTTTTGTTCATAGCCAATGAATATACACTTTTCAGCTTTTGGATCAAGATTCCCTCTAATCTCTAAGGGTATATGTGCATAAGTAATGCACCCAAAGATTTTACAATGATCTAATGAGGGTCTAGTGCCATTCCATGCCTCATAAGGTGTCATTCCATCCAAGAATTTGGATGGAAGACTATTAATTAAGTATATGGCTGTGGAAACAGCCTCTACCCATAGGTAATTTGGAAGTTTCTTTTCATTCAACATTGATCTTGGAGCCTCTACTATTAGTCTGTTCCTCTTTGCCACTCCATTCTATTCAGGAGTGTATCTTGTTCTGACCCCTCTCTTTATACATCTATCCTATAAGAATGAGTCAAATTCATGTGAGAAATACTCACCAGCTCCATCTGATCTGATCCTCTTCAAGCTTCTACCTATTTGGTCCTCAACCAATGCCAAATACTTCTTGAAAAAAGTGAAGACTTCATCTTTATGCTTCATGAAATAAAGAATTATCCATCTACTATAATCATCTATGAACAAAACATAATAGCTTGATCCTGAGATTGATGGTTATCCGCTAGGACCCCATACATTTGTGTGCACGAGCTCCAAGTAGTCTTCATACATGTATCATTTTCTATTGAATGGTTGCCTGTGAGGTTTGTCAAATTGGCATGCTCCACATTTGTAAATCATGTGTTACTTGGACACATTTGGAATGCCTAGCACACTCTGATCCTTGCATATTTGCTTTAGTGTTCTTTCACCTATATGACATAGCCTTTAATGTCATATCTTTAGTTCATATAGGGTTTGATCTTCGTAATTGAAGAGTGCATGTTTATGGTATCTCCAACTTCAAATGTAAAGAGTCTATAAGATTTCCTACCTTTTGCAATCCTCTTGAAGCCTTGTTGAGGGTCCTCCACATTTGCTCCATGCCTGGTGAATCTGACCGGTAAGCCCTTCTCAACAATCTACCCGACACTAATTAGGTTTTTTGTTATGGTTGGCACATATAATACCTTACTTAAGATGTTCATGTTACCATCAGAAGCATTGACATTTCCAATTTTCTTAACAGAGTGTCTAGTGTCATCACCTAACTTCACTTCATGCTTCCCTTTAGGTTCTTCAAGATCAAATAGCAGTGCTACATTTCCAGCCACATGATTGGAACAACCAAAATCAATATAGAAAAGATGCTCATCATCTTTACCTTGTTTGGATGTCATGTTCATGATCAGTAGAGAATCTTCTTGGTCTTTTGTGTAGTTGTTATAATCTCTTCTATGTCTAAAGCCTCCTTGATAGTTCTTGTTGTAGCCTTGGCTGTAGTTGTGATGGTAATTGCTTCCTCCATTGTTGAACCTACCTTTGGATTGTCCATAGCCTCTTCTATGGAAGCCTCTTCCTCACTGATTCTTTGTGTCCTCGAAACACTCATATGTGGTATGATTGGTCAAGCCACAAATATTGCAAGGTGAAGAGTTGTATCATCTCCCCCTACCTTGCTTTCCTCCTATG
Source organism: Ceratopteris richardii (assembly GCA_020310875.1). NCBI lineage: Eukaryota > Viridiplantae > Streptophyta > Polypodiopsida > Polypodiales > Pteridaceae > Ceratopteris > Ceratopteris richardii. Next base: position 16,030,638 of record CM035415.1, on the reverse strand, counting down.
CCCCTTCCTCTAGTACCTCTTCCTCTACCTGTGAAGTTCACTTGAGACGTACTTGCCTCTTCTTCATTCTTTTTACCTTTGCCTTTATCTTTATTTTTATTTCTATCTGTGTAAAGGGTAGAAGATTGATTACCTCTAGAGTTGTCTCCATTCTTGTTGAGCTTTGTCTCATGTGTGAAGAGTTTGAGATCATGTATTTGCATCTCGATATATAGGTCCATTTTTGTGGTGAAGGACTCCCACTTATCATCAGCTTTGATGCCATTTATGCTTTGCCTTACTATATGCTCCTCTTCTATCTCTTCTCCAATGCTCCCAAGTTGGTCAGCCACATCCTTCATCTTGGTTTCATAGTCAGTTACACTTTGCTTTGGTTGCTTCTTCAAGGTTGTGAAGTCCATCAAAAGCTGGTTCTTCCTAGCTCTTGTATTTGATGAGAAATATGAAGCAAGTACTTCCCAAGTCTCTTGGGAGGTCTCGCAATTTGTGATGTGAGGTAATACAAAATCAGATATTGAGCTAATTATATAAGACCTGGCTAGGGCATCCTTTGCACACCATGTAGTTAGCCTTTCTTGCTCTCCTCTTCTAGGTTGATGTTTGCTTCTGAATATTGGCATTTCCTCATCTCTAGAGTTGCAGCCATATAAGCTTCTTCCTTGAAGGTAGGATTGCATCCTTAGGGACCATCATGGATAGTTTCTCTTGTTCAATTGTGTTGGAGAAACAATCACTAATTGGATATATATTTGAAGGTCAAAGATTTAGAAGAAAACCACATGCCTATGTGAAGGGACAAATTCACAAGTGTATTATATTTGTCAAGTTAGTTCACTCTAGTTCTAGAAGTTTTTTAAAATCACAAGAATGAGAAAATCTATATAAGTTAGTTTGTATCAACTGACGCGAAGCGAGAAGAATAGGAAAAGAGTGATAGAATGTGAGAAGGAGTTCATTTTGTATGATTGAGTATAGTCGGGCTTCTCTGAGTGAGAAAGCATCTGTAAACTTCTGAGTTTTCATAGCTATGATAAGAACTAGTTAAAGTTCTGTGTATAAGTCTTCTTCTTCCATCTCCAGAGTTTGTTTTGTGTGAAATGATTTCAAAAGTTGAAGTTTTCCAAGCAAGTCGATGCCTGGCATCGAGTTTGTGTTGATAAGTCCTTGTTTTATTGTCTGAGTGTTATGTACTGCTAGAACTTCTTAAAAACATGAGGTTTGTGGAGCAAGTCGATGCCTAGCATTGAGTTTCAGCATAAAGTCGATGTCTGGCATCAACTTCCCACATAAAAGTGGTCTTGATCATATCTGTGTTAAACGCGCCTATTTGAGCAACAAAAAAAGTGCCTGAAAAAGCACAAAGTCGATGCTTGGCATTGACTTTTGGTTGCAAGTCGATGCTAGGCATGGAATTCCATTTTTACACAGGCGTTTTTTACTAAAAGAGGTAAAATTTCCACTTTTGGAAGTCATACAGGGTCATCTTGTGAAGGCTATATCTTGCATTCTAGAGATCCGCTTCTTAGAAATAATAGCTTGTTGGAAAGATCTTCTCTTCTACTTTCATGCACTAAAAGATCTTGGAGAAATAGTATTTATGATGAGAGAAATTAGCAAAATATTGAAGGTATGTCATTTTAGTGACTGGAAAGTTCTGAAGAAGTAAAGTTCTTGGTTTTGGCTATCATTTCTCAAAGTTTGGAGTGGAAATGAGTTAATGGTGATCATAGAGGTTGCTTAAAGTCACATTAATTCATTTCTTGTGATGTTTCAGACATCAACAAGTGGTATCAGAGCAGAACGGTTGTAAAGAGCAGAAGGCGGCAAAGGTACGAGAAGTTTTGAAAAGTTTTTCATTAAAGGTTGAAAGGTGAAGCATTTGAAGACACAAGGCATCAAAAGGTTACTTCAAAAGTATCCTCATACACAAAGAACTCCAAAAGGTATTATTCTTTATCCTTTAAGCTCAAAGGTTGCAGCAGAAGGAAAGGAGTATGGCAGATCATATCTCCATTGACAAACTGGACAGAGATAATTACCCCGCATGGGTAATGAGAATGGAAGCCTTACTTATGAGTAAGGATCCCATGGTATATGTAGGAGGTGAGGAAGAGCAGCCAATATTTGAAGATGAAAGCCGACCAAAGAAAGAAGAACTTGATGCTTTAAAGCATTGGCAGAAGAAGGATGCAAGTGCAAAAGCTTACATCTACAATACAATCTCTGATCATTTTCTACCACACATCAGAGGATTGGAATCATCTGAAGATATATGGAATGCATTGGAGTATCATTTCCAAAGCACTACTAAAGCACGAAAAGCAAGTCTATGGTTAGATTTTACAACATTCAAGAAGAAACCAAGTCAAAGTTAGTGATTATGTCACTAAGATGAAGGATCTAGCAGATAGTCTTGGATCCATAGATGAAGATGTTGAAGATCACATATTGATTGCTCAATTACTTGCAAGATTGAGAGGGGATGAAAGACGAAAACCTTTTGTCTTACCAATAGAACTTTCATTAAATCATTATGTTCTAGATTTGAATCAATTACTTGGTTTGATGCTCACATATGAGCAAGACTTGAAAGGAGATGGAGATAGAGGAATTAAAGCTATGGTTGAAAATCAGTTTGTACTAGGATTACCAAATGTGCAGAGTCAACATATGGTTTATAAATGCGAAGCATGTCAAATGGGTAAAGCACACAGGTTACCATTTCAGAAGAAAGGATTCAAACATGATGGAGTACTTGAGCTCATTCATACATATGTATGGGGACCAACAAAAGAAGGATCTATCAGTGGCTCAAGGTATTATGTTCTTTTTATTGATGATGCTACAAGATGGATAACATTATATGTTTTGAAGGAAAGATCAAAAGTGTTTGGAGCTTTCAAGCATTTTCATGCATATGTAGAGAGAGTCACATGTCAAAAGCTTAAAAGACTGAGGTCTAATGGAGGAGGAGAATACTTCTCCCAAGAGTTTAATGATTATCTTTGGAATGCAGGTATTAAGAGAGAAATAACTTGCAGGTATACACCACAACAAAATGGTGTAGCAGAAAGACGAAACAGGACTTTGGTTGAGTTTGGTAGAGTTGTGCTGAAGGAGAAGAATTGTCCAAATTATCTTTGTGTTGAGGCTGTAAATATAGCTACATGTCTTGTGAATAGATTACCATGTGCAGCTCTCAATGGAATGACTCCATATGAAGCTTGGTGGGGTAAGAAACCAACACTAGATCATTGTAGAGTGTTTGGATCAATTGCATATGCTTATGTGCCATCACAACTTAGACATAAACTTGAACCAAAGGTAGAAAAATATATGTTCATTGGTTATGATGAAAAGCAGATGGGTTACAGGTTGTGGAATCCTCTAACCAAATAATTTCTTGTTTCTAGAGATGTTACAATTGATGAACAGAAAAGTTGGTATGCAGATCAAAGTCATACAGCTCAAGAATTTGAAAAAGAGGTAAGAAGATGTGAGAAAGGAAAATCAATTGTGCAGGTGAATAGAGATGAAGACTATATGCAAGCAAGTACATCTAGAAGTGGATTAACAAGAAGAAATGAAGAAGCTTCTATATTTGATGAAGAGGTGTATCCAGTAACAAGAAGAAATGAAGAAGCTTCTATATTTGATGAAGAGGTGTATCCAGACACTTATGAAGAATGTGAACCAAGAAGGTCAAGCAGGACTAGAAGGCAACCAGAAAGGTATTCTTATGATAATTCTTACATAACTCAGAAGAATTATGCATATATGGTCAAAGATGATGAAGAACCTCAGAACTATGATGAAGCAAAAGGTAAGAAGCAATGAGAAGAAGCAATGAAGGAAGAGTTCAATTCACTAGAGGAGAACAAGACATGGGAACTTGTTCCTAAACCAAATGGTAAGAAAGTAATTGGAAATAAATGGCTTTATAAAGTGAAGAAGCTTGTAGATGGAAGTATAGCCAGATACAAAGCTAGATTGGTGGTGAAAGGCTATGTCCAAACCTATGGCATAGATTATGATGAGACATTCAGTCTTGTAGCTAAGATGTCAACTATAAGGACAATCATTGCTATTGCAGCTTCGAAAGGATGGACCCTAAGTTAATTGGATATAAAGAATGCATTCTTGAATGGATACATATCAGATGAGGTATACGTGGAACAACCTCAAGGGTTTATAGATTCTAGGTATCCAAATTTTGTTTGCAGGTTGAGAAGAGCACTCTATGGATTAAAGAAAGCTCCAAGAGCATGGAACTATAGACTGGTGAAGTATCTCAATGATCTTGGATATCAAAGTTCAAAAGCAGATCCAATTCTACTCATCAAAAGAACAGAGGAAGGTACAATCTACATTTGTATTTATGTAGATGACATTATAATCACAAGTACTTCATATGAAGGAATCATGGAGGTAAAGAGATTACTTGAGAAAGAGTTCAAGATCAGTGACCTAGGGAAGTTATCATAGTTTCTTGGAATGGAGGTTACTTATACAGATCATGGCACATATGTATCACAAGAAAGGTATCTTTTGAATTTATTGAAGAAGTTTGATATGAAAAAGTGCAGAGAAGCTTCAACTCCACTTGAAGTTAATCACAAGCTCAGTAAATATGGTGGTGCAAAATATAAAGATATGAGGAAGTATCAATCTCTTGTGGGTAGTTTGATTTATGCTACACTAATAAGACCTGATCTTAGTTATGTAGTGGGAGTGTTGTCACAATTCATGCATTGTCCAAAGGATCCACATTGGATTGCACGTCAAAGAGTTCTCAGATATATCAAAGGAACTATAAAAGTAGGATTATATTATCCTTTTACATCAGATTTGAAGTTCAGAGCCTATAGTGACTCAGACTGGGTAGGTAACCAAGATGACGGAAGATCAACTCATGGCTACATGATATACATTGCCAATAAGCTTGTAAGTTAGTGTTCAAAGAAACAACATACAGTAGCATTATCATCAACTGAAGCTGAGTGCAAAGGACTTGTTGAAGCAGCTAAGGAGGTCATATGGATGCAGACACTGTTCAAAAGCTTGGGCATTGATCAAGGTATACCTACAATACATGGAGATAATATGAGTTCACTTTATCTAGCAGCAAATCCAGTATTTCATGCAAGAATAAAACATATAGAGATACATTATCATTTCCTGAGAGAAAAGGTAATGGAGAAAGAAATAGAAGTGGAGTACATTTCTACAAAGATCAGATAACAGACATAATGACAAAGAGCTTGGATGGTGTGAAGACCAACAGATTCAAAAGTATGGCAGGAGTAAAAGAAAAGAAGAAAATATGAACTTAACACAGAATGTCAATTAGTGATTGAGGGGGAGGTGTTGGAGAAACAATCACTAATTGGACATATATTTGAAGGTCAAAGATTTAGAAGAAAACCACATGCCTATGTGAAGGGACAAAGTCACAAGTGTATTATATTTGTAAAGTTAGTTCACTCTAGTTCTAGAAGTTTTTTAAAATCACGAGAATGAGAAAATCTATATAAGTTACTTTGTATCAACTGACGCGAAGAGAGAAGAAGTGGAAGAGAGTGACAGAATGTGAGAAGGAGTTCATTTTGTATGACTGAGTATAGTCGGGCTTCTCTGAGTGAGAAAGCATCTGTAAACTTCTAAGTTTTCATAGCTATGATAAGAACTAGTTAAAGTTCTGTGTATAAGTCTTGTTCTTCCATCTCTAGAGTTTGTTTTGTGTGAAATGATTTCAAAAGTTGAAATTTTCCAAGCAAGTCGATGCTTGGCATCGAGTTTGTGTTGATAAGTCCTTATTTTATTCTCTGAGTGTTATGTACTACTAGAACTTCTTAAAAACACGAGGTTTATGGAGCAACTCGATGCCTGGCATCGAGTTTCAGCATAAAGTTGATGCCTGGCATCGACTTCCCACATAAAAGTGGTCTTGATCATATTTGTGTTAAGCGCGCCTATTTGAGGAACAAAAAAAAGTTGCTAAAAAAGCACAAAGTCGATGCCTGGCATCGACTTTTGGTTGCAAGTCGATGCTAGGCATCGAATTCCATTTTTAGATAGACGTTTTTTTACTAAAAGAGGTAAAATTTCCACTTTTGGAAGTCGTAAAGGATCATCTTGTGAAGGCTATATCTTGTGTTCTAGAGATCCGTTTCTTACAAATAATAACTTGTTGGAAAGCTCTTCTCTTCTACTTGCATCGACCAAAATATCTTGGAGAATTAATATTTGTGCTAAGAGAAATTAGCAAAATACTGAAGGTATGTCATTTTAGTGACTAGAAAGTTCTGAAGAAGTAAAGTTCTTGGTTTGGCTATCATTTCTCAAAGTTTGGAGTGGCAATGAGTTAATGGTGACCATAGAGGTTGTCTAGTGTCACATTAATTCATTTCTTGTGATGTTTCACACATCAACAAATTGTTCAATGAATGATGGAAATCCATCTCCCATTTCGCTTGTTGTTGCTCTGATACCACTGTTGGAGGATATGGTGGATAGATTCGAGAGATGAAGTGGTGCTACAAAATCCTACTTCACACCAGCCAAGAACAAGTTATGGAGAGTATAGTAGACCCCTTGAGCTTCCCAAAAATTATAAATAATCACCTATGTGCTTTAAAACATGATCCCTCTAATCAATGGATCAAAACGGACGAGTAGAAACTTCAACTAATGATAATACTTGCTATTTTGGTCTCTACACATGTTCAAAAAAATGAACAGAGATCTCAACCTGCTAGCAATTGACTAAATTCCTTTTGGGGGTATCTAACAAACTTAGATAGCTCAGCAAGTTGAAAGATTGACCTGACATTTTTGGGGTGCTATCGTATGTAGACCTGTGAGCAATAATGTGAAGATATCTTGAGACTGAGAAAAGAAATGATAATGAAACTTTGTAACTATGAAGTAGACAGTGTGTTGAACCTATAGAACTTTAAATCATATCAAATGATGAAACATGCACTAAGAACAAGCTATGAGAATTTCACTATTCTGAGATGATCATAGCAAAGAAGAGAAGTAGACATATGATCAATGTGTATATATTAAATCACATAGAAATATAATGACATTGTCAATGTATGATTGCAAAATGTGAGAGTAGTGATGGAGCTATGGAATGACCTCACTAATCACAAGATATCCCTCTCAATTGATCTTCAAATCGGGCTCATTTCTACACAAGATTTTGATCCACTTTTATAGCTAGAGGTTGAGCCAAGCTTTTGAATTCAAATTCAAGCTCTCACCATAAAGTGAGTCCTAATCTTGAGGCTTTACTTTCTCGTCTATCAACTACCAATAATTCAAGATTTGATTCCTCCTAACTCCACGTGGGGTTAGTGCAATTATCATATGCACTTTTACAAGGATAAAAAGTAAATTGACTTTCCTCAGGTCCTCGCCTACTTGGAGATTTGACCACAAAATTGTGCTAGAGACGGGCGATCGAAATTGCTGAAGTGTGGAAGGAGGTGCTCACCTCCGGCTCATCCCCATCCAAGTGCTGGAGATGGGTGGTCGAAAAGTCATGGTAGATCGTGATTAGATCTAGGAAGATGCTCAAGTCTCTTCGACGAGCATGTAGAGAAGCTCTATATCATAGACTCTAGAGACTTGAGGAGGAAGTGAACAAAGGAAAAGCTCAATCCCAAAAAGGCCTATGAAAAATAAGAGAGTTGTTGAGATACAAGGAAGAAATACAAAGGAAAAATTTGCAAAGTTTCTTCAAGGAGTGGTGGGCTGGCAAAACCGACAAACCCATCAAAGAGATATGCCGCATCCTTAAAAGGAAACAAAACAGAGAATCGATCCCCCTATTGCTAGACTCAAATGGCCATGTATGCAATACGGAAGAAGATAATTTTGGAGTCATTGAAGGGCACTTTAGGAAGCTCCTAGGAACCTCGATCCCCCCTCTCCCACTACAGACGAGATTGCATGGCAGCCATATCTTGGGTATCCTCTGATAGGATCCCACTCAACCTTCGTTCCCTGCTTGATGCCCCGATCTCGGAAGTAGACATCATTGAAGTCATTTAAGCCCTCCCTTGTGCTAAAAGCCTGGGCCCGGATGGGCTCACTAATGAGTTCTTTAAGTCCTTCAAGCTAGTGGTCGCCACCCCACTTTGGTTGGTCTGGCAAGAGGTGCTCGAGTTTGGTGCGCTTCTGACTTGTCTCAACAACGGCATTATCAAGTTAATACACAAAAAGGGGAAACGAATAGAATTGAGAACTAGCGCCCGATTACGATGCTCTAAACGGGTTATAAGATCATTGCCAAAGTCTAGCCAACATAATTTCTAGCCATCTAAGAGTGTGGTTAAGTGAGGACTAAAAATGTTTTATCAAAGGCAAGTCAATCTTGGAAAAAATTATAGATATCTAGGAAGGTCTCGACTTCGCAAATGAGTCAAGACAAGATGTGGTCTTCCTCAAGATCGACTTTGATAAAGCATACAATAGGCTGGAATGGTACTATATTCTACAGTCGCTTAAAGATCTTGGATGTAGTCACAAATTCACCAAGATGATCGCGACCCTTCTGGGGAACGCATCGACTCAAATTAATTTTAATGGAAAACTTTTGAAGGTGATCAAACTTAGAAGATTGATTAGACAAGGGTTCTCATTGGCTCCCCTTCTCTTTGACATGGCCATGGAAGGTCTTAGCCGGCTGGTGGAACAACAGGTAGAAGCGGGAAATATCAAAGTTCTCCGATTTCCTCATGACCACGGCCCGAGCATCATGAGACTTTTTATCGATGATATGAACGTGTTTGTCCACAATGATAGTAACAGCCAAGAGACATTCTAGAGGTGCCCGAATACTCTCTACGAAGCCTCTAGATCCAAAATCAAACACTCGAAGACTGCTTTTTAGAGCTAGTGTCGAGACCTAGCCAGATCTTCTAATTGATCATGGCTATCAAATCAGTCTGTAGGGCCAAATTTTCCGGCTTCTTGGGATTCCCTTGGGATTTGGTATCTCATTGGAGCAGCGATGGAACTGAGTGTTGTTCAGACTCCAAAACAAGCTAAACTATTGGAGAGGTATCAATCTCATTGGTCATGCTATGGTTATCAACACGTTCCTCATATGAGCGACCATTTACTTCCTTTCTTGTTGGAGACCAAAAGAGCAAGATCTGTCCAAACTAGATACTATCTATAGAAACTTCCTCTAGACGCATGACCACAATAGGAGGGGGGCGCCTAAAATCAAGTGGTCCATCTGCACTAGCCAAAGACAGAGAGCGGGCCTTGGCATTCAGGACATTTGGTGCATGGCTAACAGACTTGTGTCAAAATGGATGATTAAGGCTTGGTGCAATAGGGAGGCCTTGTGGGTCAAGTTGATCTTCAGAAACAAGAACGAGTTGGCTCTCATGGGATTCCCGATTTGGAAGAATCTTGACATTCTAACCCTTTTATTTTCCCTGATCCCGATGTTCCCAAAAGGCTCCAATCTTGTGTGTAAATCCGACCTACGGATTGGGAGATACACTCAAATCTTTGTTAAGCTTACCTTTGAAATTGACGCGCACGCCTTCCTTCAACTTCGCCCAAGCCTACTTCCTATGCTCTGATACCAATTGTGGGATTTGAACTCAAGACCTACCAGCTAGGAGTATGATGGGCTAACCACTTGCCCCAAAAGCCATGGTTGAGGATTACTTCCTAATCCTCCCTCTTAGGGTGTGGTTGAACCATCTCCTGTCGGTTATATCTTGAGTCTAACATAGATAGCCATGAACTTCCTTTCCCACCACAGCCGCGTCCAAGACAAGCACCACTTCTTGTTGAGGTTGACTTGATAGTCAACGTTTCCTTTGATATTCGGGATATGAGTGATGAGATTGCCATTATGCCATCTGAGATCGAGTGAGCTAGGAGATTCATGGCCCATGAGAAGATGGACTTTAGAATGTCCCAAGCAAGACGTCAACTTTGTAAAATGTTCCATTCTTCATAGGAGATACTGGAATTAGGATCAAAATCCTCGAAGTTGAGCCAATGTTTGGTGTCTTGATTCCACAGATGTTTCCATTTTCTGAAGCCCTTGTTCCATAGCCTCTTGGCACTATGAATGTTCCAAGATTCCACATTCCTGATGCCATGGATTGGAAACCATATCGAGTCATTTTGTCCGATACTGGCTGCCCACTTCCAATCTTTGTTGATTCTTATACAACTTTTGACTTTATTCCAATTCTTCCATAGGGAGCACACAAGGTTCGAGCCTTTTGAGAAAATCGGGATCAAGGAAAACAAAAGAGTCAGAACGTCGAGATTCTTCCAATTCAGGAAACCCACCAAAGTCAATGCGTTCTTGTTTCTGAAGATCATTTTGGCCCACGAGGTCTCCTCATTGCACCATGCCTTAATCATCCATTTTGTTGCCAATTTGGTAGCCATGCAACCCATGTCAAGAATACTAAGACCCCACTATCCTTTTGGCTAATGCAGATGTAGCATTTGATTTTAGGAATCCCCCTCCTGTTATGGTTTCCCGTTGCATATACTTTCCAATTTGGACAGCTCTTGCTCTTTCGGCCTCCAACAAGAGAGGAAGTAAATGGTTGACGAAATGAGGAATGTGTTAATGACCATTACATGACCCGCCATATTGATTTGCATACCTCTCTAATAGTTTTTCTTGCTTTCGAGTCTGGCCAAGACCCAACTCCAACGCTGCTCCATCGAGATACCAAAGCCCAAGGGAATCCCAAGGAGCCAGAAGACTTGTCTTGGGGGAATGATTTGATAGCCATGTGCATAGAGAAGTTCATGTTGGATCCCGACAATAGAATGGAAAGCGGTCTTTGGGTGGTTGATTTTGGATCCAGAGGCTTTACAAAAAGTGTCCAAGCACCTCCAAAATACCTCGAGACTGGAATAATCATTGTGGAAAAATGCGTTCATATCGTCAGTGAAAAGTCTCATGGTGATCTGGCCATGCTTATGGGACAATAAGAGGCCTTTGATATTACTAGCTTCCACCTATTGTTCCACCAACTGGCTAAGCCCTTCTGTGGCAATAGCAAAGAGAAGGGGAGCCAGTGGGCACCCTTTTCTGATCGAATGCTTTAGTTTGATCACCTTCGAGAGTTGGCCGTTGATGTTAATTTGGCTCGATGCATTTCCCAAAAGCGTCGAGATCATCTTGGTGAATTTTTGGCTGCAACGGAGATGTTTAAGGGATTGTAAAATATAGTCCCATTCTAGCCTGTCATAAGCTTTGTCCAAGTCGATCTTGAGGAAAACCACATCTTGTCTTGATTCTTCAGCAAAGTCGAGACCTTCCCAAATATCAATTATGGCTTCCAAAATAGACCTACCTTTAATGAAACCCTTTTGGCCCTTACTTAACCAAGCTCTCAGATGGCCAAAAATTCTATTAGTTATGACTTTAGCAATGATCTTATAACCTGTTTGAAGCATTGTAATCGGACGCCAGTTCTTAATTCTATTCTTTTTCCCTTTTTTGTGGATTAATTTGACGATGCCATCGTTAAGACAAGTCGGAAGCGCACCAAACTCGAGCACCTCTTTCCAAACCAAGCAAAGGGGGGTGGCCAAAAACAACTTGAAGGATTTAAAGAACTCATTAGTGAGCCCATCCGGCCCCATGCTTTTCTCACTAGGAAGAGCATCAATGACGGCAATGATTTCTTCTTCGGAGATAGGGGCATCAAACATGGATCGAAGGTTGTGTGGGATCCTATGGGAGGATATCCTAGAGATGACAGCCATGCAGTCACGTCTATGAGGGGAGAGGGGAGTTGAAATCCCCAAGAGTCTCGTAAAATGTTCTTCAATAGCTATGATATTTTCTTCTTCCGTATTACAAGCGACACCATTAGAGTCAAGCAATAGGGGGATCGATTCCCTAATTTGCTTCCTTTTAAGGATGCTGCACATCTCTTTGGCGGGCTTGTCGGCTTTGCCAGACCACCACTCCTTAAAGAATATGTGCAGATTTTTCTTTTGTATTTCTTCCTTATATCTCAGAAGCGCTCTGATTCTTTGTAGACCCTTTTGGGATTGGGCTTTTCCTTTGTTCACTTCCCCTTCGAGTCTCTAGAGTCTATGGTATAGGGCTTCTCTGCACCCACACCAAACATTCTAGAGCATCTTCTTGGTTCTAATCATGGTTTTCCGCGACATATCGACCGTGAGTCTCTAGCTCTTGGTTGGGGATGAGCAAGAAGCGAAAGCCTCCTTCTACACCTCGACGATTTCTTGATGGATGGAGGGGAGAGAGAAGGAGGTAGAGAAGGCATGAAACCAAGGAGCCTTATGTGTTTTGCAGAGAGGTTGGAATGAAATAATGATCGGGTAATGATCAGAGATGGCGAGGTTGGTGTGTTGCGAGAGGGAAGGAAGATCCCACTGATTGATAATGCTATGAGAAATGTAGCTTCGATCAAGTCTAGCTTTCCTCATGTCCTCACCCGCTTGGAGATTTGACCAAGAAAAGTCGTTCAAGTCTTTGAATTTGACCAGATCTAAATGCAGTTTGGTTTTGTCCCAAGTTTATTTCTCTTGACTGTCGATGATCCGGCCCTTGCCATTCCATCTGTCCACTGGGTCCTCCACGATATTGAAGTCACCGTAAATTAGCACGTTGTGAGGGAGCGCATCCAAGGAGGCCAGGTGTTCAGTCTCTCTAGATCCCCATTAGGGGCATACATAGAAAATAAAGTAAATCGAAAAGGGGCACCAAAGGAGATGGTGATCCATGTATGGCTCACGTCTTCAGTGTGGTTCTCAAGCTTCTCAAACCATAATTGATTTATTCCAATTGCTCTCCCACCGAACCCCCGGGGTGCGCCATCGAGATCCAAACATGGGTCACGGAGACATGTTTAAGACGTTTTTGGAGGTCAACACCATCAATTTTAGTCTCTTGAATAAAGATAAACTCAAGGTTTAGGCTGACCCATTGACCAATGATGATCGCTCTTGAGGGGTCCGCCAGCCCCCTCACATTTAACGAGATGATGATCATTCTCGTAAGTAAACCTCTTTGGGGGAGGGGGCCTTATCCTTTTTTTTCTTGGATTCGTCTTTCTTTTTCGTAGGGAGGGGATCCCGACTTAGCAATTTGTTCTTGTGGGGGCTTTTCCATGGTATCTCAATGGGTTGTTTTCCCTTGCGGGAGACCGCTTGTTGGAATGAGCAAGAAAGTGCTTTTGGAATTGTTGATCCAATGATGGAACTTTTACTGTCCATGTTGTCTTCATTGCTGGTGGTAAACCCATCTTCTTTGCTTGTAGTGTGGCCCTCTTGAAAGGTTTCTTTGTTGTCAGGTATCCCTAGGGCTTTGTCACCAGCATCCACCTCAAATTGGTTCCTTCTTGGGTGATCAAGCTCATTAATTTCCTTTTCCAGATTGCAATACAAGTTGTTTGGGGGGCTATTTGGCATATGATTCCTCTAAGAGATCGCCCTAGGGCTTCTTTTCCTTCTTCTTCTGACTTCTATGAGCCCGTCTGAGTTGATGTGGGTTTTGGGGGCCCTTACCTTCCTCTTCATTTGCCATGTGGTTGAGAGTCCCACTGTTGCCTTGAGCTTTTTTGGGTGCTTTTTTCTTTTGTTTTTGTTTCACAGGGCAATCTTTAACCATGTGGCCTTGTTGGCCACACCAAAAACATGTGTTAGGTAGGTTTTTGTAGTTAACATCTTGTTCCCATATGTACCCTTCGCCCAAGTCCACTTTGATCTTTGAAGGAAGTGGCGCGCTGAGATCAGCCTCGACACAAATTTGAGGGTGCCACCGAGCATTGAAAGAGTGCCTCTCACCTTCATAAATGATACCACCAACATCCTCCCGTGATGCCAATGGTTTAAAAATGAGAAATAATGTTCCACATGAAGCTTTACAAGTACGATAGGTTAGTGAGTTCAACCCAAAGAGGGTAGCGGAGAGATTTTGATTTTTCGGGAGTAAAATCAAAGGGCCATCTGAATAGGCACAAGGTTGCCCGCTCGAGTTGCCAGGTTCTGACGTAGAGGGCGTGGAATGCTATATATTCATTCTCAAAGACTAGCAGCAAATGACTTGCCGGTAAAAACTGGCACTTGCTGACAATCAACCCTCGAGGGAACCACTCTTTTCAAAGCCATTGGCGAACAGTTTCGAGCGGAGGCTTAGGGCCAAACACTTGTGTGACGAGACAAACTTTCTTGAGCTCTTGTTTTGACAGAATTGCGGCACGACTAAGAGAGACTAAGGGAGGCTCGACACCCTCCGTGGCCCCATGAGCGACACAAGAACCCCCCTCCAAAATAGGGACCAGGTTACCAATCACCCCCTGACTCAACGCTAGGTTGCTCATCGCGAGAGAGGGGGTCGCCAAAGCCATGACAAAGGCCCCGAAATGCGCTTCAAAGGTACACCTCTGCTTTCGTAGAGAAAGAACCCAAAGCACAAAGGTGATGAATCCCCCCACCAACGAATGAAAAGGGCTCTGAGTCCTTGCAGCCTCAAAGGAGCAACAAGCCACTCCAAGAAAGAACGGAAGGACGCAAAAAAAAGTTTTGCACAACAAAAGAAAGAGGGTTTGAACCATGCCTAAGGGGACAATTCCAAAAGAAGAACGGAGAATAAAAAGCTCTTTCAAAGCTCACAAATAAACTTCTTCTAGGAAGGAACGAGTGCACAAATGGAAGTTTGAAAGAAAAGAGAGAGGGAAAAGAATACTTCTGAGGCCTAGGGGACGAAGATGGAAAGAGATAGAAAGAAGGTGACGAGGAGACGAAGATGAGAAACCTTAGCAAAACGATTCGGTTGCGCCAGACCTTCTCTTTCCACCAACAACAGAAAAAACAACTCAAGTCACGGAGAAAAAGGAGCCGCGCGACGATACTAGAAGTGATCCGCCTGAGGAAACTAAAAGTGTGAAGCGTGAGGGTCGCGTGACAATACGTGATGATACTAAGGCTATCCAATACGATAGCATCAAAGAACAGGTGACACGATGATGCAGCACCAGGCGATACGATACCAAACCAGGGGCGATACGACGTGACATCAGATCGGGCAGTAAGCGATACGATACCGCCACACCCCATGATACCATCCAACCCGATGGGACTAGCGATACCATGCATGGGGAGGTGACGATACCTCCGAAGAGGAAACTCGAAGCCTGCAACCCGGCACACGATATAGCCATGGGATCAGAAGGCTATCGACTGAAGGCTGCCATGATTTTTCTTCACAAAAACACCCAACAAGCGTCCACAGCAGGAATAGTCCTTGAAAAGCAGGCCCGTCTCCATCAATGTCTGTGAATAAATCAATGGAAATCAAAACAGCCTGGCGACACTAGAAAATCCAAGGTGTGCAACTTACTGTCCCCGAGGGTAGATTCCGAAATCTGTTTCTCGTGGGTGCGATGGACAAACACCACGATGGACATGCTCTAGACTGATGCTGCCGCCTCCAATCGCTCCTCCTCCAACCTGCGCGAATGACTCACAACGGCCAACAGCTACCACGGACTCATGAAAACGATTGATTGCTCGGCAACAAACAGGAACGGAAGAGACGTAGATGGTAATGTCCACGACTGACAGACGTGAAGCCGCAGAACATACTCTTGGACGGAAGTCGCTGGCGCTCTCTTCTTCCCGTGCGCGGTATCATCGCTCCTGTTGAATGAATCTGTCGTGCAAACTTATGACACGAAGAACTCCGTTCTGCTGTTGGCCCATGGCCATCCCTTCTGTCCATCACCATCCAAAGTGTCTCGCACGATTGACGGCTTTTCTCCGTGCATAACGGGTTTCGCAATCGACGGTTTTGCTTTGGCCATTGACGGTTTTGCTTTGACGATGGGTGGTTTCCCCCTCATGATCGAGTACGGGGTTTCCTAGAGGGCCTCTTCGTAGACTTTCTAGTTATTTTTTCTGATTGTAAGTGCCAGATTCGAACCAACAACTTAATTAAATTGTCCAATACTACAGTCCTCCGCTCTACAAACTGAACTAAGGTCAGGATTGCTAATCGGGATTATCATAAATTATACATTTTCAATAAAGCCGCATGCAAAGCTTGTTGCGAGAGCCAGTGAAGGGCACTTGCTAAAGAAACAAACTCATGAAGCAAATAAATTCTGATTGTAAACGCTCACCACAAGCTTTTCTGGCTTAAGATAGTTGAAGGACAAATAAAGCCATCGCTGAAGAAAAAGTACTTGTTAAACAAAAGGCTTCTCTCCATCCTTTGTTCTTGTGTTGGTGGTTGCCAAAATTTTGTTTTTTATCGGGTCCAAGCGGTTGTGCATCGTAGGCTTTTTCGCGTCTGACTAAGTGGGTATTCCATCGTGACTTCTCGGTGTTTGGAAAGCTTTTGGTGACTCTCGCCTCCATGTCTACCTTCTTTCCCTCTTTGATCCTAGGCAATGTGGCTCCCCCCAGTCCCAATGCCCCCTTGAGGTGGACTCCGTCCTCTCGAATGTCACACCTCCGATGGTCTCTTTGTGCAAGGAGTCTATGGCGGCAAAGCAAGAGGGTTCTCCTGGTCTAACCTCCAATTGGGGGACTCTTTGAGGAAAGCAAGACTTGATAGATGTTACATCAACCAAAACACCATCCTTCAGTGGGGTATTCCTTTGATTTCCCAACACATGGACCTAAATATCTCGGACCACTACCCTATTACTCTTTCTTTCAAACCGATTCCCATGTTACGAAAAGCTCCTTGGTTTCATGCTTGTTAGATGTCGTTTTTCCTCCCCTCTGTCCACAAGAAAATTTCTGCAGTTTGGGCGGATGCCTTTGCCTACTGTAATGAACCGGCTAAGTGCTGGAGAAGCGCTGTGGAAAGGACTAGACAAATTCTGATCAGGACTCATAAGGCCATAAGAGATATCCGGAATAAAAGGAGAGAAACAATGTACCCGAGGCTCTCACGAGTTGAAGAACTGAAAAAGGTAACTTGCAATGCCAACTAGGGCTTCTAAAAAATAGGGGAAGACTAAGACTCGAGGAAGAGGTTCAAAGGAAAAATCTGCAAATATTCTTCAAAGATTGGTGGGCGGGGAAGGCTGACAAACCTTCGAAAGAGATGTGTAACATCCTTAAAAGGAAACAAGCTAGGGAAGCCATCCCCTTCTTGGTCAAAAACAATGGGATCGAATGCAGCACGGAAGTTGAGAATAGATCTATCATCCTCGAGCACTTCACCCATCTTCTTGGGGTCTCGACTCCTCTTTCCCCGCAGAGGCGTGACTGCATGGCATCCATCTCAAGGGTTGCTCAACCTAGAATCCCTCAGAACATGATTTCTGTGATGGATACTAACATTTCAAAGAACGAAATTATCGAGGTTATTGATGCTCTCCCCAATGGAAAAAGTCCGGGCCCTGATGGACTCACCAATGAGTTTTTCAAGTCATTCAAGCACGTGGTGGCCACCCCGCTGCGTCCGTGTGGCAAGAGGCTCTCTCCTTTGGTGCCCTCCCTGAGTATCTTAATAATGGTGTCATCAAGTTAATTCACAAAAGGGGAGATAAGAACAAAATTGAAAACTGGCCGGCGATTACCATGCTCCAAGTTGGATACAAGATAATTGCCAAAGTTATCGCCAACAGAATCTCTTTTCATTTAAAGTCATGGCTTTGTGAGGACCAGAAAGGTTTTATCAAAGGTAGATCTATAGTTGAAGCAATTGTTGATACTTGGGAAGGCCTTGCGTTTGCTGAGGAGTCTGCACAAGATCTAGTATTCATTAAGATTGACTTTGACAAAGCATATGATAGATTGGAATGGGACTTTATTCTCCAATCACTGAAAGATCTTGGGTGCAGCCAAAAGTTCACAAAGATAGTTTCCACTCTCCTCAGAAACACTTCAACAAGAATAGATATCAATGGTAAGCTCTCTGAACCCATACGTTTAAAAAGATCTATCAGGCAAGGCTGCCCACAGGCTCCACTATTCTTCACTATCGCCTCGGATGGCCTCAGTCTCCTTTTTAAGCATCACTCAGATGCTGATAATCTCAAGGGTCTTTCCCTATCTCTTGGTCATGACCAAATGATTGCGAGACTCTTTGCCGACGACATGAATGTCTTTGTTCTTAATGATATCAATTGCATTGAGGTGTTTTGGAGTTGCCTCGATACCTTTTGTGTGGCATCATGTTCAAAAATCAACCATGCTAAAACTGCTTTCAGAGCAATCCGTGGGCCTCCACCCCAATTGTTGATTAATCACGGGTGTCAAGTTATCTTAGTGGTCAAGTCTTCCATCTCCTCGGTATCCCGATGGGCTTCAACATCTCAATGGACCAATAGTGGAACTAGGTGCTATCCAAACTAGATAGAAAACTAAATCATTGGAAAGGTATGCAAGCTAACTTGGCAAGGCGTGCAATGGTTGTCAACACATTTATGCTTTCTATGATTGTTTACTTTATCTCGTGTTGGAGACCTAAGGAGAAAGAATTGGCGAAAGTGGAAAGAATATGTAGAAACTTTCTATGGACTGGGGACCCCATTACGAGGGGGATTCTCAAAATCAAATGGGAAACTTGTATTAGCTCAAAAGACTCAAGGGGCTTGGGTATCTTAGATATCGTTGGGTTGGCTGACAAATTGGCAGCAAAGTGGTTTATCAAGACTTGGAGCAATAGTGAGTCCTCTTGGGCTAAATTGATCTTCAAAAGCTTGAAAGACCTTACCTTAGTTGGTCTTCCCAATTGGAAGGACATTGGGATCCTCACGCTTTTGTTCTCCCCCCACCCAATATCCCCTAAAGGCTCTAGCCTCGTGTGTTCCTTATGAAAGAGTTGGAACAAAGCCAAACAATTCATCAGAATCAGTGATGAGTGGAAGTGGGCTGCTAGGATAAGACAAAATGACTCTATCTGGTTCTAGATCATCGACATAAGGGGGTGGATTCTTGGAACCTCCAAACTACTAAGCGGCTATTGAACAAGGGATTCAAACAATGGAAATATCTCTAGAAACAAGAGACCGGCCAGTGGATCAAGTTTGAAGACTTAGACCCGAGACATAGAGTTTCCCTCGAGGAATGGACTCTCCTCCAAAACAGGTGTTTACCATGGGACCACTCAACTACCCGCCTTCTCGATGGACAGGATCTTCTGTGAGGCTTTCCTCAAGAAACTTGCGAATGATGTGCGTGCCACTCTCCTCCCATCCATGTATATCCTCTTGTATCTAAAATAGCAGTGATCTGGAATGTTCTAGCGTCGCCATGTGGCCAGCATGCAACACTCATCCTCACTAACCATCAAATACCTTAGGATATACCTTAGCATGCAACACTCATCCCCATCAAGGTCCTTAGCTAAGGACCTTGGCTAGCCCTCGTCCCACACACACACGGAATGGTCTCTATAGACCAATGTCTGACACTCTCTCCCCCTTCTAAAGATCATTGTCCTCAATGATCAATGAGGGAAAGTACTTAAGAACCAGAGCTGCTGATTCCCAAGTAGAGTCAGTAAGTGGTAATCCTCTCCAGGCTACTAGATACTCTTGGATGACACGATTCCTCAACCGTTTCTGTCTCCTATCTAGTATTCTGTCTGGAGAATGATCTTCTCTATCGGTTTCCTACAAAGAAACAATACCCTCTATTAGATTATCCTCCCTAGATATATACTTTCTTAGTTTACTGACATGAAATACTGGATGGACTCTGCAATCTAGAGGAAGCTCTAATCGGTATGCAACATCACTCAACTTCTTTACTATCGTCCAGGGTCCACAATACCTTGGTGATAGTTTACTACACTTCCTTGTGGACAATGAAGTAGATCTAGTCGGTACCTGAAGGAAGACTCGGTCTCCTTCCTCAAAGGATCTAGGAGATCTTTTCCTATCAGCATACTCTTTGGCTCTATCGGCTGCTTGCTGCATCTTGGCTTTAGCTATTTCAAGGTTTGCTTGGAGATTTGCTAAGAACTCGGAAGCACAGGACATTTCTTAGGCATTCCTATGGTACTAGGAGTAGTGGGATTCATGCCATAGTTCATCTCGAAAGGAGACATCCCAGTCACCTTGTGAGGCCTATTGTTATAAACAAACTCTACTAATGGCAAATAACTATCCCAATCTATCTGTCTCTCAGACACATATGCCCGCAACATATCCTGTAGAATTTGGTTGACCCTCTCGGTCTGACTATCTGTCTGTGGATGATCACCACTACTCATTTTTAGTGACACTTTCAGTTTGTCAAATACAAACTTCCAGAAGTGTCCTGTGAATCTGACATCCCTATCTGAGACTATGGATGTAGGTAACCCATGCAATCTCAGTCTATCTACCACAACTAGGATTGTATCCCGCTTCCTTTGGGTCCGCGGTAACCCCACTATGAAGTCCATGGATATACTATCCCAATTATGATCTGGAACTTGTAAAGGATGTAAAAGACCTGGTGTCTTTACCCTTTCTGCTTTGTTGACTTGACACATAAAGCATTGTTGAACATAAGTATAGATATCTCTGGCTAATCCAGGCCACCAAAATATTCTTCTAACGAGCTGTATTGTCTTGTCAACACCAGGATGTCCTACGCAGGGAACATCATGGTTATCATGCATGACTTTCTTTCTCAAATCTCGAGAATCTGGCACATAAACCTTTCCTTTCCGCTTCAGTATACCATTCTCCTGTGAGAAATTAGAATACGGAATGGACTTGTTTGCTTTAGTAGAAGAAGAAACAGCTGGAATTGTCCCGTCTCTTAAAATAGAGTCATCACTAATGGCTCTAACTATCTGTAACAAATGTGGATCTTCCACCTGTGCTCCCTTAATTTCTTGAAGCAATGAACTTTCTAAAACTGTAAAGCTCATTTGATACATTATACGAGATAATGCATCAGCTACTATATTTTCTTTGCCTCTTCTATACAAGATTTCCATATGAAATTCTTGCATGAGCTCAGCCCAACGAGCCTGTCGGCCTCGAAGATCTGGCTGACTACAAAAATACTTGAGTGTATGATGATCTGTGAATACCTTAAAGTCTACACCATAAAGATAGTGTCTCCAAACTTTAAGTGCATGTACCACCGCATACAACTCTTGTTCATGCACATGCCAATTGCATTGTGCACTACTTAACTTCTTACTTTCAAAAGCTATTGGCCTGCCATCTTGACTTAAAACTGCACCTATGGCTATGCCGCTAGCATCCGTCTCTAACTCAAATGGTTTCTGAGGATCCACCACTTTGAGTATAGGAGCCTCTGAAACAGCTTCTTTCAGAGTATCAAAACTCTCTTGTTGCTCTTGCTTCCATGCAAATGGAATTTTGCCTTGAAGCAAGTTCGTCATAGGTGTTGCTATCGACGAATATGAAGAGATGAATTTTCGATAGAAACCGGAAAGTCCTAAGAATGACTGTAACTGCCCCTCATCCTGAGGAGTAGACCATGCTAAAAATAAATGATACCGTCTTAGGATCCATCTGAACCCCATTGGCTGAAATCTCATGCCCTAGATACTCTATCCTTGGAAGAAACAACTGTGTCTTTTTAGGATTCACATACAGCTGATTTTCTTTTAAAATATTCAACACAAATCTTAAATGATTTTCATGCTCATGCACAGCTCTACTATACACGAGCAAATCATCCACGAAATCAACAACACACTTTCCTATGAAAGGTCTTAAGATATTATTCATTAGCATCATAAATGTAGCTAGAGCATTTGTCAAACCAAAGGGCATGACCAAATACTCATAATAACCAAAACGGGTCCTGAAAGCTGTCTTATGTACATCATGATCTTTCACTCTAATCTGATGATAGCCACTCTTTAAATCTATTTTACTAAATACAATGGCTCCACCTAGAGCATCCAAAAGATCATCAATTTGGGGCATGGGATATCTATGTCTAATAGTGATCTTATTGAGTGCTCGATAGTCGACACACATCCTATAAGATCCATCCTTCTTCTTCACAAGAAGAACTGGAGCGGCAAAGGGTGAATAGCTGGGTCTAATCAACCCTTTCTGAAGATACTCGTCCACGACCTTGCGGACTTCATTTTCCTCCTGCAAACTCATTCAAAATGGTGGCCGAGCGGTCGGACTCGCTCCTGGTACCAATTCGATTCTATGCTCTATATCCCTCCAAGGAGGCAAACCTGATGGTAATTCCGTTAAAAATAACTCTTGGAATTCTGCTCTCACTTTAGCTGAAAGTGCTGGAGCATTCCAACTTGAGTCTCCATGACTGCATGAATCCATCTCAACATACGATAAATACATGAAATAAAGAAAATAGATATACTTACAGTCAATTTTGAGCAACTTGGTAGCAGTCACCAATCGCGTCTCTTGGAGATCTGGTTCTCCACGGATCAGTAATCTCCTTCCCTCATGCTCAAACTGATACACATGCGAAGCAAAATCAATGACTGGTTTCTTCCTTGCATGCCACTTTTTACTAAGAACTATATCGAATCGAGCTAATCTCGCTATCTCAAAATCCAATCTGTCCTCATAGGACTGGATCTGAATAGGAAGATCAACTACTCGTATATCCCAAGTTTCAGTTCCCTTCTCGTCGGCTAGCTCTACGATATAAGTATAATCTGACTGTACCGTATCTAAGCATAATCTCTTGACTAATCGGGAACTAATAACGTTATGAGTCGAACCTGTGTCAAAGAGTACCTTGACAGGCTGTCCTGCCACGAATCCTCTCATAACAATAAGCTCACTGTCTGGGAATCGATATCCTTTTTGTGCCACTGGTGAAAGCATAGCATCTGGCATAGTCGGAACCTTCTTAGTGACCGTCATGGCCACTATGGGAGATGATAATGGAGATGGGGGATCCCCAAATTCATCGTCACTCACACCCCCTGCCTGAGTAGGATTTATGACTATGGTGGCTGCTATTTTTTTCTTTTTAGGACAATCCTTATATAGGTGCTGTCCTAAGCAACCATAGCACAAACCCTCTTTCATTGTCTTCTCTTTCTATTGAGGGGTAAGAATATATCGATTATATGCCCTCTCAGCTAGAGCAGACACTTTTCTCTTTCCTCTTGAGACTGTCTGGATCATGTGCACCTGCTTAGCCTCCCTAGAAGGCTGTGCACTGATCGAACCAGGAGTCGAAGTATGGAAAGGTCGGCTAACCCTAGTCCATGGGGATCTCTGGCCCTGGGAACCTATGCTCCTGTGGCCATCCTCATAAACCAAGGCCATCTTTGTGGCCTCTGCCAAAGACTGACACCGCTCCTTTCTCACTAAAGGTCGGATAGTTTCTCTGAGTCCCAAGACAAACTTGTGGACTTGAAGAAACTCTGGAATGGTATCAGGTACTTTAAGAAGTACCTCTCCATACCTATCTGCGTATTCCTGAACTGACTGATTCTTCTGACTGATGAAGAACCAGGTGTCTAGTGCTCTAGACCTCTCATCAGGTGATATGTTATAAAACAGGATTTTGAATTGATCCCATGTCATGGGCTCCTTATCCTGCTCTATCTTACGCCACCACCTATGTGCAATATCCATAAGATTATAAGTGGCCTGTTGAATCTTGTGCCTATCATCGGTGAGATGACACAGACGGAAACGCTGTTCCCACTTGCTGAGCCATTGCTCAACCGCGTCAGCAGTCCTAGCGCTAGTTGAGCCATGATATCTTGGCGGCATAAGATCCTTAAGCTACCATCTGGCTTCTCTAACTAAGATGCTATCTTTAAGGACTTTTGAAGTTTGATGCTCATCTGGAGCATCTACCTCCATCTCTGGCAAATCAAAATCAAGCGGCTCTTCTTCTTTCTTAGAACCACGCACGTGTTCCAAGATATCATGAAGAGAATTTTCTAAGGATGAAATTCTATTGTTCATAGCTTGAATGGGATCAACTGGAGGTTCAGGCATAATGGTATCTGTCCTAGCAGGTGATGAAGGTTCGGATTCCATGCTAGGCAAGAAACTTTTTTTTTTTTAAGACTAAACAAACATAAATACTACTGACAAGCGAAAAAAGAACCAGTCAAAGATTTTGCTAAATAGAAAAAGACAATAGAAAGAAACTTTAATATACTTTCTAAACTTTGATGCACATGCATGCTAATATTTTAGAAATTTCGACAACTTAACGGCGTCACTTTGAAATCTGAAATAATTTCGAAGAAAATAAAAAGAACGTCAAGCATAAATCATGTGCCGGCAGGCACGATCTATTCTTTTTATCTTCTCGACGAACACCTGTAATAGAAAACTTTTCCAAATATGTTGTTGGGCGCTACATGCCCTCAATCAAAATATTTCTTTTATCGATACCTGCCGATACCTGTCAATACTTACCACCTGTAAGAAAAGCTCAAGCATCAAACATACTTCTCTATTTACGCTCTACTTACGTCATCCTACGCGTAATGCAAAAATAGTTCTAATATGCATAATCAAGAGAATAAGCAACCAAATATTGACTAAATACTTATATGAAATTTCCTTTGATATTCTTGAAGTGTCGAATTGAAGAGCTACGAGTAGACTTTTCACTCCCTTTGATTCGTGGATCACATAAGTCTTCAAAAAAATGCTTCTTCGATGGTGCTTAATGACGAATAGTTCACTTCCAACCTTTGTTGCAGGTAATAACTGGACCCAAAGTATGGATTATAGCCACTCCCTGGAAAGATCTCTGAGAGAGCTTTCTAACAAGCCCAAGAACTCCAAATTTGAATAAGTTTTGACCAAATTATGGCCAATTTGGCTATTTTGGTAAGGTTTTGACTATGGTACCCATAAAAAAAAATATTTGTAAATGATCTGTGTCACCTTTCTCTTCTCTGCAGCGACGAGATACGATGTGCAGGTCAGATGGTAATATCCACATATCAGTTTTACACGCGCAGGGATATATTATGAAACCGTGGGCATTTCAACTCAAACAAACTAATATACTCTTCTCTTCACGCGTAGGCTGGAAAACACAAATACGTGTTTACTGGCTGGATGCCAGGGGCGAAATTGGAGACCCAAGTTCTGTGCCTGCTCAATGCCTGTGCGTACGCGGGGAAGTGCTGGTTCTCAACACGAGTAGACTCGTGCGTGGTTAATGCCTCACAACTCGCGGATAACAACAAGACGACGATCCCGAGGCCAAATTGATACGCATACAAACTGCAGGAGGCGAATCCTATGATCTTCCTTGGAACGATCCCTTCGACTTCAATCTCTGCTGCAGACCATGGCGACCGCGGACGACTCCTGCTGAAGCTATGACCGAAACACATGGAAAAAAAACTCCCAAAAAGAACGAACGGCCCCCAAAACGCATGCGCGAGCTCTTCCCTCCACGCGAGATGTTTTTTTTTTCTAAAAATAGCTCAACAAAACCAAGCTCAAACCAAGCTCTGATACCAAGTGTGAGGCTTTCCTCAATAAACTTGCGAATGATGTGTGTGCCACTCTCCTCCCATCCATTTATATCCTCTTGTATCTAAAATAGCAGTGATCTGGAATGTTCTAGCGTTGCCATGTGGCCAACATGCAACACTCATCCCCACTAACCACCAAATACCTTAGGATATACCCCCGAGCTAAGGACCTTGGCTAACTAGCCCTCGTCCCACACACACACGGAATGGTCTCTATAGACCAATGTCTGACATCTTCCATGCCTGGAGGGCCTCAAATGGAGCAATGGTAAGAAACTATCCAGAATTCCCAACTTCAAAGAAAACTTAGATGGTCGTCACACTCTTAACAAGGTGTTGTGCCTTTCTTGGACCAAACTTCGATGGGAACTTAAGTTCATGTCTATTTGGCACCCCCTTATTGAGGTCAAGAAGTCCGTTCTCATGTGGCAAATCTTGCATAAGGGTATCTGGTACAATGCAAGTGCCAACAAAATTTGTGGTGTGCCTCCATGGTGCAAGCGGTGCCATCGATGCATCGAAGACCTTGTTCACCTTTTCTTTGATTGCCCCAAGTCCCGTGTTATCTGGCATCACGTGACACACGTTTTGAGACTCACGAACCAAATCAATTGGCAACATGCACTATTGGGTGAGGCGGTTAGCAGCTCATCAAGGCTGTGGAATGCCATCAGGGGTGAGACTCTTTGGAAGATTTGGAGGGAGCGATGTGCTGTCAACTTTGGCCAAACCCCAAAGGAATGGTCGATTGAGAAATCCTTGTTTCTTCTAGGTAAAAGAATCTCCCGTGATAAGAGTTCTCCACTGTTTAGGCACCACTGTATTTATCTCCTCGTTGATAACAAGCTGAAACCCACATGGGTCTCGCATGAGGGAGATGACATATTTGTATGTCTCATTTGTAATGCCCTCTAGCTTACCGAACTTGTCCCCTGCATTGTGGGATTTGGGGGTCCCATGGGCACTAGTCCCATTCCACGTGTAACTTTTCTTCTTTATTTTAATTAAAGTCCGGAAGAATAGACCAAGGCCGAACTTCCTTTTATAAAAAAAAGGAAAAATCCAAGACGTGCATTGATCGTGGAGATCCTCCCTCCTTTTCATAGTCGTCCCTGCAACCTCTTAGTTTATTTCTGCATCTTTGTCTTCCTCAGGAACTATGGCTTGGTTGACGTAGATGTTGCAGCTTTAATGGCATCCTCTCAGAGCTCTGTCGTAGAAATCATCCTTGATAGTACTGCATCTGCTTGAAGATCCTTCACCTCCTTGTTTTTTTTTTAATAAAGGAAGTTTGGCCTTAGCCTACTCTCCCAGGCTTGTATTAACTAAAAGAAAAGTACAAGTGAAGGGGACTAGTGCCCACGAGATCCCCCCAATTCCACAGAGCAGGGGTAGATTTTACAGAGTTTAGATGGCATTACAAAGAAGGCTAATCACCCTCTCATCACCTCATGCGGGGCCCACTTGGGTTTAAGCTTGTTATTGATCAAAAGGAGCACTTGATGATGCTTGAAGGGGGGGATTTCTTACAGTTATGATTCTTTTTTCGAGGAAGAATAGCGATTTCTCAATCGATCACTCTTTGGGGGAGTCGCCAAAGTTATAAGCACATCTTTCTTGCCAGATCTTCCATAGGACCTCCCCTCTGATGGCCTTCCAGAGAGTCACGAAGCAGCCGATCGCTTCTCCCAATAGAGCTTGTTTCCAAATGATATATTTTTGAAGTCTCATTTTTTTTCTGACAATCTGCCAGAGCCTGTTGGAGTTGGGATAGGTAAAGAAGATATGGGCAATATCTTCAATGGACCGGTAGCAGTGCTTGCACCATGAAGGCACCCCACAAATTTTGTTAGCCTTTAGGTTGGTCCAGATTCCTTGATGAAGAATTTGCCATAAGAGGACAGACTTTTTGATTTCTATGAGAGGGTCCTAGATAGCCATGAACTTCATATCCCACCGAAGCCACATCCACGACAGGCACCACTTATTGTTGAGGTTGACCTGATAATCAATGATCTCTTTGATGTTTGGGAATTTTGTTGAGGTTGACCTGATAATCAATGATCTCTTTGATGTTAGGCAATTACCATTGTGCCATCTGAGACCAAGCGGACATGGCGGGTCGTGCCCCATGAGAAGATGAACTTTAGAGTGGTCCCAGGCAAGCCGTTTGCTTTGTAAAGTATTCCATTCTTCATAGGTAATGGTGACGCTAGGGTCAATATCCTCGAAGTTGATCCATTGGTCAGTTTCTTGTTTCCAGAGATGTTTCCATTTTTTGAAGCCTTTGATCCATAGCCTATCGGCGTTACGAATGTTCCAAGATTCCACGTTCCGGATGCCTTGGATCCGAAACCAGATAGAGTCATTTTGTTTGATACCAGTGGCCCACTTCCAATCTTCACTGATTCTTATGAAGCTTTTGACTTTATTCCAACTCTTCGATAGGGTGCACACAAGATTAGAGCCTTTCGAAAAAACTGGGATCGGAGAAAACAAAAGGGTCAGAATATCAAGATTCTTCCAATTTGGGAATCCCATTAAAGTCAACACATTCTTGTTTCTGAAGATCAACTTGGCCCACGAGGCCTCTCCATTGCACCACGCCTTAATCAACCATTTTGCCGCAACTTTGTTAGCCATGCATCCAATGTCTAGAATGCCAAGGCCCCCACTATCCCTTTGGCTAGTACAGATGGACCACTTGATTTTAGGCACCCCCCTCCTATTGTGGTCACCCGTCCAAAGGAAGTTTCTGCAAATACTTTCCAATTTGGACAGCTCTTGCTCTTTTGGTCTCCAACAAGAGAGGAACTAGATGGCCGATGAAATCAGGAATGTGTTGATAACCATTGTGTGACCAGTGAGATTGATTTGCATACCTCTCTAATAGTTTAACTTGCTTTCGAGTCTGGCCAGGACCCAATTCCATCATTGCTCCAAAGAGATACCAAAGCTCAACGAAATCTTGAGAAGCTGAAAAAATTTGGCCAGGCAGAATGATTTGATAGCCATGATCAAAGAGAAGGTCGGGTTGGGTCCCGACAGTAGCTCTGAAAGCAATCTTTGAGTGGTTGATTTTGAATCTAGAGGCTTTGCAAAAAGTATCAAGGCACCTCTAGAACGTCTCCAGGCTGGTACAATCATTGTGGACAAATGTGTTCATATCATCGGCAAAAAGTCTCATGGTGATCTGGCCATGGTCATGGGGCAAGCGGAGGCCTTTGATATTACCTACTTCCACCTCTTGTTTCACTAGCCAGCTAAGCCCTTCCATGGCAATGGCAAAGAGGAGGGGAGCCAATGGGCACCCTTGTCTAATCGATCTTTTCAGTTTGATCACCTTCGAAAGTTGGCCATTAACATTAATTTGAGTCGACACATTTCCCAGAAGGGTCGAGATCATCTTGGTGAATTTCGATGCATTTCCTAGAAGGGTCGAGATCTTTAAGTGACTACAGAATATACTCCCATTCTAGCCTATTGTAAGCTTTGTCAAAGTCGATCTTGAGGAAAACCACATCTTGTCTTGATTCGTCCGCAAAGTTGAGACCTTCCAAAATATCTACAATGGCTTCCAATATTGACCTACCTTTGACGAAACCTTTTTGGTCCTCACTTAACCATGCTCTCAGATGGCTGGAAATTCTGTCGGCTATGACTTTGGCAATGACTTTGTATCCTGTTTGAAGCATCGTAATCGGACGCCAGTTCTCAATTCTATTCTTTTCCCCTTTTTTGTGGATTAACTTGATGATGCCATTGTTGAGATAAGTCGGAAGCGCACCAAACTCGAGCGCCTCTTGCCAGACCAAACGAAGAGGGGTGGCAATCACTAACTTGAAGGCCTTAAAGAACTCATTAGTAAGCCAGTCCAAGCCTGGGCTTTTCCCATTGGGGAAGGAAGCATTGTTGCAGGCTTCGAGTTTATTGAGTGAATATGTGCATCCCCAGAAAGTCTCAGCCAATAAGAATGCATTAGATGCCTTGTCCAAGTCACTCATGGTAGATCGATTTTAGTGATGTTCATGATTAATGAGGATCACCTAGCTTGGTGATATCTTTTGATTTAATCTAGTATACCATGTACCATACCCATTAGGTGGGAGGCATGCTATGGATTATGGTGATGAGTTCTGCTGGGAGTTTATTCAAAGATCTGAATTACAACTGCAAATGTTCAACTATAACATGCATAAACCCCACATTTGTGAGTCTTTGGTGGGAGATTATTGGATTTTTCTTAAGTCAGATAACGTGTCATGCAAGAAAGTGTGTTGAATGAAAAGAATCTGATGATGGCTACACATTGATCTTGCCATGACCTTTTTATGTGATGAAGGCAATTCTGCCAACTATGACAATTAGCATTCTGTAATCCATCCTCCATGTACAAGCCAACATTCACTGTGTTCATTATGGTGATTCAATAAGCTGAGAGGTTATCACGAGTGAATCAACAATAGTCATCGGTGAAGATGATATTTTGAGCTTCTACTCTATGTGTTTACGAAGCATCTGAATGTCTTTGTGTCAATTGTATCTCCATTCTTTTCTCTTTGTTTTCACCTCAATGGATGACACACTCCACAAATTGTTTCTGGTTTGGTAGCAACTCTATTGCAATGGTTCCTTGTGTTCTGCCTTTTGTGGCCAACAAAAACATGAATTCTTCATATAATGGGGGCCTTAAAACTTGGAACAACATGGAAGCTTACAAGGAAGGGGATTTGAACATATCTAGTTTGTTGCTGACATCTGGAGAGCGGCGAGCACTATCTGTGCAACATATTCAATCCATAACAGGGTATGAAGACTGAAGCTTTCTAAGTTTTATAAGATGAAATTTCAAATTAAGGTCCCTTTTTTAAAGGAAAAATGTAATTGACCGGTAGCTTCTTTTGTTCTCTTGTGCTTAATTTTGGAAAGTCGTGTCGATAGCGTGTGCGTTGTTTGAGCTGAAAATGTTGGTAGCAAAACATCTAAAATATTACTTAAGCTTCAAGTGTCACAGGAAAAGTTGCCTTTCAAATCTTGATGTTGTCGTGTTCCTTTTTTTCTTTCTTTTTGGAAGTTTGGTCTTTCACTTACTCTTCCATTACCCGCTAATTCCAAAGAACAACACATACGTCCCGGTTCACTGGCCTGGTGGTTGGGCCTCTCGCCTCTTGAGGCGGGGGTGAGGGTTCAACCCCTGGCAGCAACATGTAGGGACATATAAATTCCAGGAACTGATGTATGTGGTTGTTGGCCACCGTTTGACCATCCCCGCGGTAGTTGTGACCACCGTTTAACCCAGTTGTAAACCCCTGTTCTTGTGGGATAAGGGGAGTCCCATGGATATTATGCCCTTCCTTGTACAGTTGTAATTTCAAAGTTAAAGTCCGGGGGAGTAGGCCTCGGCCGAACCTCCATTTAAAGAAAAAGAACAACACATACATCCAAGGGACCCCTTTATCCCCCTTGTCGAGAGTCGACACCTTCTCCGTCTGGAGTAGGCTGTATGGTTGGAAGCAACTTGGACTTGTCTAATTAGTACTATTTATTTATTTATACATACATATATATATATATATATATATATATATATATATATATATATATATATATATATATATATATATATGCCATTTATTTATTTACATATATAAAACGTACACAGAGACACCTATGAAAAAAGTAATATCCCTCTATCTACTTTTCTCTCACTCCTCTCAACCCTTTACAGAAGCAAAGCAAGAGGAGTGCTATTTGTAATTTTTCAAGCTGTTTTCTTGTTTCTCTTACCCCTCCCTTGTCTAGAGTTGAATAATATGTATGGTTGGAACTTGGACTTGGCTGCCTACAAATCAAATCTTAGAGTTAGGTAGTCAACAAAAGGCATTTGCCTTTTTTGACAACATATCCGCGTCGGAGGAGCTTACTCACTCGTTGATTGGCTACTTGAGTATTCCCTACGTCACTCTTTTTTATCTTGGAAGAAGTATGATCCTGCTCTCATAAGCTACTATCTTTCCTTTGCACATCATTTTCCATCCTATGGTCCGTGAAATTTGTCAACTTTGTTAAATTTTGGATTTCTTTGTTACTAGAGGAAGCAAGTATTGTCATTTTTTTTGGACTAGTGGATGACTGACATCCTTTTCATCAATGGCCGGACTCATCACACTTTTCACTTTCTCGGGTTGTTTGAGTTGACTTAAACCATTCTTATCTCGTGATTCCTTTTTTCCCTCCTCAACATTCGCCTATGTAGAGTAACTCAAATTTCAGATGATCACATACGCACTTTTCGTAATATACCTTAAGCCATACCTCACCTTTGATTCAAATCCAAAAGAGCCGCATCACAAGAGACCCACGATAAACGTGGATCCAACTTTAGTGTTCGACGAGTTGGTTAGGCCCTTTTCCTTTCAAGGCTAGGGTGGGGGTTCAACCCCTTTGGGTTGCAACCTAGTCATCTTTCACCAAGTAGGTAGTGAAATGCTTAAACCAACCCTTTCGGAAGATTGTTAGGCCTTCACATTACCCACTTCAAACCAATTATCTCATTCGGCCTCAGGGCCATCCCTTCTGAGTGTTTCTTTACACAACCTTTGGATTTTGTATTTGCTAGGTGTTCAAACTTTGCTTTATAGGATTCCGAAGGTCCCATGGCTGCTGTGCCTGCCTTTTGTTGTACTTAAACATTAATTCAAACTAATTGAGAAGATAGATCTCAAGGATCGAACTTTCTTAGTTATAATTCATAGCTATTTTCTATTTCCATGACTTTCATTTTCTATTTTCAAATCATTAGGGGCTTCCATGGCTCTTATGCCCTCCCTTCATTGTAGTAATTTCAACCTAATGTGGAGGAATAGATCTCAATGATCGAATGACCTTAAAAAAAAGGGTAATTCACTACGATATTATATTTTTGAACCTTCAATTTGTTTTAATTTTTCTTAGTTTTTCTAGTTCATCTGTGAAAAAACCTAATCTCGTAACAACAGAAATTTCGGATTTCGTAAAATCCAATTTCGTAACTTATATCGTATTTACGAAACTTTCCATTTATTCAACATATTTTCTAGTTTCCGAAACCCAATCCTACTATTGGATGATGAAAAATAGGGAGCTCATAAAACTGTTCAAAAGTGTAAGGATTTTCCTTGAGGTGATCTCCTAATAGCCTTAAACCTTGATGACGAATTATTAAGTATTTCATGGGGATTTGAATGAATTTTTGTTATTTTTTATTGTATAACAAACACCATAAAAATAACTAAACATCACCAAAAACCGTTGTGATTCTTGCATCATTGCAGAGGAAGAAAAAAAGTATCGGGATGAGCTATTTCATTTTATTAGGAAGGTTAATAAATTTGATTATCCTTATTAAATGCTTATCCAAGTAACATAAAGAGCCTATTCATAGTTATGGAAAAGATTAGGGGCGCAAGATGGAAGCCCTACCTATTGGAGCATTGAAGGGGAAATGTTTTAAGAGCTTACCATTCGTACTACTCATGATAGTAGAACTTTCCATGAGCTTGGAGACCATATTAACGTATCTTCTATGCAGGAGCACATTCACTTTGTATTCGAGGATGTGATCCCACTCAAGCAGATCATGCAGATTATCTTAAAAAAAAGTCTTCTACGCAAGACCACATCCATTATGTACCGGAGAGTGTAGCTTTTGTATCTCATTTTGTAACCTATCTATAGCATGGTAATGGGGTTCCATTTTTTGGTGTTCTTCTTGTTCTCTCTTATGTGGATAAGAATTGATCACACCTTTGTTTAGACATCTATGGGGGCACCGAACTTCATTATTTCGCACCAAACCATGATGAATGGTTTAACTGCGAACGCCTTGATGGTTCTACATAACTTATTGGTAAGAGCATATTTTGGAGTGACAGAGGATCAATGAATTCCTCTCTTTCTTATTACATATGTTCATTTTGCATTAGCATCATCAAGGGGACCATATTTTGCCTAACATGCAAGTTTTGGAAATACATTTTCTTCTCCATGGGCGAATTAGTTTGGAGTGGCAATATTTTCGTTTCAGCGGTTGAGAATGAATTCATGTTCTTCCTTCCATATCAAGGTGTTATTTTTAGTGTCTATGTGAAGGTCAAGTCGCCATTAGACATTTTGTATATTTTAGTTATACCATTGATTCTCTTGTTTGCTATGTTTCTCTATAGGTCTACATAGATACGTACAAAGGGTGTTTGAAACGTCAAAGAAAAGAAAGATAATCCACGTGTGAGGATATGAGAAGATCCCCTTTACTCCTACATGAGCCATTTTGTAAACAAAACATGTAGCCCTCAAGAATTACAAGGCTTATAGAACTTGGCATACCTTTTCATTATTCTTTCATCCTTTTCACCGAGGTCACCATTGATGTAATTGCGTGTGCACGAGGGGGCACTTCAAGAATTAAGCTTTATAAAGAAAATAATTCTTGAGAGACCACCAAGAGCTCATGAGCTCATTTTTCTAGTGATTTTCATCACTAAGCTACACTCGGTTGGTGATTGAGGAGGGGAAAAGATATGGCTTGACCTTATCTTGAACATTATTTGGTTCTTCAAAGATCTTTTATCTTGAGCATTATTTGGTTTTTCAAAGAACTTTCCTTTTTACCACAAAGAGCTTTTCCAAAGGTTTTTTTTGGGTGACTGTTTGAAGTAAAGTATAACTTTGTTGTTTCATACTTTTAATTCATAAGTTCAAAAAATTCAAGGACATTCTTTGGGATTGTTTGACATATATTTCTCATATGTCTTGGAATTTTTCTAGCCACGTATTTGATTTGAATGGTTTTTTTGAATATATCTCAATTCCTTGCAAGTTTTCACCACTATCAATTGTAGTTTTCTCTTGGTCTGCATTAGTGTTCAAGGTCTCTTGTGACGCAAGGTTTTTGAATTTCTTTTGTCTTGAGTTAAGTCATGCCCATTGAGCATTCACTATGTATGTCTTTTCATGTTGTTTGACATGGTGGATATGTCTCGGATAAAGCCCTTGAAGTACCAAATAGGGTGGTAAGGTTTCGCTAGCTAGGAGACACCCAAATATGAGGATTTCTTTTATGATCAAGATGTAAGAAATTCCCTAGCCGTGCCATAGAATATACATGTTGGTGCGAAAATTGGGGCCACAAAATCCATTGGGACCACTGCTTCTAAGCCATATACCAATCTGAATGTTCTCATTCCTGTTGTTACCTTAAAAGCTTTTCTGAATGACCACAATGCTGAGTCTAACAACAAGTCCCAATTCTTCTGATTGTCATGCACTAATTTTTTAAGAAGGTGTAGCAAAGTCTTATTAGTGCTTTCTGCCTAACCATGTGCCTCTAGATCATAGGCTGTAGAATTTTTGTGCATAATCAAATGTGTTCTTGTTAGCTCTAAAATGACTTCATTAAGAATAGGAGCTCCTCTATCACTTACCAACTCTACTAGGCAACCAGACCTGTTCATGATATTGTGATAGAGAAACTTTGCAATACTTGTCACCTTGTTGTCCTTAAGTGCTACTGCTTCCACCCACTTTGTGCAATAATCTGTTGCTACTAAAATATATTTATTTCCATGCTTAACAATGGGCTTAATAGGCCCAACAAAATCCATACCCCATTTTTGAAATGGATCCAATGGCAAAACTAGATGATTAGACATTCGATCGGAATTACTTGGTTGGCCTCTTTTCTGACAGATAACACATCTCTTGGCAAATTCATGAGCATCTTTTAATATTGTAGGTCACCATAACCCAGCTTGCAAATTTTTTTGCCTATGATATCCCCTGATAAATGTCCTCCTGTTACTCTTGAATGCGCTTCTTGCAAAATCACTAGTTGTTCAAAGTCTGGTACACATCTTCTAATGACCTGATCCACCCCTTTTTTGTATAATGCACCTGGTATGACCAAATATGGCCTACTTTTCAAAGCAAACTTGTTTCTCTGATCAAGTGTAAGTTGTTGAGGCAATACTCCATCTATTAAGAATGCTAACAATCGATCATACTAAGAATCAGAGTCAGCAATTTGAGCATTAAATAACTCCATATCTAGAAACTCATCAATTACACCTATTGGTGCTTCCCTTGAATCCAATCTACTGAAATAATCAGCCATTGCATGCTCTTTGCTTGGTGTATGAACAATGACAAAATCAAATTCTTGTAATAAAAGCATCCATCTTGCCAATCTTCTTGTTAATAGAGGCTTTTTTATTAGGTATAGCAAAGCCTAATGGTCCACATGAAAAACCACTTTATTACCCAACAAATAATGTCTGAATTTATTAAGAGCATATACCATTTCCAATGCTTCACATTGAGTCACTAGATAATTCCTTTCAACTGAGCACAACACCCTACTAGCATAATAACCTGGTCTATACCATCCTCTTTCTTTCTGCTACATCAGTAGTGCTCCTACTACTACATCCAATGCATATACACATATGTGAAATGGTAAAGACCAATCTGGTGGCTGCAAAACTGGTGTGATAGACACCATCTTTTTTAACAATTGAAAAGCCTCGTCTTGAGCCTTATCCCATACAAAGAGAACATCTTTCTTTGTTAAATGTGTCAAAGGTAATGAGATATTAGCCAAGTACCTCAAATACCTAGCATGCCACTTGATTTCTCCAACAAACCTGATTACTTCCTTTACATTTGTTGGAGCTTTCACTGTCCTAATGGCTTCAATTTTCTTGACATCAACAGCCATTCCCTCTTGTCAAATGACGTGGCCCAATAAGATACCATTGTTCACAGCAATGACGCTCTCGAATGGGTCCAGCACCATTCTGATTTTTTTGCATATCTCAAAACAAGATTTCATGTGTAGCAGGTGTTGTATCTTATTTCCAAATATTGAAAAGTCATCCACAGAGACTTGCATAAAATCCTGCAAGTAAGGCTCAAAAACTTTATGTGCCACATAATTGAACGAAGGCGGCCCATTCTTCAGTCCAAAGCTCATGATTGTAAACACATATGCACCATATTTCGTAATAAATGCAATCTTGTGTTGATCCTTCTCAGTAAAAGAGATTTGATTATAGCCAAAAAATCCATCTAGAAAGTTATACATTTCATTTCCTGCTACTGCATTCAACACTGCATCACAAAATGGCATTGGGAAAGGATCTGTAATTGTTGCTCCATTTAATTTTCTATAATCAACACAAATCCTCAACTTCCTATTCTTCTTTGGAACCACAATGATAGGAGATAACCATGTTACTTGAGTAACTAGTTTGATGAATCCAACTGCCAATAACTTGTCAATTTCCTCCTTAATCTATTTTGGGATTCATTCAATACCTTTGCTACACAACCATAACTGCAACTTGTCAATTTCCTCCTTAATCTATTTTGGGATTCATTCAATACCTTTGCTACACAACCATAACTGCAACCTTCTTTAAATTAATTTGATGTTGATGTAAATCTAGATCTATGCCCTTCACTTGTGAGTAATCCCATGCAAAGACATCAACATACTCCTTCAACAAAGAAATGAGATCTTCCAAGAACTCGCCTTCTAATTCTTTGCTTACTTTGACCATCTTAGGTCCAACATTAGTTCCCAAATTAACTTCTTGAAGTTCATCTTCCTTTACTCTACCTGAGCTTGCATATTTTTGTGCATATATTTTTTAGCTAGATTAATTACCTCCTTTTCTTGCTGCTCCAAATTTTGCTGAGTCGAAACTTCCAGATTTTGCTCAAACATCTATCTCAACTGTGTGCCTTCTAATGTGTCACCTTCAGTTGGTTCACTTTTGTTGTCCAATAGATCCTCATCTTTTGATAATATTCCTTCCATGTCTACCTCCAATACTGGTACCACTATTGGATTTGCCTTTAGATTTTCCTCTTCCTCATCATCTTCTATCTCATCTGCTAAAATAATAGTTTGAGCCATCATTGGTTTTTCTCTTACTGACATATTCCTTCTACCTTTCATTGGTATTGTGACCTGCTTTTTACCCTTCGTGATCACAACCACATTTAATCCACGATCTTGTTTTACTTTAGCCAACCTAAACCAAGGTATCCCTAACAACATTTCATACAGATAAGTAGATTCATACATTCGAATTACAACAAAATTAACCATCAATGACATCCCTGCAATTATTATCTGTTGCTGCTTCAGAATGCCCAATGGTTGGACTCTCATTTGATATGCCATCTTCACTTGAAAAGATGCTAGAGCCAAAGCCCCATTCCCCATTTCTTTAAATATATGTTCAAGTAATATATTCACTCCTTAGCCACCATCCAACAAAACCTCATCAAATCTTCTTTGTTTATACTATGCTTGAATTATTGGAACTACAAAGTCCACATCAGCTGGATCAATACTATTGGCTGATGTTGAAGGTACTGTTGTAGCTGCTGGCTCTAATTGTTGACCAACCAGCCTTTTCAACATTTTTTCTCTTAAAGCTAGCACTAATGATAACAACTGATCCAAGGATAACTAAAAAGGAGAACTTATTATTACCTCAAACGAGTCATCGTTCAATTCTCAGTTGGTCTTCATTTTTTCATCTTGCGTTGTTCTATGCATATACGTTCCATCATCATCTTCTTGGGATACAATCTGAAATTGTACTTGCTTCTGGTGATCCTGCTGGATCTGTTTTTGCACTTTGTCTCGAATCTATCTTTGCTCCTGCCAATCAATAGGACCTTTATTCTTTGACTTTGAAACTACCAAAACATCCACATCCTTGACCAAAGCACATTGCTTACAATCACAATTCCATTGATTTTCATGATCTTGATTTGGAGTTTCTAATGTACTTGCACCTGGATTATTATGAAATTCTTGATCTGATGACTTTATTACTATAAAATTCACTTGTGCAGCTTGCTAATCCTGTTGTTGCTGCTTCCCTTGTTGCTTATTCTAATTATAATGAACAATCAATATACCCCTTTCCTCTCTGTGCTTAACCCATAAAGGACAATTAGGCCCAATCCAATGATGTAAAGTCGAGCAATATCCACATGGCATCACTAGAGGTGGTCTGCCTTGTTGATTCCCTTGTTGATTACCCTGATAATTTCATTGCTGGTTCACCTGATCTCTCCATGGAGGTCTTCCTTGCTACTGCCTTTGAAAACCACCATGTCCTTGAACTGGAATGGTCTGATTCACTACAACTTCATTATTATTCCTATTGTCCTGTCTTGAATTTTGTCTTTGATGCTTTGGGTTATACCAACACTGACTTGTGGTATGTCCTTCTTTGTCAGCAATTTCACAAAACATTTTCTCCCTTAGAGCAATTATGGAGTATCCATGTTTCTTTAATCTACTAATTAGAGCTTCCTCTTTACTTTTCTTACCCTTGTGTTTGCGATGTCTTCTTACCACAACTTCTTCATCTTCACTCTCTGATTCTGAATTATTCATCCCTTTGTCTAATGCCAATTCGGAATTGGATTCAACATGTGAAATTGAGCCATCGTGCTTCTTCTTCGATTTGCCAAATCTTTTTTCTACTCTTGCAACTACTAACACTAACAGATCAAATCCGTTAGCTATATCCACACTTGCTACTACATGCCTAATGCTAGTCCTTAATCCTTTTAGGAAGTAACCCACCAACATCTCATTCGTAGGTCTCTCATTGCCTTGTATCTTTCCATTAAAGTTTTAAATTTCTGAGCATAGTCTTCCACTAGCATGTTCTTTTGTTTGAATTCTCTCAACTTCCTCAAAACAACAAAGAGATTCTTTTGTTTCCTAAATCTTTGTAAAAATATTGTTTTTAATGCATCATATGTAGCGAAATGAACAATACCATATTGACTAGACCAGCTCATTGCTTTGCCTTCTAATATCGTTGCAAATTGCTAAAGTTTTATTGCATCATCGTATATTGTTTCATATCCATTTGTTGTCCACTTTATCTCAAATTGAGCAACATGACAATCTGCATCCTCCTTTGAACCTCCTCTAAAATGCACTGCTTTCACTTTGGGATTTGGAGGTGGTTGTGCCATGAGCACTGTCTGAGGTGTATGCCTAGTTCTTTGCCTGGTTGTCCCTCCAACGTGGGTCGAATTGGAGTCGCCTTCTAACCCCTACAACTCCATCTGTCATGAACAAGGCTCCTAGTAGTCCGCCCACCTGCCTTGCTTCTGTTGCACTTGTTCCTCCTTCTTCCTTTTTAGTTTCTAGGATAGTATCCTCGTGCTTTGTACCAATCGTAAAATTCAGAAGATTACTCCATGTTAACCGCTTGTTCTTGCGCTCTTGTGTAGTAAACTTTACTAAATCTTCATCTTCTTCATTTATGAATCTCTTGCTTCTTTAGCAAAGTAGGATCGCCAAATGTGTTAGGGTTCAACAACACATAGATACTGACTCAGAAAACTTATGCACATGAATAAATCTTAGTGTAGAAACCTTCTCACACACAACTCAATTACACTGGTACAGAATTTCAATTTTACCACACTCAGATAACAATGTTGCAAGATAGAGAACATTTATGTTCAAATCAAGAAAAATACATGCCTGCGCTATTGAGTCAGAATGAAATACTTCACTAAATATATTTGTAATTACACAAAAATAGAACTAAAGAACTAGCCATTACGCTCCTACTTCTTCTAATTCGTCAGGTCTGTAATGTTTTGACCCGTGCCCTTACCAAAATAGAGTCTTTTCCACTTCTCTTTTTCCTTCTCTCCCCAAGATGCTTCTTCTACCTTTTCTTATCCTTGCGAACAAAATTATAACTATCATATCACACAACATACCTTAACTAACTTATAGCTGTTTCTTTTTAAATATCCAATTGAAAAATATGGATTCACCAAACTCCGAGTCAATGACATCAGAATTAGCTAAATTCCAACTAACCACTTTAACTTCCAGTTTCTCACCCCTCAACACATGACTAAAGATTCTATGTTAGAAGAGCCTTCTTCATTTGAAGAAGCCAATAAGAAGAAAGAATGAGAGAAGCTATGCAGGAAGAAATCGAAGCATTTCAGGAAAACAACACTTGGGATTTGGTTTCCAAGAAACCAAGCATGAAGATAATAGGACCCAGGTGGATTAACAAAGTCAAGAAAACCTCATATGGTTCAATCAATAGGTATAAAGCAAGCAAAGGGGTTTACTCAAACCCATGGAGTGTATAATGATGAGACCTTCTCACCTGTGGCTAAGATGCCAACAATCAGGGTTTTAGTAAGTATTGTTGCTTCAAAAAATTGGAACTGAACTTGTATCAGTTAGATGTTAAAAATGCATTTCTAAATGGATGTATCTCAAAAGAAATCTACATGGCTCAACCACCAGGGTATGAAGACAAGGACAAACCAGACCATGTGTGCAAGCTAAGAAAAGCACTCTATGGTTTAAAGCAAGCTCATAGAGCTTGGAATCATATGCTTATCACATAGTTGCATGATCAAGGATTTGTTGCTAAGAAGATAGATTCTTCTTTGTTCATAAAGAAGACTAACTTAGAAGTTATTTACTTATGTGTCTATGTGGATGACATTATCATTATAGGGAATGATGCTAATGGCATCAAGCAAATCAAATCTTGCATGATGGAAGAGATTAAAATCAGTGACCTTGGTTTGTTAACATACTT
The DNA here is from genome assembly GCA_020310875.1 of Ceratopteris richardii. Lineage (NCBI taxonomy): Eukaryota > Viridiplantae > Streptophyta > Polypodiopsida > Polypodiales > Pteridaceae > Ceratopteris > Ceratopteris richardii. The sequence continues at coordinate 15,989,541 of CM035415.1, read as the reverse complement.
TCTTGGACTAGAACTTGTATATTTAGATTCTAGAATCTTTATTACTTAGAGGAAGTACCTTCATGATATGTTGGTTAAATTCAAGATGGAGAACACTAAAAGTGCAAGTACATCCATGGAACTCAATCACAAGCTTAGCTCTTATGAGGCAGAACTACTTGAAGACATTATAGGTTATCAAAGGCTTGTTGGGTGTCTCAATTATGCAACCCTAACAAGAATGGACATATGTTATGGAGTAAGTACATTAAGCCAATTTATGCATACACTAAGAAAACCTCACTTTTGAAGCTGCCAAGAGGATCTTAAAATATCTAATGGGAACCATAAATGAAGGAGTATTCTATCCATTCACTTCTAATTTGGATATCAACATGCATTCTGATGCAGATTGGGATGTCTCCAAGGATGATAGGAGGAGCCCCTCTGACTACTTATATTTTGCAGGATCAAAGCTAAGATCATGGTCATCAAAGAAACAACCAATTGTGGCATTGTCATCAATAGAAACACAATATAGAGGCTAAGGAAATGCAACACAAGAGGCTATGTGGCATTGTCATCAATAGAAACACAATATAGAGGCTAAGGAAATGCAACACAAGAGGCTATGTGGCTCAAGCTACTTTACAGATATTTTGGAGTGCATTCTTATACTCCAATGATTTTTGGAGATAACACTAGCTCACTTCATTTGACTGCTAATCTTGTAGATCATGCAAGGACTATGAGCACATTAAAGTGCACTATCATTATGTAATAGAAAATCTACTCAGGAAGGACATCCAATTGTCTTATGTGTCAACCAATTTTCAATGTGCAAATATGCTCACAAAGTCTTTGGATGGAACTAATATGAATAGATTCAAGATGATGATTGGATTGCAAGAAATCAAAGAGAAATAAAGATCAAGAAAGTTAGGCTTGAGGGGGATCTATTGGTGCAAATGAATCCAAGCCTACATACTTGGATAATTAGCATGTACCTCATATAGTCACATATGACTATTCCCTTGTAAAAGTCAAGTTTTTTTTTATCCTTGTAAAGTGCATATGATAATTGCACTAACCCCACATGGAGTTAGCAAAAATCAAATCTCAAATTCTTGGTAGTTGATAGATGAGAAAGTAAAGCCTAAATATTAGGAGTCACTTTATGGAGAGAGCTTGAATTTGAATTCAAAAGCTTGGCTCCAATTCTAGCTATAAAAGTGGATCAAAATCTTGCGTGGAAATGAGCCCGATTTGAGGATCAATACCCTCACATTGTGCAATTATACATTGCGAATTTCATTGTATTTTTGTGTGATTTAATACATACACATTGATCATATCTCTACTTCTCTTGTCTACTATGATCATCTTAGACCAGTGAACTTCTCATAGCTTTTTCTCAGTGCATAGTTGATCATTTGATGTGATTCAAAGTGCTATAGATTCAGCATACTGTCTACTTCATAGCTGTAAAGTTTCATTATCATTTCGTTTCTCAATCTTGAGATATCTTCACATTACTACTCACTAGTCTGCATATTGTAGCACCCTAAAAATGTTGGGTTAATCTTTCAACTTGCTAAGCATCATTCTCAGTGTACACTTGATTATTTTTATTTAAGTAACTCATGTTTGGTAGCTATCTAAGTTAATTAGATATGCCCGAAAGGAATTTAGTCAATTGCTAGCAAGTTGAGAGCTCTGTTCATTTTTTTGAACATCTATAGAGACCAAAATAGTAAATCTTGTCACTAGTTGAAGTTTCTACTCATCTACTTTGATCCATTGATTAGAGGATCATGTTCCAAATCACATATGTGATTTCTTATGATTTTTGGGAAGCTCAAAGGGTCTGTTATACTCTCCACAACTTGTTCTTGGCTGGTGTGAAGCAGGATTTTACAGCACCACTTCATCTTTGGAATCTATCCACCATCTCCTCCAACAGGCATACATGAGGCTAGCAAGTGGATTGGTAATGCATTCATGTCCTAAATTCTATGTCCACAAGTGAGTTGGAATTTTCCTCCTTAGACAACCTACTACATTCAACTAATGGTGTACTTGGTGGTTCACACTTGTCCATCCTAAACTTCTCCATCACCTTGGATATGTATTCCAATTGTGAGAGAAAAATGTGACTATTACTCCTATCTCAAATTATTTGCATATCAAATATATTTTTTGCATCCCAAAAATCCTTCATGTTAAAGTTTTCCTAAGAATTTTCTTGATACAAGCTAAGTCTCATGGGCATTTAATGGAAATCATCATGGCATCGACATCTAGAATCAACTAGACCAAACTAGCGACTTTGATGGGATATGAAATATATGTCTATCTGGCACCCTCTCATTGAAAACAAAAAGTTAGTTCTCCTATGGCAAATCCTGTTGCTCTGCGGTGTTGTGGAATGGGATTAGGGGAGAGATCCTTTGGAAGATTTGGCGAGAAAGATGTGCTCAAAACTTTGGCAATACCCCCAAGGAGTGGTCGACCGAGAAGTCCCTTTTCCTTCTCGACAGAAGAATTGCTAACTGTAAGAACCCCCCCCCCCCCCCTTCGGACATCACAAAGAGCTACAATATGTCAACAATAAGCTTAAAACCAAGTGGCCTCCACATGATGGGGATGCGAGGTTTATCAACCTCCTTCATAACTCCATGTAAGCCATGCAAGGCCCTACATGAGGGTGATGAGTGAGCGATTAACCTTTCTCTTGTAAAGCCATCTACACTCTGTAAAAGCTTCCCCCGCTCTGTGGGATTCGGAGGATCCCGTGGGCACTAGTCCTCTTCTTTTGTATTTTTCCTTTATCTAATTCAAGTCTGGGAGAGTAGGCTAAGGCCAAACTTCCTTTATTTAAAAAAAAAAACTAGACCAAACTACCATCAGTCTATCAACACATGTATAAGCGTGGGTCTTAATTAATCTATTTGAATCCTTGAACACAAATGAATGTATCAAATTTTTGATACCGTTGAAATGGAGATTGCTTCATACAATATAGAATTTTCTTCAATCTATATCCTAAGGCTAATCCTTATATGCCTCATAGTTGAGGTCACTATGTACCAAAGCTATCTTGACATCCATCTAGATCATCTCTTGGCCTTGATACGTTGTGAACGAAAGAAGTATCTACAAAAATGTCAACTTGACCACCAAACAAATGACTTCTTCGCATTCAATCCCTTGCTCCTACTGAAACCCTTTCACAACTAGTTGGACCTTTTACTTATGTGGAGTCTGATCAACTATCTCCTTTAGATTGTACACCCACATATGGGGATATGATTTCCTACTTTTTGATCAAGTGACCAACTCCCAAGTGTTCTTCTTGAGAATTTCCACCATCTCACTTTCCATCATTTTCATTGACATGTTCTAGTTTGGAATGGCACTTGTGTCACCTACTTTTAAAAAATCAAGTAAGGTGAGGACTAGTATCCACGGGACCCCTTGAATCCCACAAAGTAGGGGTTTCTCAAAACTTGCTAGAAGATATTACACAGAAGGTTGATAACCATCTAGTGCCCCTCATGGGGGGGCCCCACTTGGTTTTAATCTTGTTGTCCTCAAGGAAAAATACTCTATGGTGTCTAAGGGGGGCACTTCTTATAATTGGAAATTATTTTGCCTAAAAGGAAAAGAAGTTTTTTGATTGACCATTCTTCAGGAGGGCTACCAAAGTTGGTGGCACATCTCTCTTTCTAGATCTTCCTGAGGGTCTCACCTCTTATAGGATTCCATAGTCTTGAGGAACAACTGATCGTTTCACCCAATAGCGCTTGTTTCTAGTTGATTTGTCCATGTACCAACATGATTCTTCCAAGGGCCTGCCAAACCGACATTGTCTTGGGCCAAGAATGGAAGAGGTTTCACAAGTCCTCATTTCCATGAAGGCATCTTTTACACCATGGAGGGGATAAAAGAAATGATAAGACTATTGAATATTATTCAACTATTGAACATGAGGGATTGGCCATGGTTTATGCCATCAAAAATTTCAAACATAACCTATTGGCCAAGAAGTTCAAATTCTTTATAGATCATCATGCCTTATTGTATATGGTTCATAAACTTTGGAATATGGGATGTTTAGACAGATGGTTTTGTACAAAGTACATGCATTGAAGCAAAATAAAAAGAAGAGTGTGCTCAAAAAATTAAAGAGTGTGAGACTCAAAAGTGAGTAGACCATAAAATGGGAAAACCCATGTGGATTAGAGTGAGTTTGCCAAGAGCATGGAGTAGGCTCCTCAAGCTTCTAGCTGAGTACAAATGCGAGGAGAGGGCCTCCTTATATAGAGTTGGGGGAGGCTCTTCAAAGTACATAAAATGTGGGATAATTCTCCTTGAAGGAGAATGAATACATAGGTAGAAGCAAATGGAAAGGTACCCAAATACAAAACAAACAATATAAAATGGAAATGAAATGGAAATGCAGTGCCTCCTAGATATGCATTTATGCAAATACAAATCAAAATGATGTAGGAGAAATCATATCGTCAGCACCCCGTTTGCAACTAGAGTTTGAAGCAGCTCAATGCTGCAATGATCCACCAAGTGCTGGGGGAGAATTGGAGGTAGAGCTTTCATGAACATCTCCATCAAGTTCTCCTGAGAGGTATGCTACTCTAGAGTGATCTCCTAAGATATGAGCTTCTCACAGATGAAATGGTACTAGATCTTGACGTGCTTCATCCGAGCATGGAACGGTGGTTTCTTTGTGATGGCCAAGGATAATTAATTGTCCATGTAGATGTATGTCAGAGTAACCTACAAAAAACCAATGTCAAATAATAATCATTGAAGCCAGATGGCCTCACCTACTATAAAGATGGATGCTTGATACTTGACATGATGAATGAAAGAGCAAATGTAGGCTACTTCTTACTTGCCCAAGAGATGGTTCTTAAGCCAAGCAAGAATATGTATCTAGAAGTACTTTTGACATCGAGCTCATAAATGGGCCATTTCAAGTGTACATTTAGTGCAAGAATGATTTTTATAGTTGTAAAGCTTGTAGTAGGGGAAAATGTTTATTCATAATCAATGTCGTGCTTTTGCTTATAACCCTTAGCTACACGTCTTGCTTTATACTTGTCCAATATACCATCTGATTTGTACTTGACTTTGAATAGCCACTTAACTCCTATGACTTGATGATTTGAAGGCTTAGGAACAAGTGTCCAAGTTCTATTCTTTTCAATTGCATCCATCTCTACTTGCATAGCTTCTTCCCACTTAGCTTGACCTTGGGATTCTTTGTCATTGGAAGGCTCTAGAATCTATTGAACCAGATGCATAAATGCATAGATTATATAGGGACTTTGTTCATGATATTGCTTTTTGATGGGCCTTTGAGATATTCTAGGTTGGTGAGAAGTACTTGCCTTTGAGGTTTGCTTAGAACTAATTATCACCCCCTCTGAAGTGTAGATGGGTGGACTCAAAATTGAACTTGGAGCTTTAGTTGAGTTCTTTGAAGCTTCATCAAATAGTGGGGTTATCGCACTCCCAAAGGAAGTGGGATACTATCCTAGTTGTGGTAGATAGATTGATGAAGATGGCTCATTTAATACCCACATAGGAGAGGATAGAATCTCCACATGTAGTGGAGTTGTTTATACAACATGTTTTCATATTGCATGGGGCATCCATAGTTCTAGATAGGGATGTCAATTTCACAAGACACTTCTGGAAGTTTGTATTTGACAAACTAAAAGTGTCATTGAAAATGAGTAGTGGTGATCATCCAAAAATAGATGGTCAGACCGTGAGGGTCAACCACATTCTAGAGGACATGTTGAGAGCATATGTGTCTGAGAGGTAGACAGATTGGAATAATTACTTGCCACTAGTAAAGTGTTCTTATAACAATACGCCTCATAAAGTGATAGGAATATCTCCTTTTGAGATGAATTATGGCATGAATTCCATTGCTCCCCCTACCACAGGAATGCCAAGGAAATGTCCTAGTGCTTTGGAGTTCTTAGAAAACCTCCAAGAAAATTTAGAAATAGCTAAAGCCAAGATGCAACAAGCACCTAATAGGACAAAAGAATATGTTGATTGGAAGAGTTCTCCTAGTCTTTGAGGAAGGAAGTAGATTTTTTCTTCAAGTTCTAGCTAGATCTACTTCACTATCCATAGGGAAGTGTACTAAGATTTCACCAAGTTTTTTGGACCTTAGAAGATAGTTGAAAAGCTTAGTGCTAATGTTGCATACCGATTAGAGATTCCTCCAAATTGTAGAGTCCATCCTGTCTTTCATGTTAGTAAACTTAGAAAGTATATTTCAAGGGAGGATAATCTAATAGATGGTATTACTTCTTTGCAGGAAAGTGATAACAAAGATCAATCTCTAGGTAGAATACTAGATTAGAGATAGGGCGATTGAGAAACTATGTGATCTAGGAGTATCTAGTAGCTTGGAGAGGATTATCACGTACATACTCTGCTTGGGAATCAGAATCTCTGGCTCACAAGTACTTTCCCTCATTGATAATTGAGGACAATGATCTTTAGAAGTAGGAGATAGTGTCAGATATTGGTCTAGTGAGACCACTCCATGTGTGTGTGGGACAAAGGCCACCCATAGCCAAGGTCCCAAGCTTGGGGGATATCCTTAGGTATTCAATGGTAATGGGGATGAGTGTTGCATGATAACCACATGATGGCACTAGAACATTCCAAATCATTAGTATTTTGAATGCAAGAGGATATATTGGATGGCAGGAGAGCATCACACACATCATTCATAAGTCTTCATTTCTAGTTTCAAGAGAGAACATTTTGTGAACGTTTGACATGCAATATGGGTGGTAATACTTTTGCTAAATTTTAAGGATTGCATAGTTCCTTGGGGGGATGATGAACTCTATTTCAAAGAGATTTCTACATCATGCAAGAGGAGGCTAAAAGTTAGAGAATTACCATGTGATTGCGAGTGAGATTGTGAGTGAGAGTGTGATTGAGTTTGTGAGTGTGAATGAGATTGAGATAGCTTGGGGGTGGTGTTGGTAGCCAAGGAAGCAACCCAAGTGGACTTTCATGCCAAGGTAGCATGAGACAAATGAGCCAAAGGGAGCAAGCACAGAGAGAAGGCCAAGGAGACCAAGCCCATAAGGAATCCAACACAGATCTGATGAATGGGCCAATCATTCTTTTTCAAAAATCAATCATATAACAAATAGTGATTTTTATCACTACACTACATTGTAAATCCCTTTTTTTATAGTTCAAACTTCATTTGTGTCCAATCAAAGGAGTACTTGAGCTTGAGAAGTATTAGATGTGCATATGTATCAATTTTCATAAATTTTAGAGCTGATTTGAGCCCCCAAATTAGATTAGGAACCTAATTTTTAAATAGGTTGGACACTAGGTCTCAACATGATTAAAGCTAGCAAAAAAATTGTAAAAAGAGCTAGAAGGCTCATTTTTTAGGTTGGTTGGTTAGAGAGTGAAGCATTTGTAGCACATCCTAAACTCATCTCTAATAATTAAAAACTCCATTAGTCCATCTTTTTGTCTTACCTTGTATATGTGTGTCTATGTGTGTGCATGTTAGTGTGCTTCTTGCTCATACACATACTTTCACTTGCTCATGGTCGTCATACCACCCTTATTGTCGGAGAATGTTAATCTCCTTCAGAATAACCTACTCTTGTGATTAGAGCACCTCTATACCAAGAGTAAGTCACAAACTTCACAACACAAAAGTCTACTGCACAATTTCTTCAAATTAATCTTCACAGGTTACTTTTGTCTGAAACTGTCATTCTGAACAGTCGACTTTACACCTGTAACTTCTAAGATTTGGTTCTCCTTGAATAGAACCCGTTTAAGCAAATGCTTCTGGTTACGAGTAGCTTATCTTCTAACTTAAAGATTAAGCCCTCACTCATGCAAAACTTTAAAGTATGCACTGAGAAATGATCAAAACATTGATCACCGAAAATGCGCCTGTTTCAGTAAACTTTGAACACTCAACACATATGAATGTTCCTACTGACAATTCTCGTTTTCTGTTTACAATTAAACTCTGAAACTTAAGCTATAGATTGATTAACTATAGACTTAGATATCCTCAAACGGATTTCATAAATCATCTATCACAGATGAAAACACACAGAAATTTCGGTGCAGTATTTCTTCGATTATTCAGAAAGTTACAGTTGAGTGATGAGAGGAAAACTCAACTAACTTTTCATATGTCTCATGACATCTAACTTCTATTCCTTTCTCTAATCTTTTCTTTCTCGTGTCTATCTCTCATCCTTTTTCTTCCTACTTCTTCTCTCCTATGCGCCTCGACATTTTTCAGGTATTTATAGATAAATTTGTACAAGTTTATAACGCTGACTATACTACTGTACATATGTGTACAACTTTTTCCGGTTCTTCTTCCAAGCTTCAAAATTTGTTCTTTTCTTCCTCCTTTCATCTTTCAACTCTTCATGAACTGAAAACTGTAAAAGCAATCATTTCCGGTAACATTCCGGTGACTTTACTGTGACCTTCCGGTACTGTTCCGGTGACCTTCCGGTGATCTTCCGGTGACCTTTTTAAAGGAAATTTTTACTGAAATCTCTGCGGACTTCAAGACCTTCAATTGTTGATTGTCTTGCACCAACAGCTCCCCCTCAATCATCAATTGAGGTTTTCTCTGACTTCTTTATTCCTGCCATATCTTTAAACCTTTGTAACTTAGGTCCATCCAAACTTTTTGTAAGCATATCAGCTATCTGATCTTTCGTTGAAGTATGGATTACTTCAATCTCTTTATCCATCACCTTCTCTCTTAGAAAGTGATACTGAATCTCAATGTGTTTAGTCCTGGCATGAAAAACAGGATTAGCAGCTAAATATAATGAACTCATATTATCTCCAAATATAATTGGAGTCCTCTGTATAGTGTCAAAATTCTTCATTAAAGTCTTTAGCCAAATCACTTCCTTTGCGGCTTCAACCATGCCTTTGTACTCAGCTTCAGTAGAAGACAAAGCAACTGTATGTTGCTTCTTGGAACACCATGAGATTAGCTTATCTCCCACATAACACATGTATCCATAGGTTGACCTTCTGTCATCTGGATTACCTGCCCAATCTGCATCACTGTATATTTTGATGTTTGTATCTGATGTAAAACCATAATACAAACCTTCTTTGAGTGTACCCTTAATGTACCTCAACACCCTTTGTCCTGCAATCCAATGTTCTTTTCTTGGACAGTGCATGAACTGAGACAATACTCCTACTGCATATGATAAATCAGGTCTGGTTAAAGTAGCATAGATAAGACTACCAACCAAACTCTGATATTGTCTCACATCTTTGAATTCTTCACCTCCAAACTTACTCAGTTTGTGGTTCACCTCCATTGGAGTAGGTGCTATCCGGCAATCATTCATTTTAAACTTGATTAACAAGTTCTTCAAATATCTTTCTTGGGTCACGAATACTCCATGCTGAGTATATGTGATCTCCATACCCAAGAAGTATGACAAGTCTCCCAAGTCACTTCTCTTGAACTCCTTTTCCATTTGCTTCTTGAGTCTTTGTATACTTGACTCATCTGTTCCTGTAAGAATTATATCATCAACATATATGCACATGTATATGAAACCATTATCACTTGCTTTTATAAGCAGACTACTATCTGCTTCAGACACCTGAAAACCAAGTTCTTTCAAGAACTTTACAAGTCTGTAATTCCACGCTCTTGGCGCTTGCTTCAAGCCATACAAAGCTCTCTTGAGCTTGCACACATGTTCTGGATACCTTTTATCTCTGAACCCTTGAGGTTGCTCCATGAACACATCATCTGAAATATAACCATTCAGAAAAGCATTTTTTACATCTAACTGACATAACTTCCAACCTTTGCTCGCAGCAACAGCTATGAGTGTTCTGATGGTTGTCATCTTTGCCACTGGACTATAAGTCTCATCATAATCAACTCCATATGTTTGAGCAAACCCTTTGACAACAAGTCTAGCTTTATATCTAGACACACTTCCATCTGCAAATCTTTTGGTCTTGTAGACCCACTTGATTGCAATAATCTTCTGGCTATTTGGTTTAGGAACTAAATCCCATGTTTGATTTTCCACCAATGCATCATGTTCTTCTTGCATAGCTTTTTCCCATTTTTCCTTACCTTTTGCCTCTTCATATGTAGAAGGGTCTTCATCTGCTTTCACTATGTAAGCATAATCTTTCGTAGCCAAAAATGAAGTATCATAACTGTACCTTGTAGGTTGCCATCTATTTCTTGATGACCTTCTGAGTTCTCCAGTCCTAGAGGTTTTTGGTTCTTCACACTCAGAATCAAATCTTGGCCTTTCTTCAACTTCTTCCTGCACTTCATAATTTTCTTCTTCATCAATTATTTGAACCTTTGATTTACCTTTCTTTTGACTCACTTCTTCTTCATCACCTGTATTGTTATTAACTGTTCCTGCATACCAAGAACTTTGCTCATCAAACGTAACATCTTTCGAAACCAGAAAATGTTTTGTGGATGGATTCCACAACCTGTATCCCATCTGTCTATCATCATAACCAATGAAAACATATTTTTCAGCTTTAGGTTCCAATTTTTGTCTTAATTGTGATGGCACATATGCATATGCCACACATCCAAATACTCTGCAATGATCTAGGGTAGGTCTTTTACCCCACCAAGCTTCATATGGTGTCATACCTTGCAGGGCTTTACATGGTAATCTATTAACCAAATAAGTAGCTGTATTTACAGCTTCAGCCCACAAATAATTAGGGCAATTTTTCTCATTCATCATGGACCTTGCAAACTCAACAAGAGTCCTGTTCCTTCTTTCTGCAACACCATTTTGTTGAGGAGAATATCTGCAAGTAACTTCCCTTTTTATACTTGCATTCCATAAGTAGTCACTGAACTCGTTGGAGAAATACTCTCCCCCTCCATCTGATCTTAGTCTCTTCAGTCTATGACCTGTAGTTCTTTCTGCATACGCATGATAATGTTTGAATGTATTGAATACTTCTGACTTATCCTTGATCACATAGATAGTGATCCATCTGGTAGCATCATCAACATAAATCACATAATATCTTGATCCATTTATACTGAAATCCTTTGATGGTCCCCACACATCTGTGTGTACTAACTCAAGCTTTTCTGAGTGCATAAAACCATGCTTGGTATAAGAATTCTTATGAGCCTTACCAAACTGGCATGCCTCACATTTGTATGTCATATGTTGACCTGTAACATTAGGCAATCCAAGCACTGAACCATTGTTAACCATATCTTTAATACCTCTTTCATTGAAATGTCCAAGTCTCTTGTGCCAAAGATCTAACTCAGAAATTTTCTGTCCTTCATATGTAAACATGGCCTGACCAATGTTACCTTGAATCTTCAGTGTAAACAGTCTTCCTTCTTTCTTTCCTGAAACAATCTGTTTATACCCTTGACTGGGATCTTCCACGTATACTCCTTCATTAGTAAATCTTACTTCATATCCTTTTTCAACAATTTGTCCTACACTTATCAAATTCTTAGGAATTGTAGGAACATACAGAACCTTACCCAATAAGGTACTGCCGTCTTTGGCTTTCACTGATCCAATCGATTTCACTTTATGCTTTGTGTTGTCACCTGTTTGAACAACATGATTAGAAACTTTATTCTCCAAATCAGTCATCAATGATATGTTTCCACTCAGGTGATTGCTACACCCTGAGTCAATGTAGAAGACTCTTTGATCTTCACTCTGACTTTCACAAGTAGCATTCAATATCAATGTTGAATCCTCCTTCTGTTCTGAAGCATAATTGTAGTAGGTATTGTTATATTGTTGACTTTGGAATCCTCTACCTGCATTTCTTCCAAAGTAACTCCTACCACCTCTGCCTCTAAAATTTCCTCTTTGATTTCTGCCACCTCTTCCTCTTGCATTGTAACTTTGACTATATCCATTATTACTTTGAGTATTGTGCCAACAATCATTAGCTAAATGATTTGTCTTACCACAAATCCAACAAGCTTTGCCTCCATCTTTGTTGTTTCTGCCTCTTCCTCTACCTTTGCCACCTCCTCTTCCTCTTAGGAAGTTGGCTTGGCTAGTTGTTCCTTCATCTTCATTTGCTTGTTGCTTTCCTTTGCTATTCTTCTTTTTATCTTTTGAGTACATTGCATGACCTGCACTCTTGTCACCATCTCCTTTAACATCATTCTCAAATGTTAGCATATGACCTAACAACTGATTTAAATCAGGAGTGAAATGGTCAAGTGATAATTCCGTAGACAAAATAAACGGCTTCCATTTGTCATCACCTCTTAAGCCTGTAAGAATTTGTCTTACCAATTTATCCTCTTCAATGTCTTCATCAACAGCTCCTAATGCATCTGCAATGTCTTTCATTCTTGTCACATAGTCTGAAATGGATTGAGAAGCCTTCTTCTTGAAGGTTGTAAATTCTGCCCATAAGGATGCCTTCCTTGATTTAGTAGTATTCTGGAAATGCTCCTCCAACGCATTCCAAATGTCCGTTGCACTTTCAAGACCTCGAATATGAGGTAACAAGTAATCATTGACTGCCATATAAATAATGCTCCTAGCTTGAGCATCTTTCTTCATCCAGTTTTTCAAATCTGCTAACTCTTCCCTAGTCGGAACACTAGGATCTCTGAACTGTGGCTTTTCTTCTTCTCCTGTGATATAAGCTATCAAATCTTTGCTCATAAGATGAGCTTCCATCCTCATTGACCACGCAGGATAGTTTTCCCTATCCAGTTTCTCTATCTGTAGAGAATCTCCCATCTTGTGTCTTTCTGTGTATTGAAATCTTCAACCTTTATGAATAATATATGTACCTTTGCTTCAAATTGGACTCCGTTTGTCTTTCTTGATGTCGTATGATCTCTTCTTCAGGTTTTGCCTTCAAGCTTTCATCTTTTAGTTCTTCAGTTGTTGAATTCTTTGTAACCGCAGCAATCGGGAACCTCCTTTCTTTAATTTTGGTGTCTCCTGCTCTGACACCACTCCTGCTCTGATACCACTGTCGGAGAATGTTAATCTCCTTCAGAATAACCTACTCTTGTGATTAGAGCACCTCTATACCAAGAGTAAGTCACAAACTTCACAACACAAAAGTCTACTGCACAATTTCTTCAAATTAATCTTCACAGGTTACTTTTGTCTGAAACTGTCATTCTGAACAGTCGACTTTACACCTGTAACTTCTAAGATTTGGTTCTCCTTGAATAGAACCCGTTTAAGCAAATGCTTCTGGTTACGAGTAGCTTATCTTCTAACTTAAAGATTAAGCCCTCACTCATGCAAAACTTTAAAGTATGCACTGAGAAATGATCAAAACATTGATCACCGAAAATGCGCCCGTTTCAGTAAACTTTGAACACTCAACACATATGAATGTTCCTACTGACAATTCTCGTTTTCTGTTTACAATTAAACTCTGAAACTTAAGCTATAGATTGATTAACTATAGACTTAGATATCCTCAAACGGATTTCACAAATCATCTATCACAGATGAAAACACACAGAAATTTCGGCGCAGTATTTCTTCGATTATTCAGAAAGTTACAGTTGAGTGATGAGAGGAAAACTCAACTAACTTTTCATATGTCTCATGACATCTAACTTCTATTCCTTTCTCTAATCTTTTCTTTCTCGTGTCTATCTCTCATCCTTTTTCTTCCTACTTCTTCTCTCCTATGCGCCTCGACATTTTTCAGGTATTTATAGATAAATTTGTACAAGTTTATAACGCTGACTATACTACTGTACATATGTGTACAACTTTTTCCGGTTCTTCTTCCAAGCTTCAAAATTTGTTCTTTTCTTCCTCCTTTCATCTTTCAACTCTTCATGAACTGAAAACTGTAAAAGCAATCATTTCCGGTAACATTCCGGTGACTTTACTGTGACCTTCCGGTACTGTTCCGGTGACCTTCCGGTGATCTTCCGGTGACCTTTTTAAAGGAAATTTTTACTGAAATCTCTGCGGACTTCAAGACCTTCAATTGTTGATTGTCTTGCACCAACACTTATGTCTCCTCAGATTATACAATTATGAGATGGATCTCCTCATGTTGATACTCATCATTGTGCTAGAGTGACACCAAATCTAGCATTGATGTCGGGGATTAAGCTTTGAGGACGAGTGTGAGATGGTAGTATGTAGAGACCTGACATTAGATTCGTAGGTAAATTCTTGATCTTTTTACTTCATTCATCATCATCCCTACAAACCTCCTCACTCCCACCATGGCAAAAAAATCAACCTCCGTGGTCATATTCACACTTGAATTGCATTCCATTCATTCCACTTGTGAGATGGAGGGAGAGAGAGAGAGAGAGAGTGCTTGTGTGTGTTGTGTTATTGTATGTTTCTTGAGCTATCTGGCACACACTGACTTCCACAACAACAACAGTAGCTATAGTAGGTCTGACATCATTGTGCATGCACTCGAGGGTGAAAGTCTTTGTCCATCAGGATAGACAGTAGACTACGGTAGTTGGTAAAACAAAGGGCGCCACAAAGAACTAGGCCACATATACATCCTAAATATACAAAAAAAAAAAATTAGTGTTTTCTATGTCAATTGCGACATACAAGTGTCTCTCGCTAACGAACAATAGACAAACCCCCATAGAAAAAACTGTCCATTGTGACTCACAGCCTATCCACTACAACAGATTCCCCATGACACATAGACCTCCTTGAAGAAATTCTCAATCATGATAGATACATTGCATGACAAATAGAATCATCAAATGTTCCTGTCCATCATGACAGACAACCAATACATCGTGATAGACTTTTTCCATCATGCGACAAACAATTGCCCATTGCAACAACCCTATCCATCAAACCGGATAGCCATAATGGACACTCCATCCATCAGAACAGAAATCCCCTATCAATTGTGATAGACAACCAATTTTGACCATTTTTAGGGTTTTTCAAATTAACCTAATTTTGAGCTAAAATTTGGAATTTTTATAGGCAATTGGAGCTTCTTCGCAAGGTTAAGGCAAGCTAGCATACAAGATATGCTTGGGAGCACTATTTCTAGGGATTGGAGCATTGATAAGAGCTTCTTACTGAAGTTTGGAAGTCCACTAAACCCTCTTAGTCAATTTCTAGCCTAGGCTAAGAGCGAATAGAAAATTGCATCGACATAGGGTTATGATAGGAATGAAAGAATTCAAGATCCTATACTTTCTCAAGTCCAAGGCTAATCTAAGATAATCATGGATAACCTAAGAGGGAAAGGCCATAGCCTAATTGAAAACAATCACAATTACCATAAAATTAAGTGATCCTTATGATGTTACATTAAGACAAGAAATACATTCATAAACCTAAAAAAAGCCAAGCTCTAAGGCAAAAGAATCTGCAACGTGTTTGTACTTAGGAAATTGGGCTAATCAACAAAGCATATGAACCTTAGGTCATGTAGACATTTAGAACGAGATAGACAAAGCATCAGGTCATTTGAACCTAATGTCAATCACATCGCTAGGCCATGGACTCAATAATTGAGCGATTACCTATACATGTTGAGCTCATAAACGAGTGATTCAGAAATGTCATTTAGCATGGAAAGACCCATAGTTAGTTCACGGTTAGCCTACTTGTCAATCCATGAAGGTCCCTAAAAGACTCAATGGGAATACATTCAAACCAACCAATTAGGTGCTTGTATGTATGAGGAAGGTTTTGAGAAGATCAGTCTTCCAAATCAAAAACCTTGATCAACCCTTTCGACTTAAACGTACAGTGGTCAAATTGGAAGAGAGGCTCATATATCCATAAGCAAGGAACCATGTATGTGGTTACTAGCTCACCAGATAGTACAAATGAGTTTCGAATCATTGTCCTTGAGTCTAAGATAGGAGACCTAGACTAGGAGAATATTAGAAAAGGACCTAGAAAAGAACCTAGAACACCTCATGGCAAGTGAATCATGTCTAGGATAATTATGTCAGAATGGATTCCCCAAGATAACAAAAGCATTGAGCTCTTCTTGAATAGAGACACAGATGAAGCTTTTTGGAGATTCAAACTAGAACAACCTAACGAGGTAGGTGGAGTCACCATATATGAGTTCAAAGACCCTCAGGCTCCGGGGAAT
This sequence comes from Ceratopteris richardii, assembly GCA_020310875.1. Taxonomy (NCBI): domain Eukaryota; kingdom Viridiplantae; phylum Streptophyta; class Polypodiopsida; order Polypodiales; family Pteridaceae; genus Ceratopteris; species Ceratopteris richardii. The sequence goes on along the minus strand of CM035415.1, from coordinate 15,973,383 downwards.
GTTTTCTACTTAGACAAGACTTCGGAAAGAATGTTCTTAGTAATGGAGCATGGTAGGCATGCATACAAATGGAAGGGTGAGTTAAGTTTTCCCCCACCAAGATCGAACGTTTCTCATGGTCAACACAAAGCTGGGTCATCTCAGATTCACGATAGCCATAAGGAAACAACTAGAGAAAAACTAGAGGTAAGTTTTGCAAACCTCTTAGGAAGGGAAAGATTGGGGTTAGAGATAGATAGAGTGAATGAAGAGAGATAGAGAGATTCAAGACATTAGAGAGGGATGGAAGAGTTTCCCCTTCCAAGATCTAGAGAACACCCTAGGAAACTGAGACCCACTTAATTGGTAAACTTCATAAAAAATTACTTCGATGGCATTGGAGATCCATATAATCATGTAGCTGATTTTAGAAAAGTGTTGAGAGTTGAACACATTGATGACTTGTTCACTCAATACATGCTTTTAGTCTAAGTCTAAACATACAACCTTAACGTGTTTTCAACCACTACATCAAGATCCATTCAGGAACATTGACTAGTTACTAGAAGCATTCATCATTGCGTTTTCTCAAGAAATAGTCACGCTAGGAGGACATAGATTCACACAATACCTTGAGAGATATCCCATCCCAAAGCTACCCACACCAACCAAGAAAGTGGCATTATTCTTGGATTGCTTGTAAAGTGCAAAGTTACAATCCTATTTCTACTTAAAGGAGTCTAGGAAGATAGAGAAATGTGTGTGAATGTGCATAGACATTGAGGATAACTCAGGTGACAAGTTAGAACTTTCAAAGATTTATAATAATCAGATAGTTCTATTAGTTTCACATCCAAACCATCGGCTTCAATCATTGAATTGGCTGAAAAAATAGCTAAAAAATTAGGAGTCTAAAGCAAAAACACCCCTAGGATGGTGTTTGTGAAACAATATTACAATTGTGGAGACCACATGGCCAACATGTGCCCAAACATTATTCAAACCCAAGGGAATCCTAATAGCCAATACTGCACAATAGAGAGATGATAGACCAACCATACAATGGAGGATTGCCCATACAACAAATGATGGTTATAAGAAATTACCAATATCCATATAAATAGCCAAGGAGATACCAAAATCCATATCAACACCCACATACTTTAGGCCTCAAAAACCTTGTCAACCTCCATACTAAGCTCAACAAAGACCTCAACCTATGCTAGGTCAACACCCTCCATCCCCTACCAATATTATCCGAGTCGAGTATCCATCAATAGAGGATAACTTGAGTAGAACCCTAGTGCCAATGACCCCATTGATTTCTCAAAGTGATCCTAGTGCTCGTGTGGGATTTGAACTCACGAACTAATGCCTAAGAGTATGATGGGCTAACCACTTGCCCCAAAAGCCATGGTTGATGATTACTTCCTAATCTCCCTCTTAGGATGTGGTTCAACCATATCCTACCCATCATTTCTTGAGTCTAATACACTCTTCCCCTCCTAGAGATAATTTTCCTCAATGATCAATCCTTGATCTCCCCTTCAATTGATGTCCTCACCCTTGTTTAGTCTCTTGAACCTTCTTGTTCTCAACCTTGGTCTCTTGAACCTTGCCTTTCCACTTCTTGGGCACTTGCCTACTGACTTGCCTTACTCTCAACCTTGGTGTCTTGAACCTTGTCTTCCCACTTCTTGGCCACTTTCCCATCACTTGGACTATGATGGGCTAACCACTTGCCCCAAAAGCCATAGTTGAGGATTACTTCCTAATGCTCCCTCTTAGGGTGTGGTTGAACCATCTCTTGCCCATCATTTCTTGAGTTTAATAGCTAAGAGCTTTGAATCTACACATGTAGATAGCCCATTAGATTACTACATGGAGATCATATTGATATCTATCCTCATGAAACCCCTAATGAACCCAGTAGGGAACCCAAATACTCGAATGTGATGTACACCAGTCCTAACCCTAGACCCCGACCAAGGAAGATGAGACCTCAAGCACCTAGAGGGCCCTGCTATAGATTTTAGAGAGATCATTTCATTTGTGATTTTTCGCTTCCTCCCCCTGGACCATCCCAGTCATTGAGTATTCAAGGCTTATGTTTAGATTGTGGAAAAGAGCACCTCTTAAGATACTGACCAAAGAATCTGGTGAATACTCAAATGATTACACCAATCAATGTTATTGTCTTGGTAGTAGATTCTAGTGGAAGTGTGACACCTACAACTCCTCTCCAAGTGAGATTGAAAGTGTAGCTAAGAAGAGAGTGAGAGCTTAGAAGTATAGCTATGAAAGAATGAAGAGACAATGTATGAAAAAGATGAGTGATTTAGAAGAGCTCTTAAAGGAAACAAAAGCAAAATTGATAGAGATCACATCTCACACACACACACACACTCAAACCCCACTATCCTTATCATACCTGAACCATCCCTCACTACCACCACCACCTAGAGTAGGATCAATCATAATAGATCCCACTCCTGAAGATTTAGACATAATGTTCAAAGCATATCATGCGAGAATCCAAGATGGACCAAAAGTGATAGAGCTAGATAAGTGTTATCCCAGAGTAGACCTAGAGATTGAGAGAACCAAGCTCTGTGTAGAAATGGTAGAACTGGTGCAAGATATGTTCAAGGCAAGTCCTCTTTTCAATCACACAAGCAAAGCATAGACTCAGTTACATTTTGAAGGACTGTTGGAGTGATTAGAAAGGATGATAGCCAAACCTAGGAAGTTCCAAAGGTACATAATAGTGGAAGAAAAGAGCTAAGCCTCCCCCCCCCAAAGAAGCTTATGCTCCTAACTCCACGGATGAGAGAGTCTCTTTCTTAGTAAATCAATACTCCCAATAGCTTTTGCAAGAGATTCAAGAGGAGAAATGGGCCAAAGAGAGAGATAATCCCCCAACTATTGTGATAGTGGAGGATCTTCACGATCAGTTCCCTCAAGACATTCCATCTATCTATGGAGAGCAAGATGACCTATAGCCAAGTGAGCATTTTGACTTTGAATCCAATTCGTTGCAAGAATTGCCTCATTTCATAGGTCCATGGGAGCCTAAGTCTATTCACATGAAAGGCCCCATACTCATTTAAAGAAATGAGGAATTAGTTCTACCTAGAAACACAGACATAGTGAAGAATGATAAAGTGTAGTGTCATCTGAGTTTGGAAGAGCTACTCAACATTAAACTTGAATCGTGGAAGCACAAACCTAATCAAGTGCTCGAAGTAGCTAAAGCACACTCTTTGATAGGATCACATAAGACAATGCTAGAGATACCCTTGGATAAGGTAGGAGACATGAGCAAAGGAGAGGAAGAAAATACCTATCTTCCTATCACTATATATCCGGGTTATACAACCAAGGAAATTTTAGAATCAAGTGCATGCATCACGATTGCTACCACCTCCTTATGGAAGCATCAGGGCAAGCCAACACTGAGGCTGAAGAGAATGAAGTTACAAATGGTAGATGTACATATCAAGAAACCCCTAGGGTTGCTAGAAGTGGATAACTCTCACCATTCTAATGTAGAGTTTGAACACACATTTTCCATATGTGACTTTGGAAAGAACCACATCTATGAGATGATTTTAGGGATACCTTTCATGAGATAGTTGGAGATAGTGCAAGATTGGGGAACCAATTCCTTGTACTTACAACACTTTGGTGTCATAACAAAAGTCAATCTGAAGGACCACTCTCATAAAGATGTACCCCCCTTGCAATGTAACCCAGTCCATAGAACATTAGATGAAATGGAGTTAGTGCATTCCATAGAATCACACTCCTCATGGATGCATGAAGGCACTCAATTATGGATGTGTAAAGTTGCAATGGGAGAAGATAAAAGAATAGAATCCAAAGACATAGGATCTAGTGAGAACCCTAGATCACTTCAAGAACAAGCCTATGCTCATATGATGTTCCTAGATGAAGAATATCAAACCCATGAATGGGAAAAAATTCTAGCCACAATGGACATAGTTGTCAATGAGGAGAAATGGAACCTACATTGGGATGAAGTTGGCTCTTACATCTCAGTCTTCACAATAGAACCCCTTATGGGTGATTCAATTATAGAGGAATGTGAGCCTAGCACATATGCTCTTGTAGAAGTGAGCAATGAGGACAAGGAATCCATCCTCATGGAACCTTTCTATGCCATTGAGAAAGAGTAACTTTACCTAATAGAAGCTAGGACTCAAGAACATGAACAATATGAACAAGAAAAGAATTTAACAATGATAAGGGAGGATCAAAAAAAGAAAAAGAAAGGAAAGAAACCTATTATCAACCTAGTGGAAGAAGAAGCATTGTTTGAAGTACCAAAGAACTTCAAGAAATAGGAGATAGAAGATCGAAAATTAATGATATGAATGCCTAATAGAGAAGCACTTGTAGGATAAGCCTATGATAATAAAGAGAAGACCAAGAAAATTATAATGAATGTAGAAGATGGTGAAGATGTACTTACATAGGACACAATTTAAATGAAGAAGAAGAATGTGAGTTGGTAAATCTACTAAGAGAAAATAGAGACATCTTCACATGGATTTACAAGGACTTGAAGAGAGTTGACCTAGACATTTGTTCCACCAAATTCCCATGCCCTTAGAAGCCAAGCCTACCAAGCAAAAAACTTAGACTTATAATGATAATTAGGCACCCCAAATCAAAGAAGAAAATGATCACTTGATTGAAGTAGGATGTATCTACAAAATTGAGCACACCAAATGGGCGTCCCCCATTGTGGTAGTGCCGCAAAAGAATGGCAATCCAAATGTGTGCATTAACTTGAAAAATTTTAGCACAACCACCATATGGGATAGTTATTCACTTCCTATCACCAAACATTTATTAGAACATGTAGTAGAAAAGGAAGTCTACAATTTTCTTAACGGATTTTCTAGCTATAATCAAGTAGCCATTGCCCCTGAAGACCAACCTAAAATAGTGTTTTCCATAGAATGGGGTATCTTCACATTTTGTGTGATGCCTTTTGGCTCACCAATGCCCGTACTAGATTCCAGAGCCTTATGTGTCACGTGTTTAAGGAACTCTTGAAAAATAATTTAGAGGTCTATGTTGAAAGAAATATTTGGCAAATGTAGAGAATAGCATGTTTTCCTAAACCTATAAAAGTGCATTTTCTTGGTCAAGAAAGGCAAGATTCTAGGCCATATAGTGCCAATAGCAACTCATGAAGATAAAATTAGAGCTGTAGTAGAGCTACTTAGACCAAAGAATGTCAAGGAAGTACATGCTTTCATGGGTCGCTATGGATGTTAATGATGCTTTATTCACATGTATGTGATAATTGGAAATCCCTCGTACAACCTGTTGACTAACTTTGAATGGAATGAAGAGTGTGAAATTTCTTTCAATGAGCTTCGAAGAGGATTGTGCTCAACACCAATCTTAACCACACCAGATTGGACTAACCCATTCCATTTTCATGTGGATGCTTCCAACTATGCCTTTGGGTGTGTGCTGGCATAACCTATAGGTGAAGGAAACATTGAACTTCCCATTGCTTATGCAAGCATGCAATTGAATGTAGTAGAACAAAATTACACCACTACAAAAAGAGATGGCTTGGGAATGGTCTATGTGATTAATAATTGTAGACATCATTTTCTTGCAAAAAAGTTTAGCTTTTTACAGATCATCATGTGTTATTCTACCTAGTAAACAAAATGTGCAATACACGAAGATTAATAAGATGGTCTCTCTTACTAATGGAATATGATTTCAAGGTAGTGGTTAATAAAGGCAAGACTCACCTTAGGGCAGATCACCTTTCTAGACTAACTTCAAGAGAATCCCCACAAGGAGTAACATATGAACTTCATTATGCTTACCTGTTCAACCTAGAAATAGCTCCTAACTAGGCTAAAACTATCCTCCTTATTCTTAATTTTGGACCCAAACATCCTCTAATGAGAGCAAAGGATAAGGAAGTGGTAAAAACTAAAAAATATCATATAATTGTTGGATGTGTACACAAGCACACGGGTCAAGGGATTTTACCCTATTGTGTGGAAGAGGAGGAATATGCAAAATGATTGCAATTATCACACATGGGTGCATTTAGGAAACATTGTTCCAAGCACCGAACCCTACAGACTCCGAGGCAATTAGGCATATATTGGTCAACTGTTGACAACACTTCATGGCATTGACAAAGAGGAAGCATGTGAGGAGCAGTGCAAGGAGACTAGAGGGGACCCCATTAATAAAATTTCCAATCAATATTGATCAAATTTTGTCTAAAACATCAACAGTGATACTTATCACTAACCATTGTAACATAGAACCACCCAATTTTGTCATGTGATGCTCCATTTTGTGAAAATTGAGGATTGCTAAAGCTTGAGGTGCCTAGTTAGAACAACTCTACCAATATTTACATTCTTTGGACCTCATTTGACCCCTCAAAAGTAGTGTAGGACATAGATTTAACTAGATCGGTCATTAGATGCAAAACTAGTCACTTCACCTTAAAAACTATAATTAGAGATAGAGAGATCATCATTTTGGGGGTTAGATAGTTTGAGGGATGGGATTTGTATCAGAGTTTTTGTACTTTGACTAATGAGAAGAAGTGATTTATCTCTCATTTCCTTTCGTATTGTCTCTTCCATGTATGTGTGTGTGCACTAGTGTTCTTCTCACCTTCACCTTCATGCACTTCACTCATTCACAATGTTCATATCATCCTTACTCTTCCGTAGATTGAAAATTAAGGAGGTGGAGCTCCACAACATGATACTTGCCCTTCTCTAGAGCAACACCGAATTCAGCATCATTGTCAAGGATGTGCTCAAGGACGAACATATGATGGTGGGAGTGTTAGGAGATAGGTGTTTGAAGGTACGCAGATAGAGTTCTTGTGATAGTTCGTTGTTTTTTTTGCATAGTTTTTGCTTCGCAACACCCCTACATCCACCATCCACAGCCTCACATTTCCATCATCTCCCAAAATTTTCACTTTCACCATATCCACCCACCATTCCCCATTTCCCTCATTTGCATGAGAGAGAGATAGAAAGAGAGAGAGAGAGAGAGAGTAAAAGTGAGTGTTGATCTTGTGAGTTTGAGAGCTTTCTTGCAGGATTATCATTCATCTTTATGCAAAGGTTGCTTCAACTAGTGAGTTCTCTATGTTTCTTCATCATCATCTTGTCTGTGTGTGCAGACCATCATGAGAGGCCTCCATATCAATAGTTTTTAGAGTATATTTACAGTATCATATACAACGTCCTTGTGCCTCACAAAAACCACAAAGCATTTGTCCAAAATGATTATTTTGCATGCCATCATGATTGCCTAGGACCATCGTGATAGGTTATGGTCATCGTGAATAGGTGCACCATTGGAACGGTCAGACACCATCACGATTGGCTCATGCCATCAGAACAAGTGGAACCATTGTGATTGGTTCATGCCATCATGATCGCTTGATGGTCCATCACAATCGGCTCATGCCATCATGACTTGCTACATCATCACGATCATACCATCCCATCATGATTGGACCCTTCCATTGCGACGATGTAAAGCATCGTGATTGACCCATCCCATGAGAAAAATCAACCCCATCGTGAACCTTTGACCCCATCGCAATCCTTTGACCCCATTGTGATCCTTTGACCCCATCACAATTGGCCATGCCATTGTGAGAGTTGGATCCATCATGATCGTGCCCCACCATTAAATTAGGTATTTTGCATTTTTTACCAATGTTTTCCATTTACTAATATAATTTAGGTGTTTGTAGGACCTCTCATGACAATAGTTGTAGATACTACGAAGGATTCAAGTAAGGAACATTGTTGAGAAGATGTTGGAGCCAATTGAGAGCACATTAGGGGACATACCCAGAGATGGACCCAAGGTTGGAAATTACTATATTCCCTCGATTGTCAATTTTATTTTTTTTTACTAAGGCACAGCCCTAGTACTCTGGCTGAGGTGGCAATAGGGATGTAAGTCTAAGAACTTTAAGGGATTCAATTCCAAGGATAATCTCATTAGTACAATAATCATAAAGGAAAAGAACATAATATTAATGCCATGAAAACTTATCAGAGAAAGAAAAAGTTGTTCCTAATGGGTATAAGTGAGACAAGAGAAAAATCAAAAGGTATCAAAACAAACAAGTGACTGGTAAATAAAGGAACATTGCTACGAGCATGTACATTAGGTAACAAGGGGAACCAAATTCATGCACCTTAGGTGAGGGGAACATATAGGCAAACCAGATAGACGAAGTTTTAGATCCTTAGAAGCCAGAGTGAATCACACTATAAGATCGTGGGCACAACATTTGAGTGACTATCCCTACAAGGTGAGCTCAAATACTAGCAAGTCAGAGATGTTCTTTAGCATGGAAAAACCTAGAGGTGAAACGAGAATTTCTCATTTGCAAACGCTAGAGGATTGTTATAAAATCCAACTAGAGTACATCAAGACCAACTCACTAGGTCATGCATCTACGAGGATAGTCTATGTAGATCAGTAGTTCAACTTAGAAATCTGGAATGAACCTTTGAAATTGAGCACCTTGTGGTGAAATTTGAAAATGGGGCATGTATAAATAATCATGGAACCATGTATGTGGTGACCATATTAGTTGAAAACATGGATGAATTCAGATCCATTATACCTTACTCTGACATTGGAGACATAGATCAAGAGCACAAGGAACAAGAGTAAAATTAGTCTTCTCAAGGACCATCACCCCTGAATGGATGCCACAGGACAACACTCTTATTGAGCTCTTTATGAGTATGGAGATAGATAAGGCCTCCTAGAGATTTAGACCAGATAAGCCTAGAAATGTTTCTGGAATTGTTATCTATGAATTCAAGAATCAAGAACTCCCAAGGAAGATCATTTATCTTCACAACACTTCAGAAAGGGTGTTTTTAGTGACGAAACATAGTAGACATACTTACACATGGAAAGAAGAACCCATCTTTCCTTCACAAAGGTTTACTAGTTCCCCATAACCAAATGGGGGTAGGATCTTTGCATGACTAGTTACTCATAATGAGAAATCCAAAGAGAGACCAGAAGTGAGATTCATACACACTATAGGAAAAGACGGACAAGGAGTGAACACGGATAGGACAAAACAGGAAAGGCTTAGAGGACACATGCCTCAAAGAGGCATGAATGAATTTCCTTTGCCTAGACCAAGGGAGCACCGAAGAATCTTAAGGCCTACCCAACTAGTGAAATCAATGAAGAACTACTTTGATGGTACAGACAAGGGCTTTCTGAGGAAGAATCTAGAGGTTTATGTGGATGACCTATGCCCATTCCCACATAAGACAAACACACATCCCAAAACTTAGGCAAATCTTCATTAAATGCAGAGAGTATCAAGTGTGCTTGAACCCATAAAAGTGCATCTTCATGGTTAGAGAAGGGAAAATTTTAGGCCACACTATATCAAAGAATGGTATATCAACTAACAAGGACAAAGTAAGAGCAATTGCAAAATTGCCTAGGCTTAGGACACTCAAAGAAGAACATGCATTTATGGGACATTGTGGGTACTATAGACATTTCATCCACATGTACATGGTTGTTGCCTCTTGACTAACTTTGAATGGAATGAGGCATTTGAAACCTCTTTCAATGATCTAAAAGTAAAATTGTGCTCAACTCCGATTTTGACTATGCCAAACTAGAACAAACCATTCCATGTTCATGTGGATGCCTCCAATTATGCAATTGGATGTGTTAGCACAACTGACTAGAGAAGGTAATATATATCTTCCAATAGCATCTGTGAGTAGGCAGTTAAATGCTGCTAAAAGGAATTTGATGGAGAGTGTTAATCTCCAAAATAATAAGCTATTCTTGAAGTTAGAGCACCTCTATATCAAGAATAACTCAAAACCTTTACCAATTTGGAGGATCAATGCTCAATTACCAAAATCTTGAACAAACTGTGAAGTGAGTTGATACTCAGAAAGTCTGTTGCACATATCTTACTCATTGACTGATCAAATGTGTAAAGTTTTTTATAAAACTTTGCACAAGGAGTCGCCTATAGTTTGCACACCTTCTCCAAGTTAAATCGTTTCAAAAGATTAAGCATATCTTGAGAAATGAATCAAATAGTTCACCTGTGTCTGAAACTATTCTTCAGTATAGTCGACTTTGACATCTGCAACTTCTAAAGCATGGTTCTCCCAAAGTACAACTTGTTTAATCAAATTCTTTTAGCCATAGGTAGCTTACCTTCAAACTTAAAGAATGAGTGTTTTTTTGCTCAAAACTTTACATTGTGGAAGGAGAGCTAACGAAAAATTAGCATGGAATTTTGTGCCTCCTGCAACTTCACTTCTTCATAGTTACACATATAAATGTTCCTACACTCAATTCTCTCAGCCTGATCACAATTAGAAGCTGAAAACTTGTACAGAGGTCAATCAAATATATACTTAGACTTGTACAAAAGCATTTCACTACAGATTAAACATAGAAGGAGTACACACAAAAATATCGGGTGCAACTTTTCTTCATTTCTGAGAAGTATTACATCTGAGTGATGAGAGAGATATACTACACTTCTAAAGTATCTAATGAATCACAATACTTCTAATCTTCTCTTTACATGCTCTCTCATATTTTCCTTAACATTTTTCCTTGTATATATAGGCAAATATGTACAATCTCATAACCATACAAAAGGTATATGTGAGCTATCTCTAAATTAATGTACATATGTATACACATCTTCATCTTCTGAACATGTACTTTCTTCATGCTTCATAAATTCATATTTTCTTCAATCCTTGACTTCAAAACTTCAATTGGTGATTGATTTGCACCAATATATCCCCCTCAATCATCAATTGACGTTTTCTCTATCTTATTTATACCTGCCATGTCTTTAAATCTCTGTACCTTTGGCCCATCCAAGATTTTGGTTAGCATATCAGCTATCTGATCTTTTGTTGAAGTATGTATGACTTCAATCTCCTTATCCATCACCTTCTCTCTTAGAAAGTGATATTGAATCTCAATGTGTTTAATCATGGCATGAAAAACAGGATTAGCAGCTAAATACAATGAACTCATGTTATCTCCATGAATAGTGGGTGTATTCTGAATAATGTCAAAATTCTTCATAAGAGTCTTAAGCCATATCACTTCCTTTGCAGCTTCAACCATACCTTTGTACTCTGCCCCTATGGATGATAAAGCAATTGTGTGTTGCTTCTTTGAACACCAAGAGATTAACTTATCTCCCACATAACACAAGTATCCATATGTTGATCTCCTATCATCAGGATTACTTGCCCAATCTGTGTCACTATATAACTTGATGTTTGTATCTGATGTAAAACCATAATACAAACCTTCTTTGAGTGTACCCTTAATGTACCTCAACACACTTTGTCCTGCAACCCAATGTTCTTTCCTAGAACAATGCATGAATTGAGACAACACTCCTACTACATATGATAATTCAGGCCTAGTTAATGTAGCATAGATCGGACTACAAACCAAACTTTGATATAGCTTCATGTCCTTGAATTCGTCTCCTCCATATCTGCTCAATTTGTGATTCACTTCCATTGGAGTAGGTGCTACCCTGCAATCTTCCATTTTAAACTTGATCAAAAAATTTTTCAAATACCTTTCTTGAGTTACATACACTCCATGTTGAGTGTATGAGATCTCCATGCCCAAGAAATATGACAAGTCTCCCAAGTCACTAGTCTTGATCTCTTTCTCCATTTGTTTCTTTAGGCTTTGAATGCCTTTCTCATCTGTACCTGTAAGAATTATGTCATCAACATATATGCACATGTAAATAAAGCCATCATCACTTGCTTTGACAAGCAAGCTACTATGTGCTTTAGATACTTGAAAACCAAGTTCCTTCAAGAACTTCACAAGTCTATAATTCCATGCCCTTGGGGCCTGCTTCAAACCATACAAAGATCTCTTGAGCTTACATACATAATCTGGATACTTTTCATCTCTGAATCCTTGTGGTAGCTCCATGAAAACATCATATGAAATATAACCATTTAGAAAAGCATTCTTCATATCTAATTGACATAATTTCCAACCTTTACATGCAGCAATAGCTATGAATGTCCTGATGGTTGTCATCTTTGCCACAGGACTATAGGTCTCATCATAATCTATACCATATGTCTGAGCAAACCCTTTCACAACAAGTCTAGCTTTATACCTAGACACACTTCCATCTGCATACCTCTTTGTCTTGTAGAACCATTTGCATCCAATGATCATTTGGCTATTTGGTTTAGAAACCAAATCCCATGTCTCATTCTCCATCAATGCATCATACTCTTCCTGCATAGATTTCTCCCAATTTTCCTTACCTTTTGCCTCTTCATATGTAGAAGGGTCTTCATCTACTTTCACCATGTAAGCATAATCTTTAGTAGCCAAAAAAGAAGTGTCATAGCTATACCTTGTAGGTTGCCATTTGTGTCTTGATGACCTTCTGAGTTCTCCACTTCTTGAGGTTTTCTAGTTCATCACATTCTAGATCAAACCTTGGCACTTCTTCAACTTCAACTTGTACTTCATTGTTTTCTTCTTCATCAAATATTTGAACATTTGATTTACCTTTCTTCTGATGCACAACTTCTTCATCACCTACATGAATATTGAATGTACCTACATATCAAGTACCTTGCTCATCAAATGTAACATCCTTTGATACAAGGAATTGTTTTGTGGATGGACTCCACAACCTATATCCCATTTGCTTATCATCATATCCAATGAACACATGCTTTTCAGCTTTAGGTTCCAATTTATGCCTCAACTGAGATGACACATATGCATAGGCTAAACATCCAAACCCTTTGCAATGATCTAAGGTAGGTCTCTTACCCCACCATGCCTCATATGGTGTCATACCCTGCAAAGCTTTACATGGTAACCTATTGACCAAATATGTAGCTGTATTTACAGCCTCAGCCCACAAATAATTTGGACAATTTTTCTATTTCATCATGGATCTTGCAAACTCAACAAGAGTTCTATTCCTCCTTTCTGCTACACCATTTTGTTGAGGAGAGTACCTGCAAGTAACTTCCCTTTTTATACCTGCATTCCATAGTAATCAGTGAACTCATTAGAAAAATACTCTCCCCCTCCATCTGATCTTAGTCTCTTCAACTTTTGAACTGTAATTCTTTCTGCATACACATGATAATGTTTAAATGTATTGAATACCTCTGACTTATCTTTGATCACATAGATAGTGATCCACTTGGTAGCATCATCAACATAGATCACATAATATCTTGAACCATTGATACTGAAATCCTTTGATGGTCCCCACACATATGTGTGTACCAACTCAAGCTTCTCTGAGTACATAAAACCATGCTTTGAATAAGCTTGCTTATGAGCCTTACCTAATCGACATGCCTCACATTTGTATGTCATATGTTGACGTGCAACATTAGGAAATCCAAGCACTGAACCATTGTTAACCATATCTTTAATACCTCTTTCATAGAAATGTCCAAGACTTTTGTGCCAAAGATCTAACTCAGAGATCTTATGTCCTCCATAAGTAAACAAGGCATGACCAATATTACCTTGAATTTTCAATGTGAAGAGTCTCCCTTCTTTCTTCCCTGAAACAATTTGTTTATACCCATTGCTAGGGTCTTCCACAAAAACTCCATCATTAGTGAACCTTACTTCATAACTTTTTTCAACAATTTGTCCTACACTTATCAAATTCTTTGGAATTCTAGGAACATACAAGACCTTACTCACGAGAGTACTTCCATCCTTAGCCTTCATTGATCCAATTGACTTCACATTGTGCTTTGTATTGTCACCTATTTGAACTACATGATTAGTTACCTTATTCTCCAAATCACAGGCTGTGTTGCCACTCAGGTGATTGCTACACCCTGAGTCAATGTAGAAGACTCTTTGGTCTTCACTTTGCCTTTCACAAGTTGCATTCATGATGAAGGTTGAATCCTCCTTTTGATCTGAAGAATATTTGTAGTAGGTATTTTTGTAGGATTGGCTTTGGAATCCTCTACCTGCATTTCTTCCAAAGTAACCTCTATTACCTCTGCCTCTGAAATTACCTCTTTGATTTCTGCCACCTCTTCCTCTTGAATTAAATTTCTGGTTACATCCACCATTGTTCTGAGTATTATGTCAACAATCATGAGCTAAGTGATTTGTCTTACCACAAATCCAGCAAGCTTTGACTCCATCTTTATTACTTCTACCTCTTCCTCAACCTTTGTCACCTCCTCTTCCTCTTAGGAAGTTAGCTTGGCTAGTTGTACCTTCATCTTCATTTGCTTGTTGCTTCCCTTTGCTATTCTTCTTCTTATCTTTTGAATATTGCTTGATTTGCACTCTTATCACTTTCACCTTTGACATCCTGCTCAAAGGTTAGCATGTGTCCTAGCAACTGATTTAAATCAGGAGTAAAATGATCTAGTGACAATCCAGTAGACAAAATGAATGGCTTTGTCATCACCTCTCAAACCTGTGAGGATCTGCCTTACCAATTTATCCTCCTCAATATCTTCATCAACTGCTCCTAATGCACTTGCAATGTCCTTCATCCTTGTTACATAATCAGAGACGGATCGATAGGCCTTCTTCTTGAATGTGGTAAACTTTGCCCACAAAGATGCCTTCCTTGACTTTGTAGTGTTTTGGAAATGCTTCTCCAAAGCATTCCATATATCACTTGCACTTTCAAGACCTCTAATGTGAGGTAGCAAGTAGTCATTAACTCCCATATAGATAATGCTCCTAGCTTGAGCATCTCTCTTCATGCAAGTCTTCAACTTTCTGATAGTTCATCCCTAGTTGGAACACTAGGATCTCTGAACATGCTGGATAGTTTTCTCTATCCATTATCTGAAGAGAATCTCCCATCCTTTCTTCACCTGTGTATTAAATTCTTCAACCTTTATAAGGAATAAGTGTACGTTTACTTCAAATGAAATTCCTTATGTTCTTCTTGATATCTTCTGGCCTCCTTCTCAAGATTTGCTCTCAAACTTTCACCTTTTGAATCTTCAAATGTTGAATTCTTTATGATTGCAGTAGTTGGGGTCCTCCTTTCTTCAATTTTGATGCTTCTTGCTCTGATGCCACTGATGGAGAGTGTTAATCTCCAAAAGAATAAGCTATTCTTGAAGTTAGAACAGCTCTATATCAAGAATAACTCAAAACCTTTACCAATTTGGAGGATCAATGCTCAATTACCAAAATCTTGAACAAACTGTGAAGTGAGTTGATACTCAGAAAGTCTGTTGCACATATCTTACTCATTGGCTAATCAAATGTGTAAAGCTTTTTATAAAACTTTGCACAAGGATTTGCCTATAGTTTGCCCACCTTCTCCAAGTTAAATCATTTCAAAAGATTAAGTATATCTTGAGAAATGAATCAAACAGTTCACCTATGTCTGAAATTGTTCTTCAGTATAGTCGACTTTGACACCTACAACTTCTAAAGCATGGTTCTCCCAAAGTACAACCCGTTTAATAAAATGCTTATAGCCATAGGTAGCTTACCTTCCAATTTAAATAATGAGTGTTTGTTTGCTCAAAACTTTACACTGTGGAAGGAGAACTCACCAAAACATTAGCATCAAATTTTGCACCTCCTGCAACTTCACTTCTTCACAGTTACACATGTAAATGTTCCTACACTCAATTCTCTCAACTTGATCACAATTAGAAGCTGAAAACTTGTACAGAGGTCAACCAACTATAGACTTAATCTTGTACAAAAGCATTTCACAAAAGATTAAACACAAAAGGAGTACACACAGAAATATCAGGTGCAACTTTTCTTCATTTCTGAGAAGTTTTACATCTGAGTGATGAGAGAGATATCCTACACTTCTAAAGTATCTAATGACTCGCTTCTAATTCTTCTCTTCACATGCTCTCTCATATTTTCCCCAACATTTTTCCTTGTATATATAGGCAAATATGTACAAGCTCATAACCATACAACAGGTATATGTGAGCTATCTCTAAATTAATGTACATATGTATACACATCTTCATCTTCTGAACATGTACTTTCTTCATGCTTCATAAATTGATCTTTTCTTCAATCCTTGACTTCAAAAACTTCAATTGGTGATTGATTTGCACCAACATAATTATACTACAATAGAGAGAGAGAGCTTAGGAATGGTGTATGCCATTAACAAATTTACAAATTATTTGTTGGAAAATAAGTTTAAGGTTTTTACAGACGACCATGCGTTGCTCTATATAGTGAACAAGCCTTGCAATATGGGTAGATTAGTAAGTTTGTTTTTCTTACTTATGGAATATGATTTTGAAGTGGTAGTGAGGAAAGGAAAGACTCACCTTAGAGTAGATCATCTTTCATGAATAACCTTTGGAGAAGCCCTCAAAGGAACATCTCAGAATTTCTAGATGCATGCATATTCAATCTAGAAGTGGTTCTAGATTGGGCTAAATTACTTGTTCATATCATCACTTTTGGACCTAGGACTCCCATAGTCGAGACTAGGGAAGAGGAATTAGTCAAATCACAAAGATATCAAATATTGGTAGGAAGTATTTAACAACACTATGATCAAGAAATTATTGCCTATTGTGTGTAAGAACCAGAGTACAAGAAATGGTTGCATATAGCATGTGTAGGTGCATTCGAGCAACACTATTTCAAACAACAAACCCTACAGAATCTAAGAAGATTGGGAGTGTACTGGCCAACTATGGAAGCAAATGTCTATAGGATATGCAAGGATTGCCCAACTTGTATTAATATACCTCTAGTGGAAAATTCCACATTGTATTAATTGTCTTTAATACCCCATTGGGGTAGTCGCTTAGTGGAATTTTCGCACATGAAAACTTTCCCACCAAAGATGACATTTGCAAGATGTAGAAGTCTAGAGGGGGAGGCTCAAGATTACAAAATCATTGGAGATAATCTATACAAATGTGGAAGAGATGAATACCTGAGGTAATGTGTGCATGAGAGAAAATATTTGAGACTACTAGAAACTGCAAACCAAGGCATTGCAAGAGGACATTTTGGGCCACATCATGTGATCAAAGCCATACTATTCTCAAGGATATGGTGACCCAACCTTCATATGAATGCACATACCTATGTGAAGAGATATGAAACATGTCAGTGAACTCAGTATCCAATGCACAGAGAGCAGATGCCACTAAGACCCATGATGGGAGGAAGTGCATTCTGTAAATGGGGTATAGATATTGTGGGACTAATTGATCCCCTTCCTAGATGATGTCATGCCGAATACATAATTGTAGCTATGGATTATCAGACCAAATGGGTAAAATTCAAGGCCATTAGGAAGAATGATGCACAAACGATGGAAAAATTCTTATTCAAAAAAGTCTTTACAAGATATGGGTTGCCTATTGAGTTGGTGAGCAATAGAGGGACTCACCTTCTAAATGAATTCATTGAATATTTGCTGCATGATTTTATGGTGATTCATAAAAAATTAACAGCATATTATCCTAAGGCCAATGGATGGACAACGAATAATAACAAAATCATATGCAATGTCATGAATAAGCTTGTAGATAACAAATGATCTTGCTAGGACAAATAGTTACACCATGCTATTTGGGCATACCAAGTGGCCTACAAGATGGTACTCAATGCAAATCCCTTTCAGATGGTCTTTGGTCAAAATGCAATGCTCCTGTTGGATTTTTTGATACCCACCCTCAAGATTGCACGAGAGCATTAATGAAGAGGCCACAAGATATCATCTAGGATTATAGACTTAGAACGATTAAGAGAAACTAAGATAAAAGTATCAGCATGAATCTATGAGGCCAAGAAGAGGTCGAAGGCTTATTGCGATGCATATGTAAAGGATAAGGGCTTGAAAATTGGAGATTTGGCCTTAGTCTACACTTTGAAGAAAGATGCTCAAGAGTTAGAGAAACATGATTATGGAACTATGATTATCATTAGACTTTCAACGAGTGGAGCAGTACAATTAGCCACCTTGGAAGGAGAACTAATCCAAATTATATTAGTGGTTGTAGAGTCAAGCTCTATCAAGAAGCTTTCATAGAGTATATGCTTAGATGAATCACCTTAGCAAGGAAGCATAAGGAGGAAGAAAAGAGAATTAGAGAGGAAGCTCAAATTGAATCCCTAGAGCACATCAAACACATGAAATTAAGATGTCAGGGACTAGTGTTGGAACAAAATAACCAAGAAGAGGAACTCCTTCTAGTTAGTGACATTCCCCTAGATACCACATGGCAATGTTTCAACCCAAGTAGAAAGTGTCTCCTAGCACAATTGATACACGACCATTCATTACTATATAGCTAGGACAAGGCACTACAATCATGTAGATGAGGACTCTAAGTGATTCAAGTGCATCAATTAATGTGATTAGGTCTCCATATTTTCAAGACATGGATTTGAAAGTTAATCAAATATTTTAGGCATACAACATAGGATTAGGAGGCATGCAAACCCCTTGCATGGGTGAGGTGGAAATTCCTATCCTCATAAAACATGTCACATTGATAGTAAAACTTCTAGTCTTCCACGATGAAGATCTTATAGAACCGATGATTCTAGTCCAAGATTGGATTTACAATCACTCAGTGGACTTATATCTTAGGAAAATCCTCCTTCAATTTCCAGTAACTAATCAATACCAAGCGCTACATCTAGAAAACTAGGACATGGTTGCAGAAGAGAATCCTAATCTACTGAGTGGAGGAGAATCCCAATCCTTCCTCTATGCACTTGGGTACAATCACCATACAAATGAGGCCAATAAAATGAGCCATCCACTGATAGAGGAGGATCCCAATCCTTTCTCTATGCACATGGGGACAAGAAACCTTCAATGAGCAATAGAGCTATGAATTGTTACAAAGAGAGCTTAACAATAGCAGTTTTGATGCATCCTTCATCGGCACATTTAACATGTCGATAAAGGAAGTCAACACAATCAAATACCTTAATTTTTGATTCAAAAGACACTCCCATGGTTCAATCCCCGACATGTCAAACTCCTTCCCAAGGTGGGTCAGTTTATTCAGGTTCTTGTATCTCCCAACCCCTCCTACAGACTCACTGGTCAAGAACAAGCACCCCCACTAATCCCTATAATTGACAAGTTGGAAGTTGACCTAGAAAGGGGCATACATGTAAATGAGCACACCCTCCGACGTGAACTCTTACATAACTATATAGATCGCTCCCTACAACAAGGTTCTATCAAGGACAACATACGTGAGAGGGAGGGGGTTGGAAATAGTTCACGCCATCGACAAAGAGGAAGCATGTGAGGAATAGAGCAAGGAGACAAGAGATTGCCCCATCAATAAAATTTCCAATCAATATTGATCAAATCTTGTATAAAACATCAACACTGATTCTTACTGTTAACCATTGTACCATAGAACCACCCAATTTTGCCATGTGAAGCTCCATTTTGTGCAAATCAAGTATTCATCAAGCTTGAGGAGCCTAGCTAGAACAAGCCTACCAATTTGTACATTTTTTGGACCTCATTGGACCCCCCAAAAGTAGTGTAGGACATAAATTTTAACTAGATGCAAAACTGATCATTTCACCTCAAAAGCTATAATTAGAGCTAGAGAGCTTATTTTTGGGGTTAGATAGTTTAAGGGATGACCTTTGTATGAGAGTTCTTGTACTTTGAGTAATGAGAAGAAGTAATTTACCTCTCATTGCATTTCCTATTTTCTCTTCCATGTGTGTGTGTGTATGTGTGTGTGTACTAGTATACTTCTCACCTTCACCTTCATGCACTTCACTCGTTCACAATCTTCATATCATCCTTACTCTTTGGCACATGGAAAATTAAGGAGGTGGATCTCAATCACATGATACTTTCCCTTGTCTACAGCAACACTAACTATGGAACTAGATGTATATAGGATGTGTAAGGATTGTCCAACATGTATTAATGTACCTCCGGTGGAACATGCAACTTTATATCATGTCATTAATACCGGACTAGAGAAATCTATTAGTTGACGTTTTGAGGACAAGAACATTCCCTTGAGAAATGACTTTAGCAAGGAAGAGGATTCTAGTGAAGGAGGCTCAAGATTGTGCTCTCATCGGCGATAATCTATACAAGCATGGAAGAGATGGATATCTTAGACTTTGCATCCATGAAAGTGAATATCTCAAGATCTTAGAAATCGCACACCAAGGTGTGGCAGGAGGACATTGTGGAACTATTTGAGTGATTAAAGAAACTATGTTCTTAGGACTTTGGTGGCCAACCCTTCACATGGATGTGCACACTTATGTGAAGAGATGTGACATATGCCAGTGAACCCAGTATCCGATATGTAAGGAAGAGATGTCATTGAGATCCATGATAGGAGGATATGCATTCTCCAAACTGGGAATAGACTTTGTTGGTCTTGTTAATCCCCCCCACTAAGAGTTCACATGTTGAATGTATCATTGTTACTACGAAGTATCTAACCAAATACATGGAAGTAAGGGCAACTAGGAAAAATGATGCACAAACCACACCTAAGTTTCTATTTAAGAATGTATTTACTAGATATGGGTTGGCGATAGAGTTAGTAAGTGATCATGGCACCCACTGTTTGAATGAGGACATCAAATGCTTGTTACAAGAATTCATGGTTATTCACAAGAAGTTGGCCCCGTATCACCCACAAGCCAATAGACAAGTTGAAAGCACCAATAAGATTCTATGCATTGTTTTGACTAAACTTGTGAATAACAAACATTTTGATTGGGAAAAACAGCTACATCATGTTGTTTGGGCATATAGAGTGGCCTATAATATGGTACTCAATGCTTTTGGATGATCTTTGTTCAGAATGTGGTTCGACCCTTATATTTTTTGATGCCCACGCTAAAGGTAGCACAAGAGCATCAATGGATTGGCCATGAGCTATCTTCAAGGATCTTTGATTTGGAAAGGGAGAAACTTGATTGAGAATAGTTGCTAAGATATATGCAGCTAAGAAAAGGCAGAAGGCATACTTAGATGCACATGTAAAAGATAAAGGCTTGAAGGCAAGAGGTCTATTCTTGGTATATACATTGAAGCAACATGCTCAGAAATTAGAAAAGCATGGCTATGGACCAATGATAATCAATAGAATATCAATAAATGGAGCATTTCAGTTAGATACTTTAGATGGTGATATACTACCAAGTTAGATTAGTGGTTGTAGAGTGAAACTTTACCAAGAACCATTAACGGAAGAAATGCTAAGTGGACTCAGCACAACGAAAAATTGCAAAGAAGAATAGCAATGAATTTGAGAAGAAGCTCAGGAAGAGGCCCTAGAACATATCCAAAGTATGAAGTTGAGGAGATAAGGTAGAGATCAGCCTAGGAAAGTTAATCATGAGCAACCAAGGTATCATATGGTGATGTGCCAATAAAAGAGTCTTACCCCTCACCACATCATCAGTAGAGGTCTCTTTATCACCATAGAAGTAGCACAAGGCATGGGTGTAAAGACTATTAAGGCCTTGATTGACTCAAGGGCGACCACTAGTGGTGTTAGAGTTTCTTGCTATCATGATATGGGATTGATCATCAATCCTACTAAAGCTTATCTCATAGGATTGGGAGGAGTTGAAACCCCTTGCATGGGCGAGGTGGAACTTCCCATCTCCATTCAATATGTCCATATGAAAGCCAAAGTTCCAGTGTGTCATGATGAGGATCTTACAGAACCTCTCATCTTGGGTCAAGATTGGATCTATGATCATGCACTCAAATTGAACCTCAAAAGTGGACTTCTTCGGATTTGGGTTAACAACCAATGTGTCACAGTCAAACTAGGAAGTTGCACACTCAATTAACTAGGAAAGTCACCAACTCCTAGTCCTTCTAGGGTTAATCATGAAAATAAAGATGTTGTTCTTGTCCAAAGCTCTATGATGCACAAGGATGTTGCAACCGAAGAAATAATAGGAGGAATTATGGAACTCCCTTCTTTTCCAAAGACTATCAATATGAACCAAGCAAAGAAACGCAAGAAGCAGATGGAGCAGACAACGGAATCCTAGAATCAAAAACTAGCTCAAAGCATGATTCATGGTGTGAAGTAGGTCTAGAGACACAAGAGTGAGCAGTCGCCTACTCCCTTGTCATGACCACTAGTATATACAAAAGGGGTGATGAAGTCAAAGAGGCCAAGGGTCGAATGCTTCATATGTCAACCACAACAAGTAATCTCCATTTGGATACCCAATTGGTGGATGAGGGTGGACCACAATCCTAGGCAGATCTCAATGCCTAACACCTACTTGCATGCTCAAATATCCACACATAAGCTCTTAGGTCTGAGTCAGTTTTAACTTACACCCATCCCACAAAAACTAACACACAAAGCTATTGTCAACACATATTCAAGTATAATCATACCAAAGTATTACTTAGAAATGGATACTTGAAAAGTCCCAGATCTAAGTAAAGTCACCTTTAAAACCCTTAAGTGTAATAACAAGAAATATCTATAATCCTATAACAGAATTTTGGAGGCTCAAAACGTGTAATAAACCCCCTGAGCCTATGGTGTAAATTTCCTTTCATGAGGATAGATGCATGTTGAGACATTCCACATCCCACATATGCATCTAGAAACATCAACTAACCTTCTAACATCCACACACATTCACACTACACCACTTTACTGACCCGACATCCATCACATATCATATTGGTATTACAAGGGGAACAAGATCTCATCTACTCTTTGATGCAATACTAATGTGATTTTTTTTATTCCAGTAGATCTTAAAGCATCAGTTATTGCTACCATTATGGTTAAAACAGTGGGCACTAGCTCTCATGCAAGAGATAGTCAATAGACGATAGACATCAAGAGCTTACCTATTGTAGATGTACCTATGGAGAAACTAGAGGCTCTAGAGAGCTACAAGTGATCCAAATTCAAGATCCACCAACAGGTCATATGAAAAGGGTGAACAAGAATTCCCATTGGTTTAGTGAGATGGCTGGTACTTAAGGAGAACCTGCTTACCTTTGGGAAGTTGAGATTCACTATAACAATGTATGGGGAAAATATCATTTTTTCACTAGAGAGTTTGAGTGCTTGCAAAATATGAAGGAAATCCAAACAATATGATGCAAGGTGGTCCTAGAAGAATATTTCAATATCAAACTTCCTAATCTACATTTAGTGCATTGCTACTATCTCATCAACACTCTACAACCCAATAGGATGCTAGAGCATCCAATATCCAATACGTAGAAACGAGTTAGAAAGATTTTAACTAACCAATAATCTAGTGCGAGAAGCTTTAGATATGTATATTATGCACATACCTACATAAAAGGTTGGATTGGTCCCTAATAACATGAAGAATAGAAATTTGATGAAGCTTAAAGACATGCTAGCAAACCCCTAATATTGTTGTCCACCTTTGCATGTGTGTGCAAGACTTTGCTTTCCTTGGGTAGGATAGGTTCACTATGCCCCACAAAAAGTGTGCTTCAATTTATACTTCATGGATACCTAGAATTTGACCAAGAATCTTCCCCATCGGATCATAGACCAAATTCACGTAGCTCACAAGAGATGGCCATGCAAAGCCGTATTGCATGGATGTTGTGCTCTTACACGGATCATTTATAGGTGTGTGGCATATGATGTGCCCCTTCAGCAGGCTCTGTCATGGAACAAAGTCCAACAATTTAGAAGTAAAAAGGCTTGTGCACCACCATCAAAGAGAATGGGAGGATCAACATGTGCTCAACCTAGAGGAACCACCATGATGCCTGACATCTCTCCTACACCACAACACATTGTCCACCCTTGTACACTTAGATTGCCAAGGTGAAGTACTAATGGTCCACATTTGATTTTCCCACATGTATCATTGGATATAAAGTTTCCTAGTGGGATTGGATTGGAAGAATCAAACAATGTGGATTTTGAATAGATTCCGAGAGATGTGAACCTTGAATTGGAAGAAGAAGAAGAAGAAGGAGGAGGCAATCATCAGTAGCACAAAGAGAAACATGATGAGCAACAATAAGATGAAGAGCAAGAAGAGGAGAATGATGAAGATGGACACAACAAAGAAGAACCTAAAGGAGCCTCATACATTATATGACAGTATAACTAGCATAGAGGAGTGAGGCCGACTCTCATTCCAAATCGGCCACATATTAATATATCAAATACTAGGAGAAGAAGGCATAGATCTCCACTTCATAGAATCCCTCCAACTTCTAACAGAAACTTGTGGAGTGGTCAAGGTTGTATATACGAGGCTATGTTAACCACAACCTCACTACAATTGGTGATGCATTGACACATGATCACGACCCAAAAGGAATATTCCAATACCCATATCTTAAAGAGAAGTAGTGAAGTCCAAGGGACAACCTCAAGAGCAACAGTTGATCTCACTACAAAAACCTTTGTTCAAACCTCACCCATCTTGCCTACACCTCCTCCATCCTCACCTAAAGCCCAGCAAGTCCAAATTACCACTATGGCTATCGAAACCACACAACAAGCAGAACCTAGTTTTCACACCCCTCCCAATTCACCCTTCCCACACTAAAATCACCATCGCTACTACAAAATCCAACACCTCCACCCCTTCCTTTAGTTTCAGAGTAGTTGTCTCCCAAGAAACACTATTTTCTTCCATCACCAACTAGTTGTACATTATCTCATTTGACCCACTTGAACCAGTCCTAGGCCACCCATTCAAAAACATAGTAGTAGGAAACCCACCTCTAATTGAAGGTAGTTTAGGCTTCCCTACATTCCCTCGTAGCTATGTTCCTTTTATTATGAATCCCTATTCTTCTCTATTTTCTTCCACCCTCGCGCTCAAGAACCTGCTACCACCTTACCACCATTTTGGACAACATTCTTGGAGGCTTTCAACCACCCCCCAACACCCTCCTCTTTGGATCCTTACTCAATTGTAACATCACTAATTTTCACCAACACAACAAACATGACACCTACCATCCTTGTCTATATGGTAGAACAAACATGCATGACACTATCAGACCCCATGGATATCTCACCACCCATGGCATCACCATCTCCCCCTACACTTCTACAATCTCCCATCCCCCTCCACCAACCTCACCGGTACCTATCACACCATTGTGCATTGCATTCACAATGCCCATTCCCACTTCCCTTCCCCCTACGTTCCCACATGTGTATACTACATCCATGCCTATACATAATGCATTCACTATAGGAATAAAGGGGGTGTAGCAATGCCCCGAATCGAAAACAAAATTTGGGAATATCACTTATGGGATGTCCCCAATTAAAAAAAAAAGTGGGGACCATCGCTTACGGTACGCTCCTAGTAGAGAGTGTTGCATAAACGATGCCCCAAAAGAAGAAAAAAAAAATCTAGAGCATTGCATAAGCAATGTGAAGTGTCGATTACACAATGCTCATAATGATTGTCATTAATAGCATCAAAGCCTAGCCATGCTTGTAGTAATGGTGGCAAACTGGCTGGGATGCTTTAGCATGGCGTAACAGATGTACTAGGAATTGAGAACAAAAATTGATTTCTCCCAACACATTTGTGCCGAAATCAAGTGAAAGAGAGTGTAGAAGCATGAAGAACCAAGAGAGTGAAGGATCGAGAGAGCGAAGGTACCCACACATGTGCATACATACTCACATGCATTCAAACACATACATATGTATACATTCATAGACACATGCATATATATACATTCATAGACACATTCATATGTATACATTCATAGACACATGCATATGTATACATAGATACACACAAGCACATACACACACATATATGCATATGCATACATACATAGACACATGCATACACACACATGCACATACATACACACATATGCATACACACACATACATACACACACATACATACACACACATACACACACATACATACACACATATACACATACACATACACACATATGCATACACACACGTAGACATATACACATACACATACACATATAGATACTTGCACATATACATACACACACATATACACACACACATACACTCACATGAATACACATGCATATGCTTACATACATAGATACATGCATACACACACATGCACATACATACACACATATACATACACACACATACATACACTCATATGCACATATACACACACAAATACACTATACAAAAAAAAACATGCAAACAAACACATACAAATACATGCATACACACACATACGCACATGTATACACGCATGCACATACATACACAGACATATACATACACACACATGTGCATACATACACACATGTGCATATAAACTCACATGCATTCATACACACATATGCATATGTCTACATACATACACACTGCATATGTCTACATAAATAAACACAAGCACATACACACATAGACACATATAGATACTTACACATACATGCACACACATAGACACACACATTCGCTTTCATACATACATACACTTAGATGCATACATACACATACACATATAGATACTTACACATACATACACAAACATACACATATAGATACTTACACATACATACACACACATAGAAACACATCTACAAATAAACATACACATATACACATACACATACAAATACATACACTCACATAGACACACACACACATACACTCACATGCATACATACACACACATGTATACACATGTGTATGCATATGTACATACACAAATGCATACACACACATGCACATACACACACATATGCACATATACACATACACATGTACACATACAGATACATACACACACATAGACACACACACATACACTCACATGCATACATACACACACATGCATATGCATACATACATACACAAATGCACACATACACATATACATACACATACACATATAGATACTTTCACATATACATACACACACATAGGCAAACACACATACACTCACATGCATACATACACACGTGCATACACATGCATATGCATACATACATAGACACATGCCTACACACACATGCACATACATACACACATATACACATATACACACACATATACATAGACACATACACATACATGCACATATGAATACATACACATACACATACACATATACACATACACATATACACATACACATACACATATATATACTTGCACATATACATATACAGACATAGACATACACACACATACACTCACATGCATACATACACACACATGCATACATACACAAACACATGCATACACACACATACACATACATACACATGCATACACACACATACATACACACATATGCACATATACACACACAAACACACTATACAAACACATGCATACACACACACATAGAAAGACATGTATACACACATGCACACATGTATACACACATGCACACATGTATACACACACGCACATACATACGTAGACATATACATACACACACATGTGCATACATGCACACATGTGCATGCATACACACATGTGCATACATACACACACATGCATATGTATACATACATACACACATGCATATGTATGCATACATACACACAAGCAAATATACACACATATGCATACACACACATACACATACAAATACTTACACATACATACACACACATACATACATACACATACACTAAGATGCATACATACACTTACATGCATACATACACATACACACATACACATACACATATGGATACTTACCCATACATACACACACATAGACACACACATACACATACACATAAAGATACTCACACATACATACATACACATATACATATACACATAAACATACACATATATACACACACATAGACAAGTGCGGCATACAACCTGAGGGGAATATAGTATACATGAGGCATGGGTTAGAGTTTAAAAGAAGAATGAGAGGTTTATGTGACTCTTGCCTGTGTTTTGTTCACTTTAAATGGATATAAGTATAAAACTAACATATACATTGAGATAAATATTTTATGTTTTACTTATACAATTTTTTTTCTTTTGAAGTGATTTTGATGAGAGAGACAAAAAGTATGTACTTAGTTCATTGGAGATAGAATTTGGCATTGGGTGGTCTCATACGTGGTGTTTGAAAGAGATGCAGATACTCATGGCACATTGTCCTGATAATGCACAATATACATTGCTTATATATATATATATATATATATATATATATATATATATATATATATATATATATATATATATATATATATATATATATATATATATATATATATATATATATATATATATCACATAAATATAACAAATAAAAGCAATGCATATTGTGCATTATGTATGTATGTGGTGTATATATATATATATACATATATATATACACACACACACACACACACACACATATATATATATATATATATATATATATATATATATATATATATATATATATATATATATATATATATATATATATATATATATATATATATATATATATATATTATTCTGAATCATATACTTGGGAATATAATTACAATAAAGAATCAAAGTTACAAGCATTGGATTCGGGTAATGGAAGAATTGAAATGGATGCAACAACCTTTATGTATATAACCAACAACTACATGTCAAACACAAAGCCCCAATTCAAGAATCCTCAAAAGATAACATGTTATGGGTGTGGTAGAGATCATTTTGTGAGAGATTGTACTCAACACCCTACATTAAGGGTAGAAGGAGCCTACTATAAAGATTGTGGTAGGGATCACTTAATCAAAGATTCCCCTAAAAATCCTAAAAAAACAAACCTCTAATTCCAATATACCTTTGAAGTTAGTAGAAATTCTCGATAACATAAAAGAGGAACAAAATGATATAGTTACCATACAAGTAATGAAAAGATCAAACACAAGAGAATAAAGACAACATTAAAAGAAGAAAAGAATGAAGTAAGAAAGAATGGCTCATGGAAGGAGAGAAGGGCAAAACAAAAAGCTAGGTGGGAGAAGCAAATGGAGGAAGTTGAAAAGGGAACACAAAGTGGGGTGGGTAGTACATAAAAAAACCAAGACCCATAACATATCCTAGAGAGAAAAATATCTAACGATTTGGATACAATAATTCAAGCTTACAAAGGAAGAATAAAAGAAGGCCCTAGTGCAATAGATCATGAAAAATTATATCCTTTACCTGAATTAGGAAAAGAGAGGATGGAACTTTGTAAGAAAGTAATTAAAAAAACACAACAAGAATTAGAACAAGGGAAATATGACTTCATGAATAGACAAACAGGTGAGATACAAGAGAAAGTCTAGGAAGAAATATTAAGAGAAAAAATGAAAGAAAACTCCAAATTACTCATGAAGCAAGAAGAAAAGAGAATTAAAGAACATCTAAGTAGGAAAGAATTAATGCTAAAAATGCAAATCAAATTGTCAAATCACTATTGTTTGAAATGTCATTGGACATTGGAAGAATTGATTCAAGAAAATCCTAATTTGCAAAACTTCATCACAAAAAGATCAAAAATTCTAGATGATCAACTACAAAATGAACCAATTCTGCAAGTGCCAATAGATAAAATAGGAGGATACTCTGAAGGAGAACACGGAAATACGGTACTTTCAGTTCATTTTGTTAATAAGCACACAAAGGCTATTTTGGATAGTGGAGCGGGTGTAGCCATCATGACTAAAAGAACTTGGGAGGAATGGGGAGCTGAAACACTTCCATATTTTTCTACATTCTTTATTCTTATCCAACCACTTATTCTTCCATGCTAGATTGGCCTTCTCAAAGGATTCTCTAGTGACAATCAAATCTGCATCATATTCAAAGTGTTCATTTGGTGGAATTCCTAATCTGGCAGCCTCATAATTTCTTACACTTTTTGATATCATGCAAAAGGGTATCCCTAATCCGTCTACTGCCCAATGATGTTGATCAAGATTGATTCCATTTTCTATAGAAAATTTAACAATCTGGCTTTCATAGTGATCATACATCTTCCTGATGTACCTCATCTTGGCTTCACTATCTGTGAGAAATTCTTTTACAAATTCATCTGACTCTTCATCCAATTGCTCTAGCAATTTTCAATGTACTTCACCTACTTCATGCATACGAGAAGACAAAATTGTATCTTGTATATTGTCTAATATCTCTCCTTGTATATAAGCTTCTTTGCCTTGTGAATTCACCTTATCTTTCCATTCTTGAATTTCCCTCATTAGATTGACCTTTTTTGCTTCCCATGCTACCATTTCCTTTTCCACATATTCATTAAGACTATTATATCCTCTCATAGCATTTGTTACATGGGCATTGGCTTGCCTCTCTAACTCCCTTGTATCTTTTAATTCCTCTTTGATTTGTTCTAATTGCATTTTCATTTGTTCCACTTCTTCTTGCTTAATACCTAAATCCTGTATTTCTGTTTTCATCTACCTTACATGAGGATTCTATTGATTTCCTCATTGGCCTTGATAATAACATGATAAGAAGTTTATAGTATTTTGTTTTTGGATTCTAATCTTCTGATATCGTCTCCCATTTTGTTGATGGTTTCATTTTGTTTGGTACATTTTTTCTTCCAAAAATCTTATTATGTTTTTGCTTTGCACCATTTCAATCTCTAGTGTAATTGCTCTCTCTAGATATTTCTCACTTCTTAATTTTTGTTCTTTGAGATCCTCCTCCAATTGATGCTTCTCTTTTTTATATTCTTCTATGACTTTATGACCTTTAATGAATTCTGACTCTGTGGCCATACTTGAAATAATAATACTTCTGCTTGAAGGTCTGAACTCTTCCATATTCCTCATTATTATTTCACATGCACCTCTGATATCCTTGGGAATTATTTCTATACTTGTAGTATGTTCAAACTACTTTACTTGAAGCTAATGATTATTTTGATAGTCCTCTTTATATTCTTTTGACTCATCTAAATATATTGCTCAATTTTGGATACCATCAAGAATTTCTTGAATTTCTATCTTATTATTACTCTTGTACTTCTCTCAGTTTGATCCCTCCTCCTGTGTCTTTGCTTCATCAATCTTTAATTCTAGTTCTTTTTATTCTGATATTTCCTATATAATATGACTCATCACCACACAACCTTCTTCAACTACCTTTTCTTGCACAAAATTACCTACTTTTTCTTATTTTTCAGAAGTATCAACATCCATTTTAAAGATTTCTTTACTGTCATGACATTCCTGTGTTAATTCTAACTCATCCCTTGTTTCCTTGACAGTGGTATTTATACTCTTTAAAGAATCTTCGTTCTCTACTTCCATCTCCTTCTCCTATTCCTTTGTGGTTGATCCTTGAATTTGTCATGTCTTTATAAGGGTATTACGTAGTGAAAGATTCAAAATTCTTAGAAGGAATTCTTCAATATCAGTGTCTGTGTCTGAATCATATTTTTCTTTAATATGTTCTTTCACTTCTTCAGAACATTCTACTACTGTTGTTGAGGTATCCTTTTCTTCTGGTGTTTCAACTTTAAGAATCAAGGTTGATCCTCTAGCTGGACTCTGATATTCCTTGCTTTTCTACACAAGACCTTTCTATTTTGCTCCCTTGACTTTTTTCTTGCTTTTGGATTCCTTCTTTGGTTTCCTTATAGTTTCCACCACTGTGATTCTTGTGTGAGGAGGTCCTTACAACTCCTTGAAGTAGGACAAAAGTGTAGCTTCTTTCTTTATAAATACAACTTCAATTTCAACACTCATCATTTGATTATGAAGCTCTTCATAGTGCTCCATTTCAGCTTCAGTCAAATATGTAGCTTTGTCTAAGAAATCCTAAAACATTTTTTGATATTGAGCTTCATATAATGTTCTTTTATCACCTCCCTGCATTAAATATGAGTATACTTTCTTTGTGCTTGTTTGAAGAGGATGTGGTTCTGGGTCTGCTTGTACTTTCTTTTGCTCTTACTTTATCTGCTCTTCAACAACTTCTATTAGTTCTAGTTCTATTTTGCTATTGGTTGTGCCACTTCCCTAGCTAATTCCTTTCTTTTTCTACCTACTTCCTTCACTGTTATTGGTTTGAGGGACTCTTCACTTTACTCATCAGTGCTCATACTTATGCTTCAGGAGCTAGCTTCAACTTATCCTCCATACTAAGAACATGATAGATTATTTTGGTGAACAATTGAGCTCCATTCATAATTTTTTTTTCTACCAATGCTTAGCAGCTTCCCTCAATTGATCATGGATATAGGGTGTCATATCCAGCACACCATAAGGTTTTCTTTTATCCTTGTTATTCATCATCACTAGAGTCCTTGGTCTGTGTGGTTTGGTGTATCTAGGCAACCTTGGGAAGCACAACAACCATAGGAATATTCTAATTGACAAATCCTCATTATCTTTGTCTTTAAAGTCTGAAAATTTAGTGAATCCAGCATAGGTAGCTGAATTCTTCTTTACAAATCTTACATCAATCTTTGTACCCATTGAGTAGAAGTTGAAGGCAGCTTTGATATGATCTGATTTGATCAATATTTCCAACACTTCATTTTCCCTATTTTTGACTTTGCACATAAAGTAAGTTTTTGTGCTTCTTCTAACTTCTTGAAGAGTTGACATGGCTTGTTCATGTTGGATTTAGACATCTGTGGAAGCACATGAACAACACAAGGAAGAAGAAGAAGCTTGGAGCACAACACACAATACTAAAGGTATTACCACTAGAATGTACAAAGATAAGTAGCCCGTTAAATAGGCATATATACAAGCTGGGGGAAAAACCTCCTAAAGAGGGAAAAAGTGCCCCGACGGTCCTAGAGTGTTCACACACATCACTGCCTAAATATATCAACAAATCCCCCCCTGGGAGTGATGCGGTGAACAAGGAGCTGGCACTCATGTATAAGGAAGTACCAAGCTATGTGGAATCAATCCACAAAAGGAAGTAAGCCCAAAGCTTTGTGGAAAGCTTCAAACTTTTCCCTAGGCAGAGCCTTCGTAAAAAGGTCTGCAATGTTCTCCTACATGGGCACTCCTCAGCAGAGAACCTCTCCCTGACATAATGATAATGCACCTCAATGTGCTTAGTGCGAGCATGAAACACAGGGTTCCTCACAAATTCCAGTGCGCTCTGACTGTCAGTGAAATGGTGGTGGTAGAAGACTGACCAACACCCAAATCAGCCATAAGGCATCTGGGCCACACACACTCAACAATCGTTGTGAAAGCTACCCTGTACTTATCCTCACAACTGGAAGTGGCCACAATAGACTGCTTCTTGCTCAACGAAGATATACATGAACTACCAAGCATGAAGCGAAAGCCACTAGTGGACACACGAGTGTCATAGCAACCAACCCAATGATTGTTAGAAAAAGCATGCAAATCTAGCATTAGTGATTCCCCCTTGGGATAAAACAATCCCAATAGTCGGGTACCACTCAAGTGGTGAAAGATGTGCTTCATTGCTTGCCAATACTTGACACCTGGGCAATGCGTAAACTTGCTCATCTGTGAGACAGCAAACTGAATATCTCACCGAGTAATGCATAAGTAAATCAAGCATCCAACAGCTTGCTGATAGAGAAGAGCATCAAATGCATCACTAGCATCATGAAGACTCAATCGTAAACCTATCTCCATAGGAGTGGCAATAGGCATACAGTCTTCAAGGCCAAAACACTGTAATAATGTGTCAATATATTTCATTTGGCACAAAGCCATTCCACCATCAACTTGCATAAACTGAATTCCCAAATAGTGATGCAAATGCCCCAAATCAGACATCTCAAATGATCCATGCAAATCAGCCTTAAAATCAGCAATATGCATGTCATGAGGACCAGTGAGTAGCATGTCATCAACATACACAACAATGATCAAAAGCACATCATTAGCACGCTTAACATATAAGGTGCTTTTAGTTGGACTATTCTCAAAACCATGTGCAATGAGATAGGCATGTATCTTTTCATACCAAGCATGTGGTGCTTGCGTTAAACCATATAATGCCTTCGTTAACCTGCACACCTGGTTTTCATGCCCTTTTTGCACAAAGTCACGGGGCTAAAAGACATACGCTTCTTCATGCAAGTCACCATTCAAAATTTTTGTTTTAATGTACAATTGATGTACATTCCAACCATGATGAGCTGCAAGTGCATAGATGCTATGAGCAATATTCATTCAACATGTAGGTGCAAAGGTCTCATCAAAATCAATGCCTCTCTCCTGTGCATAACCCTTTGCAACAAGCCTAGCCTTATGCCTGTCAAATGTTCCATCAGGTTTATGCTTCAACTTGTATACCCACTTTGTGCCAATGGCCTTCTTTCCAGGAGGTAAGTGACATAAATACGAGATACAATTCTTCATGATAGCATCATATTCAGATTGCATTGCAGCCATCCAATATTCAGAATTTTGTGCTTCATCAAATGAAACAAGCTCAATCTCATCACACAGACTAGATGCAGCCATAGCATAGCAATCTAATGCAAAAGAGGCACTATGAGAGCTTGAACGAGTATGATATGACATAGGTGCATCTAATTTACTGCCATGCAAAGTCTGCACCAACCATTTTGGCATAGTTCTTGCCTGCTCAATATCAGCTCTCTCATCAACAAGTGCATCATGTAAATCTGCATCTGAAATGGAATGATCTGCATCATCACATGAAACCTGTAAAGGCTAAGAAGTTTCCTCATTAGGATTAGCACTAGACTGGCCACTTGTAAAAAGAGGCAGCAAAGTATCATATATGTCTTTGGAGCTAACAGATGTCTCCTTCATACATGAAAGTAAGGGCTGAATAGAATCTTCCACAAAAACAACATCACGGCTAACCAGAATGTGTTTAGTATGTGGATGATACGGACGATAGCCTGTGGATGACCATTTAGAACATTGTGCACAAGTGAACAATCAAGAAGGACTTCATGTGTAGAAATCAACTATCCCTTCAAGTCCTTGATCTTTGTCAACAAACTATCCATAGAATCACCTTCATTCATGTGCTCACTCTCCAACTGTTTTCGGAGGTAAGCAACACGAGCCGCATTCCTAGCCTGGTACAATGTGGTAAGTGTATCCCAAGCATCCTTATCTGTTCTACAGAGAATGTGAGGAATAATGGCATGTTTGATAGACAAAGCTATCAATGCATGTGCATGAGCATCTCTGCCATCCCAATGAATTTGCTCTGCAGTAGGTGCAACAAAAATAGTAGCATGAATAGGAATCTATAGAATATCACCATCTTCAATAACATCTGCATCAGCCTCAGTACTTGTATTTGTAGTACCTGTGTTCGCAAGTGTAATAGGATGTTTTTCAATACCCAACATAATATTCCACATTCCTTTTGGGACCAATACATGACACATCATATAAGCCCACAATGGATAATTGGTATCATCCAACTTATCCTCAACAACCAACATATAGAATACATCATTGCTTTCAGCCATGGCCATTGAATAAAATATCTTAATGAAGAAAAATGATTGTATCTAAAAAAGTTGAACAAAACTACCCAAACGAGTTTTGCTAGACATGTAGCAGACTTTGAGACGCTTATATTGGCGAAGCAAAACTGGTATATATCTTCGGCACAAAAAGAAAAAATAGCCTACACAAGTGCTATCATAGTGTGTTCAAAGGGCAAAACAAGCTTAGATCATGATTTTGACACCACAAAGCAAAATTGTTTTGATCTCCTAATCACCCTGAGTATACGTACCAAATTTCATGAGATTCTAAGACTATGGTCGAAAGAGTGTCGACGATGTCGTAGATGAAGCAGCGACCTGCTTTGATACCAATTGTTGGAGTTAGACATATGTAGAAGCACGCAAACAGCGCAAGGAAGAAGAAGAAGCTTGGAGCACAACACACAATACTCAATGTATTACTAGTAGAATGTACAACGATAAGTAGACCATTGGGGCAATAGGCATATATACAAGCCGAGGGGGGAAAACCTCCTAAAGAGGGAAAAAAGCACCCCCGCAGTCTTAGAGTGTTCACACACATCACTACCTAAATATATCAATAGTTCACATCTATCAAAGTCAATAAAAAACATAGGTTCCTCTAGAAGTTTTTGTAAACCTACTGCCTTCCACCTTTTATATGCAGCAATTGATCTTTGAAAGTTATAGAATCCCTAGCATAGCATAGTATATTTGCATTTTCCCTTTGTTACTGTGAAAATATGCTTACCAACTATCTTGAGGAAGTCCTTTAGTTATTTTTCTATCTGTTCTTGTTCAGGAACTTCCTCTTGTTCTGACTCTAGATCCACTATTCTACATCAGTATCCAGAAACCAATGTCCTCTTGATAAAGACACTACATCTACTTCCAAATCAGCTATTGGAAGTCCTTTAGTCAAAAAGAAAAACACACTAAGACTCCACATATATCAAATATAGGACTCAAAGAAAACACTTGATTTGTTGACCAATACAAGAAAGGAAACCAAGATTTACACCACTCATTATTACCTAATATGTCTATTTCTTATTTAAAAAGCACATGCGATCAATACATCTAGCAAGATTTTTCTAGGTGCAATTGGAATAGAAACAAAATGAAGAAAATTTTTTTTTAAAGAAAAACATTACCCACACCCACTTCTATATCTTGATTTTGTATTTTTTTTGAAAAATAAAATGAAAAAATTGACACAAAATAGAAGAATTACATATTATGTAATTTATTTACAATATTATATATATGTATGTATATTTTTTCTTATTCTTATTTATATGATTTTTTTAATATTATTTTTGTGAGATTTGTTGATTTGTCTTCCCCTTTTGGCTCTTTCTTATTGGAATGAAAGAGGCTTGTTTTTGTGCATGGGATTAACTCTTTCTGTGCCTACTGAATGCACGGCCTTGTAGTGTAGCCCTACACATGCATACTTTGGTAACGCATTTCCTTTATGGTGCAAAATTTGGGTCTTAAGTGATCCACTTAAGTGGTTATTTGATGTAGAGGCTTTTCTTAGCATATCTCCATGTATGTTCATATTTCCCTTCAGGTTGTCATGTTGCCATTGATTTACAGCTTCTTTGTGTATTGTTGATTTTTTCTCCAATATCATGTTGGATTTTCTGTTGTCTTGTTATTTTGATTTTTCATACCAATTTTGTGTCACCAAAACTTTATCTCTTCCTTTCTTCTTGTTAGTAGAAATTTTAGGTTTCCACATCTGCTTCATATTTGAGTTTTGACTCTCCTTTTGCTTTTTTGGTTTCCATATTTGTTTTTTCTTTTGATAATGATACTGAGAGCTTTGACTTTGATTCACTTTTTTGCATAGATATTTGTTGATTGTTTCTCCTTTGTCGATTTTCTGCTTTAATGCCCCCATCATGTTCTGTATGACATCCACAGACAGTTCTTTTGATGGAAATCTAAATGTCTCCATCTCTACATGATGTGCTTCATGAGTTGATTCCTACATATCATTGCTTGCAAAAAATATTTCTATCTTCTTATTATTATCTTCATACGAATCAACATTTGATCAAAGTCAATTGATACTTTATTATCCTTCATCCGTGATTGCCCTACCACTATTTTTTCAGACATCAAATTTTGAGGCCATACTTCATCTACTACTAATTCTTCTTGTCCTATTTTTAGAGTAATTTTAAGGGTTGACATTATTGAAGTATTTGTCCCTCTATTGTTCTAATTAAAGTAGAACTTGGTTTTCTTTTGTTTTGGAGTTGATTAAGTATTGTAGAACTAATTAACTTTACCTCAGATCTAGATTCCAATAATACTCTCATTTGATTTTCTTTGAGTTTCATGTGAATAACTGGTAAATGCATTTTTTGTTTTCCTATTATTTTTTCACATATCAATATTTCTTGTACTGTTTTATGTTTCATCATTTTCATTTTAACTTCTTCCTGAGCCTCTTTTCTAATTCTCTCTTCTTCCTTCCTTCTCTTATGTGATTGTTGTATTCGTCTCCATTCCTCTGTTGTTAAAGGCATTTTATATCTTTGGATTCTACATCCACTTATATAGTTGGACATGACTTCACCATCTAGGTTTGCTAACTGAATAGCTCCACTAGGACTAATTTGATTAATAATGTATGGTACATGTCCTTTTTTTTCTAGTTTCTTGATATGTTCCCTAGTTGTATATGCCAACACTAGATGTCCTTCCTACAGATCTTTTTCCTTGATGTGTATGTCATGATATGCTTTTTGTCTCTTTTTATCTGCATAAATACTCATGACTGCTTGTATTTTAGAAGTTCTGAATTTTTCTAATTCCACAATTCTCTTAGACAATTCATGACCTATCCATTGCATTTGATTGCCTATTCTTAAAGGTGGTATCAAAAATTCCATGGGCAAAACTGCATTTTGACCATACACCAAGTTGAATGGAGTTGTCCCAATAGCAATTTTATAGGCTACTCTATATGCCCATAGTACATGATGCAATTATAAGTCCCAATCTATTCTTTTTATATTTACTAATTTTGAAAGTATAGGGCACAACACTTTGTTAGTACTTTATGCTAGACCATTAGCTTGCGAATGATAAGGCACTGATTTCCTATGTATGATCATAAATTGTGAAGTAAATTCCTCAATTACTTGATTTAGGAAATGAGTTCCTCTATCACTTACCAATTCAATTGGTAAACCATAGCTTGTAATAATACACTCATATAAAAGTTTGGCAGCTGTATGAGCATCATTTTTTCTAGTAGCCTTGGCTTCTGCCCATTTTGATAAATAATCAGTTGCCACTATTATATATTCTGCATGTGAACTTCTAGCAAGAGGATTTATAGGTCCTATAAAATCCATCCCCCATTTACTAAAACCTTTCACATATATTAAAGGTTTCAAGGGCATGTCGCCTTTTCTACCAAGTTGTCTTGTTCTTTAACAAATATCACAACTTTGTGCAAGCAATCTAGCATCTGGAAATAGAGTTGGCCACCAAAATCTTAAATATAAGATTAATTTAGTTGTTCTTTCTCCTAAAAAGTGTCCTCCTACTATTCTTGAGTGACCCATCTCTAACATTTCCACACATTTATCTTCAGTAACACATATTCTCAGGTACCCATCCATGCCCTTTTTATATAATTGATCCTTTATTAACACAATATCTTTAGTCAATTCTTGCATGTTTCTTAATTCAAAATTTTTTGAATTTACCTTCTGATCATCTTTTAATTTTTCAACTATATTTATACTCCACAAAGGATTTCTTTGGAACCAAAACAAAATACTTACATCACCGGATTTGGGAATGACATTTTTGTCATTGAGCTATGTGCCTTTCCACATCTTTTTCCTTTGTTGTCCAATGTACTCCCATTCTTGCTAAATTATTTAAAGTGATAATCTCAGAAGAATGACAACATGGATTACATAGATGTGCCTTCTCTAAATAATTTGCATATTCTTCCTCTAGAGCACAATATTCTAATATTCCAATCTGATTCATATGGTATAGATGGTTGGCAATTAAAACAAAATTTTTACTTCACAAAATCCCACGTGTTTGGTTGCTATTTGCTTTGTTTGGTCCAATAGTCAAAACTCGAATTAAGGATTTTGCCCATTTAGGGACATTTTCTATGTTGAAAAGATATGTATCAGGCGATTCATCATCAATAGGTTCTGGATTATCTTTTGTTAAGATTCTTGATAGATGATCTACCCTAAGATGGGTTTTTCCTTGTCTACCACCTCAAATTCAAACTCCATGAGTAGTAAGAACTATCTTACTATTCTTCTTGTGTGACAAGGTTTATTTACTAAGTAGAGTAATGCCTGATGATCCACAAAAAATTTGAACTTGTTAGCCAATAAATAGTGTCTATATTTTTTTACTACAAAGATCCTGCTTGGACCTTCTCTCTCAGTTTTGTGTGATTTCTTTCAGCTTGATTCAACTATCTACTTGCATAGTCAATAGGAAAATCCATCTTCCTTCCTTCAATAGGTTGTGCTAATACACATCTGAAGGAAAAATTAGAAGCGTCAACATGTACATGAAATATTAAATCACAATGTGGTGTCTTTAGAATTGGTGCAGTGACTAAACACGTTTTTAATGTTTCATCCACATATATTTCCATTATACTTCTGAGAAAATCTTTGAACACATGACACATCAACCTTTGGAATGTGGCACATGCATTTGTCAAGCTAAAGGTCATAACTCTAAATCCATAGATATCCCATTCAGTAGCAAAAGTAGTCTTTGTTGATCTTCTAATGCAATTGACACTTGGTTATATCCCCATAATCCATCCAAGAAACTATAAACTTCTTTTCCCACTACCCTTTCTAACAGATGATTTGTTATTCGCAGTGGATAGCTATCCCTAATAGTTGCAACATTAACTCTTTTAAGATTAATGCAAACCCTCAGTTTACCATTCAATTCCACAAATCTCTATTATCAATTTCTCCCATATTCATATTGGTGTTTCAATGTGCACATCTGCCAATTGAAGTTTCATTTTGGTGGAGTGAAGAGTTACAGCTCCCCATTCCTCTCAAGTTCGTTTAGTCATGATGGCTACACTTGGTCCACTATCCAAAATGGCCTTTGTGTGCTTATTACCAAAATGAACATAAAGTACCATATTTCCTTCTTTTCCTTCACAATATCCTCCTATTTTATCTATTGGCACTTGTAGAATTAGTTCATTTTGTAGTTGATTATCTAGAATTTTTGATGTTTTTGTTATGAAGTTTTGCAAATAAGGATTTTCCTGAATCAATTCTTCCAATATCCAATGACATTGAAAACTGCAATGATTTGACAATTTGACTTGCATTTTCAACATTAATTCTTTCCTACTTAGATGTTCTTTCATTCTGTTTTCTTCCTGCTCCGCGAGTGTTTTGTTTTCTTTCATTTTTTCTCTTAATATTTCTTCCTAGACTTTCTCTTGTATCTCACCTGTTTGTCTATTCATGAAGTCATATTTTCCTTGTTCTATTTATTGTTGTGATTTTTCAATTACTTCCTTACAAAATGTTGTAGGATTTCTGAGACAAAGCTATAGATTGGACTCAAGTTGAAATGGAGCACTATGAAGAGCTTCATCATCAAATGATGAGTGTTGAAACTAAAGTTGTATTCATAAAGAAAGACATTGCACATATGTCCTACTTCAACGAGTTGTAAGGACCTCCTGAGACAACAACCACAGTGGTGGCAACTAAAAGGAAACCAAAGAAGGAATCCACAAGCAAGAGAAAAGTCAAGGGAGCAAAACATACAGGTCTTCTATAGAAAAGCAAGGAATATCAGAGTCAAGCTGGAGGATCATCCTTGATTCATAAAGTTGAAATACCAAAAGAATAGGATGCCTCAACAACAATAGCAGAATGCTTTGAAGAAGTGAAATAACATATTAAAGAAAAATCCGATTCAAACACAAGCACTGATATTGAAGAATTCCTTTTGAGAAGTCTGAATCTTTCACTATTTAATACCCCTATAAAGATAGGACAGATTCAACGATCAACGACAAAGGAATTTGAGAAGGAGATGGAAATAGAGAAAGAAGATTCTTTAAAGAGTATAAATACCATTGTCAAGGAAACAGGGGATGAGTTACAATTAACACAAGAATATCAAGAGAGTAAAGAAATCTTTAAAATGGATGTTGATACTCTGAAAACGAAGGAAAAGCAGGTAATTCTCTGCAAGAAAAGTTAGTTGCAGAAGGTTGTGTGGTGATGATTCATATTATATAGGAAGTGTGAGAATGAAAAGAACTAGAATTCAAGATTGATGAAGCAAAGATATAGGACGAGGGATCAAACTCAGAGAAGTACAGGAGTAATAATAAGATAGAAATTCAGAAAATTCTTGATGACATCCAAAAGGGAGTTGTATATTCAGATATGCATGTAGAAATGAGGGAGCTACATACTTCAGAACAAGAAGAACCAAAAGCTGATCATGAGGAAGAAAAATCAAGAACTGACTAGAAAGAATAAGGGTCTGAGGAAGGACTAAAACAGATAGAGGAAGTAACGGGAACTGAGAAAGAAGATTTAGAGTCAAAAGAATATAAAGAGGACTATCAAAATAATCAAGAGCTTGAAGTAAAGCAGTCTAAAAATACTACATATATAGAAATAATTCCCAAGGATATCAGAGGTGCATGTGAAATAATAATGAGAAATATTGAAGAGTTCAAACCTTCAAGTAGAAGTATTATTATGTGACGTAAGGGTGCAGAGTCAGAATTCATTAAAGATCATAAAGTCATAGAAGAATATAAAAAAGAGAAGCATCAATTGGAAGAGGATCTCAAAGAACAACAATTGAGAAGTGAGAAATATCTAGAGAGAGCAATTGCACTAGAGATTGAAGTAGTATAAAGCAAAAATAGAATAAGATGTTTGGAAGAAAAATGTACCAAACAAAATGAGACCATCAACAAAATGGGAGAGGATATCAGAAGATTAGAACCCAAAAACAAAATACTACAAACTTCTTATCAGGTTATTATCAGGGCCAATGAGGAAATCAATAGATTCCTCATGGAATAAGGGCAAATGAAAACAAAAATATAAGATCCAGGTATTAAGGAGAAAGAAGTGGAACAAATGAAAATGCAATTAGAACAAATGAAAGAGGAATTAAAAGATGGAAGGGAGTTAGAGAGGCAAGCCAACGCACATGCAGCAAATGCTATGAGAGGATATGACAGTCTTAGTGAGAAGGTGGAAAAGGAAAGGGTAGCATAGGAAGCACAAAAGGTCAATCTAATGATGAAAATTCAAGAATGGAAAGATAAGGTGAATTCAAGGCAAAGAAGCTTATATAAAAGGAGAGATATAAGACACTATATAAGATACAATTTTTCCTTCTCTTGTGCATGAAA
The DNA here is from genome assembly GCA_020310875.1 of Ceratopteris richardii. Classification (NCBI taxonomy): domain Eukaryota; kingdom Viridiplantae; phylum Streptophyta; class Polypodiopsida; order Polypodiales; family Pteridaceae; genus Ceratopteris; species Ceratopteris richardii. The sequence continues at coordinate 15,930,431 of CM035415.1, read as the reverse complement.
TAGGTGAAGAACATTCAGAATCGGTAGAGCAGTTGGATGAAGAGTCAGATGAATTTGTACAACAATTGCTTATAGATAGGGAAGCTAGGATGAGGTACATCAGCAAGATGCATGATCAATATGAAAACCAGATTGTTAAATTTGCTCTAGCAAATAGAATTAGTCCTAATCAACATCATTGGGTGCCAGATGGATTAGGGATACCCTTTTGCATGATATTAGAAAGTTTAAGAAATAACTACACTGCCAAAATAGGAATTCCACCAAATGAGCACTTTGAATATGATGCAGATTTGATTGTCACTAGAGAATTGTTTGAGAAGGTCAATCCAGCATGGAGAAATAAATGGTTGGATAAGAATAAAGAGTGTAGAAAAATATGGAAGGAAGCACCAATCCAACTGAAAATAAATCCACCCTATTTTCGAATAGCAAGAAGAAGGGAATGGATAGTGTTCTTGAAAAGAAAGAATGAAGGTCACATTCTAGCAAGATGCCTAAATTTTCCTAAGATTGCAGGACTAAGAAAAGGATCTTGGACCACAAAAAGTTACATGCTTACCACTACCAAAGCTTTGATAGAGAATTTAAAGGATGTTAATGATCCAACTTGTATATTACTAAGCAAAATATTGAGATTCATCATTACTTTTATAGAAGTCTTTACTGACACTGACATAAGAACCCTTAATTATATAGGATTGAATTCACCCTAAGATGTGCTTCTTTTTTATTTAAGTGAAACCCCTGATCGGATATGCTTGATGGCTTACTACAATAGAGTCATTTTTATGGGCATTCATTATGTATAGATTTTTGAAGCTGCATTTGACTATGGATTTTTTGAAAGGGAATCGGAGATTTTTGGGAAATTGTCTCTTGTCATGACTTCTAGGTTATCAGCATATGAAGCAGCCTACACTGAATACATAAAGAAGTATGTGATTGATAAGCCCATGGCAACTATTCAATGGAGAAAAGCACTCTTTGAAATGGTCAATGATCTGAATATTATAGAAAGAAAAATTCATTATTTGATTGCATAGGTGTACCAAAGAAAGAAGAAATAGTAAGAACCATAGACTCATGGAAATTTTGTCAAGGATGACAAAAGTTTAGGATAGGAAGGATGTTAGAAGATACTTTTTTGGACAAAAAAAGATGCATTGTAAAATGATATCTATGTATTTTAGAAGGATTGGATGGATGTGAAAATGAAGAAGAATCTTCTTCATTAGAAGGATTAAGTTATGTAAATTTTTTATAATTATTAGAGCTCTCAAATGTATAGAAAAGTGGCTTGACAAGTCTAGAAGAACTTAATTTTCAAGTGAAAAGCAGGACACTTGAAAAAGTATATTAGTCACATTGTGACTTATTTTTGGGGATGCTTTATTTTCTATGGAGAAGGCTTGAATGAGAACTTAAGAGCTCTTATCTCTTCTTTCTAATCTTGTCACTTGAATTCTATGGTGATTTGTTAATGAATCCTCAAGTGTTTACCTTGGATTTATCTTGTTTATCAGTTGTTTCTTGAGTATTTCATGAGAGTAGAGGTTCTTTCTTTCATTTTGTATCTTCAATATCAATATATTTGCCGAAGAAGTTGATTGTGTGTAATCCATCAGAATCGTGATTGTCTCATCTTGATGATAAATGTACTGAAATTAACTTTTGATTTCACATTCTTAATCTACATGAAAAATGGCATGAGTTAGGCACAAGAATCATCTCAAAAGCTTATTTCTAGCTCAAGATATGTAAAACCCTAGTATTTCACATAAACTTTTCATGAATTCTTTGCTGAAGCTGATTTTGTTGATAAAGCTTGGACTCCATTGATGAAAAAGGTTTGTGGTCTTAGTATACTTCCCGGATTGACAAATTAAAGGTTTTTAAGTTGCTAATCTTTCATGCTATGATGATTGGAGAGGACAACTCCAAAGGAAAATAAACACCTACCCTTTACACATCATAGAGTGTTCTTCCTAGAGAGCAACAAGGTCAAAACCAAGTGGGGCCCACATGAGATGTACAAGAGGGCTATCAACCTTCTTTGTAAATTTCTCTAGTAATCTTTAAGCAAACCTTGCTTTGTGGGACATGGGGGTTCCCATGGGTGCTAGGCTCATTCACTTGTACAACTATTCTTTCTATTAATTAAAGTTTGGAAGAGTAGGATCTACCTCTACCAAACTTCCTTATAAAAAAACAAAGGCAATCTAGAGGTCTAGTCAGTCAAAAATATGGTTTTTGAACATCTAGATGGGCACTCAACATGATGGGATCAAACACATGCCAACATGCATGTATGGAATGAAACCTATCCAACTGATCAACATTCTATGCCATAAAAGATTGCTCTCCAAATCATGAAGGCCACCATAGTGATGTATATGCGATCAGACCCCATGTCCCTGGCATGGACACTATCGCAATGGCAAGAGTTTATGGTGAGAATCATGTCATTTGATTTTTTGTTATTTTGTTCTTTCTTGCATCTCAAACTCTTCATTAGTATCGGAGATGGGGGGTTCAAAATCATGATAACCAAGGATTACACAAAGCCACACTATCCAAATAGCCCAGGTTGTGACTATAGTGAGATATTTTATATTTTGTTTGTTAGTGTAACAAAAGAGAGCATGTTCAATTTGTTTGAAGGGAAAACTGATATTGCCATGCCTCAAAGAGAAGTACATGGGCTTTGCACGAGCATGGAACATAGCGTTCCTCACAATTGCCAATGCACTCTACCTATTAGTGAAGATGGTGGCAGTAGAAGATTGACCAACATCTAAATCAGCCAAAAGGTGTCTGGGAAACACACACTCAACAATCACTGTGAAGCCGCACTAAATTCTCCCTCACAACTAGAAGTGGCAACTCTAGTCTTCTTTTCGCTCAACCAAGATATGCATGAACTACCAAAACCAGTGGTGGACACATCAATTGTCAGCACTCAAGGTTAAGGCAAGACAAGATGGAGAAGAAGGGAAGAAGGTAAAGAGAATGTAGTTCAAATTCAAAGATCAAGATTCAGTAAAATATGTAATTCTTACGACACTATTATCACTATCCCTTTGTATAAAAACACCAATTTCATAAACACATGCTCCATTTTGTGCAATCCAAGGAGTCCTAAAGATTGGGAGATTAGGTAGAAGCCATGTATCGAATTTCACATTGTTTGGAGCTCATTTCAGCCTTCAAATTAGCTTTAGGACCTAAATTTTAACTATGCCATACATTATGTCTAAAATTAGTCAAAAATAGGCAAAAACTATAAATAGAGCTAGAGAGCTCATTTTTTAGGCTACGTTTTTGTGAAAGAAAAATTGTATGATCATTTTTTAGTGCTTGTAATGGAAGTAATCTAAACTCCATTGTTCCTATTCTTTAGCTTTTCCTTATGTGTGTATATGCATGTGTGCATGTTGCAAGTTTCTCACCTTCACCATCACTCACATCACTTGCTCACAAGCATCATATCATCATATCATGCTCACTTCTCCATAGATTGATAATAATGAGGTGGAGCTCCGATGACATTGGTACTCACCATCCTCCTATACGTGACACCAACAAAAGTTTGGCACCATTGTTACGGAGCATAGGTTGAGGACGAGCATGTGATGGTAAAAGCATAGAGTATATGTAAATTTTTATTTTCTTTATTAATTTCTTGTTCATTTACACCTCCATCATCATATCCATTACCTCCATCCAGCATAGCCATTCACCTTCATTTTCACCCAAAAAAATCTCAATCTTGCGTATATCTACACCTTCCCCTTCATTCACCTCATTTGCATTTGTGAAAGAGTGAGAGAGGAGATAGAGAGAGAGCAAGTAATTTGTTATTTTGTGTGTTTTTAGTGTTTTCTTGCAAGATGTAGGTTCATCATCATCTGAAGTGCTTTGAAGGGCTAAACAAGAGGAGAAAGAAGGAGATGGAGTGGGAGAGAGAGGAGAGGAAAGATACACACACATGTTGTGGTAGCCTTGAAACTCACATAATGATCTTCTTGAGGAAATGGTCTATAAAAAATATATGTATATGAATATAGGGTTAAGGTTACATGACCCTTACATGCCCAACAATCTCCCACTTAAGGGCCAATGTGACCATAAGTGGCAACACATTAAAGAATGATGTAGGACTATACAATAATGTACATGACGATTTTGAATATCAACCCCTACCAATCAACATACACCAACTACCTCAAACAAGGTGTATCCTTCATCGAAGATTGCTCTAAACTCATATCGATAAGAGTTGAGCTCATATCTAACTGATGCAAGAATTGATGAAGTTCTTCCACTCGCTCTATGTCTATGTAAATCATCAAATGATTGACAACTCCAAGTGCAAATGCTCCAATAGCAATTGCAATGTCTGGTCTCAAGCATAACAACTCGTACATTAGACTCTCAAGTGTTTACTAAACATGTAATATCCTAGCTAAAATAAGAATGCCAATCATGGATAAGGCATCCAAAGAACCATCAACAATACTAGTGTGTCGACATATCCATGTCAACATTTGGGATTAGCAAATCCAAGAATGATTACATAACCACTGAATCTTTCAACATCTAAATCAACCATCCTTGCAACCAAAGATGTGTCTAGTTGTGCATCTTGAGGGCTATCCTACTTTACCACACATTTTTTATCATAAGAGCTATCTTGATCTACTTTACCACACATTGTGTATCACAAGAGCTATCTTGCTCTACCACACCAAGAATGATTGCATAACCACTGAATCTTGAACATCTAAATCAACCATCCTCTCAACGAAAGATGTTTCTAGTTGTGCATCTTGAGAGCTATCCTACTAACCACACATTGTGTATCATAAGAGCTATCTTGCTTTATCATAAGAGCTATCTTTCTCCATATGAGCTAACTGCACAACATCAACAACAAGTTCAAACCGATGATCACACTCTAATTGAGTTTCATCACAATGCTCTACATGAGCATCCAACTGATCATATAAAATGTGCTCCATAATAGCATCCACATGATCAACCAAACCATGTTGTGCATAATCATCACAAAAATCCAAAGCATTCTCTACATGTGCATCCACGTGAGCATGTGAATCCTACCATACATGTGTTCACCAATGTCAATAGAGGTACCTATCTGTAGATATAAAAAATCAGACATGAAGGGTGCCATATCACACATAAGGATGAACTCCCACTAAGAGGAGACCATATCTCACATGGAGTACCTGTAATGGATACCTCTATCCAACCCTTGAAACTCTAACAAGCATAAATTGCCCCATCTGAAGCTAAAAAAAATGATCGCCAAGGAATGCATAACATATGCTCTCTTTTAATTGGCTAAGTAAAATCAAGCTCATGGGGAATGTAGGCACCAACGTACATGTATGAGTGCAAATGATGCTCCACTAGGTAGCATAAGGCATACATCTCCTACACCCTCTATGTCATGTACTAAACCATGAGTCATATGCACACATCCACAACTCTCACCTGAGAATCAACAAAACCACTCACAAACTAGAGTAACATGGAAAGTGGCTAATGCCTCAAGCAACCAAGCCATATGTGTGCCATCAATTGAACAAGTTGAATCTGGAGATTAATCATAGGAGTGCAATGGTATATGTCTCCTAAGTTCTATTAAATGGTTGAGGGCAAGCAGATATGCACTCTTGTGCTATCCACCAATTCTTTCGTCTCCACTCATTCCTTGTTGATATCTCAAGGTCTGGTAACTTTGGAAATATTTTCTTTGTTGGATAATGTGTTGTTGTGGTAGAGTTGATGTAAAGATTATCTTCTTAAAAATGCAAGAATATGTTGCCGAGATGGAGATCATTATGTGATATATTACAAGTATGAAAAAATGAGACTAATCATAATATTCCATTCATTAAATTCCAAATTAAGATTCACTAAAGCTATATCACCCTTTGTGTCTTTGATGCTTCTACTACGTGGTACATTTAATGATTCTTTCTTCATTTTCTCAAACCACATGTCAAGTGTATCATTATTCCATAGTTTGAAAATAAGACATGGGCTTTTAATATGATGTCTATCAAGTGCAAGTGGGTTGATGATCCCACTATGGGTAATAGGAAAAATTATGGTTTCATACATTGTTGTATTCTCTCTTGTTAACATGAAACCACTATGTAATTTGAATAATTTAGTTGCAAATATCTCATTGCAGAACCTTAGGTTGCTTATTTTGAACCTATGGTTCATTTCTTATTGTCCTTTCCCCATGAGGGTTGCATCCTTGAAGTGAATAGATGAATATGGGAGCAAACATAGGTTATTCGATGTTTGATCTCCCATGTTCTTATGCATATGTACATGATTTTGGTGACACTATTACCATCTCTTTGCTTATTCAATAGAATCTAGCCTCACTCGCTTTCCCCTCTTCATGTTCTGGTAGTGAAAATTGACAAACTTTATTTTGTCTATGAATCTTGGCATTATTTGGATATCTAATGTCAAAGATTCTACTATGTTTACTATTTGTCCAAATATCCAAGTGAGCTCTTTGCTCATCTACTCACCTAACAATACATATCCTCTTGATACTCTTCCAAATTTGTCTTCAATATTAATAAATACTCTTCTATGTAACATTCAATGAAAGCTTTATAATTCTATACATCCATTGATAATGTTATTTTATCATCCCTCATTCCATACATGTAAGAACACATGAACTCTTCTAAAAACTTTCTCTCGTGCTTATTGATTTTACCTACAATCTATGAAAATATGATAAA